>OZ018324.1:11585390-12120390 GCA_963969495.1 Ceratothoa steindachneri
GATTTACTCTTTATTCTGCCTCAGGAAACGATGATTTTAGCAGCGCTCAGTTGGCCTCATTTTGACTCAAGGCACTTCCAGGCTCCGTTGACCTTCCGACCCGAGAGGTTCCTTTCTCCTGAAGGCAAATTCCTTTCACCGAAAGAAGGATTTCTACCATTTGGCATCGGTAACATCAAGGAGTTATTTTAGGAGTTATTTGGACTTCAGCTGACCTGTAACTGGAAAGAGAATTCAGCCCAAAGTGGCGTGAAACGTATCTCTCCTCCTCCTCCGAATAGAGACGTGTTGTAAAGTGAATGAATCAACTCTAAAGATGGTAACACCTGGTCATCCTTCTTACCACCACAATAAAGATATATTTCAGGAGCACAACTAAAGTACTGACTAAACCCTTTGTCGAGGTGTAACGCTAGTATTTAAGGAAAATATTTAGTTGATGTAGAGTTTATTTTATAATGAAAAGTCGAATTTCTAGACGAATTATTGTATTTTACTGAGTAATCACTTTGTATCTCGCCTTTTGAAGACAAACCTTCATCGAATTAAGCCAGGTCCATTTCGGATCTTGGGAAAATACTTGAATATGAGGCCACTTGTCTTACCTTCCATTCAGTGAATTTTAGTTTTAAATTCATTGAATTTTTGATTTGCAGGAAAACGCCAATGTGTCGGAGAAGCTCTTGCTCGCATGGAGATCTTCATCTTCCTAACCACGATGCTTCAGAACCTAAATTTTACTCCTGTTCCTGGAAAACCACTTGACTTAAATCCTTTGGAAAACCCTTTTGTCAACATGCCAAAGCACAACCAACTAGTTACGGCTACAGCTCGTTGATACATTGCAAAATACATTTTTGGGATCCATTCGTGGTTATATGTCGATGAATATTCGTTGTAGTAATATATATATATATTAAATGTAGTTTCTTTTAATGTTATTTCAATAACAAAATACTACTACTGCTACTACATCATCATCATCATCATCATATATGGACTCAAAATCCTTATTGGAGACCAATAAAATTCGCCCCATGTAGTGTAAAGATAGATAATCATTGATATAATAATCGTATATTTATGTATGGCTGGAGTTCTTCTCTCACTACTCTCGTTGTACACTTCACATATACGCAGATACACCCACAAAGGAAAAGTTAAAAACGATTCCGAGCGCTTTTGTCTTTATTCTTAACGACCTTCTCAAGGAATGAACAAGAGGCTGGACATACATTGCCTTAAATATGTAGTGGAAGGAAGGATTAGACTACCCATCTCTGAAGCTTAATTAGGAGGTACAAAATCCTGAAACAACTTTATTTGAGATTTTATGTATGTAGTGATGATGGGGTCTAGCATGAACAATCCAGGGCTAAGATTGAAATTTGGGAACGCGTTAGTGGAGATACATTCTAATATATTTCTCGAAATATAATTGCTGCATTTTATGACGAGTTTGGTACTGTTCGAGTCAATGCTATGGTTAAGATTGTACATATGTAGAAAAGCGCAGATTGTTCATTGTGATTACCTAGATTGGCTTGATGCTGCTTAACCCGGACATCTAGTTCTTTCCCGGTTTGTCCATAATAACATTTATGGCAACGTATCTCCACTAACGTATTCCCAAATTTAAATCCTAGCCCTGGTTTGTTCACGATAGACCCCATTTTCACTACATATATAAAATCTCCAATAAAGTTGTTTCAGGATTTTGTACCCCCTAATTAAGGTTCAGAGATGGGTAGTCTAATCCTTCCTTTCACTATTTAAGGCAATGTATGTCCAGCCTCCTATTCATTCCCAGACTGCTTTGTTTGCCTCAGCAAGTTGACTCCCACTTTGACAGCATTTTTTTTCAGGATTTACAAAAGTGAAGTTTAAGCGAGAAAAAGTGAAGAGAGTGATTTCACACTGTTGATAGAAGCACGATCATTTGTTCGTTCATAAGTGGACCACTGGCCTTCTTCGTTGAAGACGGTACGGGACGAATCTTCGCTCCTACGTGGAAATTATTTTTTTGGTAAAGTGGTAATTTTCTGGGAATTGGACATTGACCCTCTGATCTCCTCCACCTCTTTCTCCCTCACCACCTTTCTACACAAGTGTTTCCTCTGTTTTTTTCCATGTGTTGTAACCATCCAATGAACGTTGGGATGTGTAAAAAATGAAGAAAACCCTTCGAATTACTCTTAGGGTCCTCTCGGAGGGCCCGAAACCTGATAGAGGAAAGGTCTTTGAACAGATTTACGGGAACATTAAAATAGCGCTGGTACGACTTATCGACATCCAAAATGGTTACTCTGCCATTTGTGCGAGGGAGGCTGACTGTGAAGTCTTAACCTCAAGCAAGGCAGTTGAATGTCTAAAGACTATAAACCTGAAATCTCACACACCACCACAAATTAAAACTCACCGTAGTGTCGTCTGCAGGCGCCTCGACTCCTGGATTGGGAGCCACTCGGCAGAGGACATTAAAGACGAACTGGAAAGAAACCACTCCTGGGCGAAAGTTGCAGAGGTTATAAAATTCAAAACCTACACGCACGTCTTCAAGGTTGTGTTCGAGGACACGGCAATGGCACAAAAGGCTAAGGATCTCGGTTTACTGTTATTTAATGTGAGAGTCTGCCCAGAGCAGATTGAAAAAGAGGAATTTGTCGACTTACAAATTTGCTTTCGGTGCTACAAGTACGGCAAACACACCACTTCAAGCAGCCCTGAGAATAAAGACCTGACTCTTTGCTCTATTTGTGCAGGTCGCAACCATTTTTGGTGCGACTGCAAAAGTACCTCCCCGAAATGTTTAAACTGTGAAGGCCCCCACCGAACTATGTCCATGGCATGCCCGATCAGAAAATCGGAAATCCTAAAACAAACACAGCTACGACGCGAGACGGAGGAAAAGAAGGTAAATTCGACCTACACCAAAGTTGCCGAAGTTGCCAAAGCTGCTATTGCCGAGACGAACAACTAGAAAACTTATCTCCACATCGAAAACGAGCACTTCACAAAAATTATGTGCTGCATTTACTATGCACACATAGCCAACATAACTCGCCCTAGAACATTCGCAACCGAGGTCAACCGTATGCTCGTAAAGAACGGCTTACAGGAGATGTGGTTCCCCGACAACCCTCCGCCAGAGGAGGTTATGCGCATAAGCGTAACCACTCAGTGCCCAGAACCGTGCCAAAAGGTACCCACCACCCAAAACACAGCCACCACACGCGACCTACGCCTAAACAAAAATAAGCATACTCCATAAACAGATAAACCAACGCCACTTACACCCCCCTAAAAAACACAAATACACCCAAAACTCACACCAAGTCATCGAACAAGGAAGCAGTGCGACCAAAAGAGACCAGGTCTCCGAGGTCGAGAAAAATTTCAAAGACACGTGGTCCCAGGTCAACCTCCTCATCTCGAGGCAGAGAGACCCTATTAAAATACCATTCGGAGGTTTTAATCTGAAACTATAATCCCCCGAATCGTCCCCCTTCCCAACCGAAATCGAGTCCCACGAAGTATCTGAGGGTCTTAGGACCGGAAGATACAAGTGGGAATGCTCTGATGAGGTTCCGGAACGGCAAGTTGAGGAGGCTCTCTCACGAAACATGGTTAAATTTACCACCGACTGCTTTCACACACCACGGACACCGAATACAGGAAAAACGAAACGGCAGGGAGCGCACCGCGCCCAGTACACCACATGGGGCTAAAGTGGACCGCGAATAAGCGTCCACTTTAATCCCACACATAAAAAGACCCTAACGTTACACAAAATGACTGAAAGACTTACGATAATACAAATGAATGCCGATGGATGGGACGGAAAAGGTTCCATCTATGGCAACATCTTGCGACAGAATGACCCTTACATAATACTTATTAACGAACACGGAACGACCGCTCATAAAGAGATTAAAATATTTCAATACCACGTCATTAGTAAAAATCATAGCCAAGAAGGGTATGACGGCTGCGCAATAGCCGTCAAAAAGGTATAAAATATAAAAGACTACCCGACTGAGATGAATCTTACCTTGTCATTGAGGTAGGCACTACCCTGGGGGGTCTGGTCGTGGCCATGTGGTATCAACCCCCAAGACGCGGCTATGTACCCTTGCACAACCTTCTACAGATCTTCAGCCATAAGAGAAACGTAATCTTTGCTGGAGATCTGAATGCCAGATATGCAGCATCAGGGTATACCTCCTACAACAATGCAGGTAGAAACATCGAAGTATTACTAGACAGACAATACGTGACAAGGATCGGACCAGAACTCCCGACATATATTACAGGAAAAGCAGCAACGAAACCTGACATTGTGTTATCGAGTATCAGGTTTCCCTACAACTACTACATTGAACCGGGCCCCATAATTCCGAGTGACCACCAAGCTGTTAAAATTACAGTAGGGGTAAATCCCAACCAAATTGCAATCCCAGGTCGCAAAAGCTACAAGCAGGTGAACTGGGAAAGCTACCGAAATTATCTTCTAAATTATATCCCTGACCCTTTACTAGATGCCAATTTAGAAAAGATAGATAAAGAGCTGGATAAAATCACTGACCTCCTAATTAAAGCCGATGAGAATAGTGTTTCCCATATTAAATATAAAACCCTTCCAGCTTCCTATTGGACCCCTCCCATGAAAGCCCTGGCCCAGGAATATAAGGACCTGTCCAATGTAGTAGCGCTGACAGGCCTCAACCACAATGTCCACAAAAGACTAAGAGAAATTAAAGACGAACTCCAGACACTAATTACGGACCAACAGATACTCACATGGGACAGACTAATAGAAAGACTCGACATTGAAAGAGACTCACACACCTTCTGGCAAACCGTTAAACGGTTAAAAGGAAGAGCTCCCCCTAAAAGAACAACGCTTATAAACGACGGTATAGAAATCGACGAGCCTGAAGAGATTGAGGAAATTTTTAGGATTTTCTGGTCATCAATCTTTACAATCACCCCAGAAAAAAATGACAACTACGACCTCGAATTCGAAACTGACATAATCGAACAACTAAACATACAAATACACAGAACCTCCCCTCATCATTGTGTATCGCAGAAAAGAGTGATGGAGGGCTATGGGAGTAAAATAACTGCCCAAGAGCTCTCCATCGCACTAAAATCCTCTCATCAAAGAGTACCGGGTACCACGGGACTGACCAGGGAAAATTTCATCAAGGCCCTTCCTTATGTTCTGAGTGGGCTTCTTAACATCATGAATGCCGCTCTGAACACGGGCTACTTTCCCGATCAGTGGAAGGTGGCCAAGATGATCTTTTGCAGCTAGGAAAACATTCTATGGTAATAAGCCTTCCCGCACTAATGACTTCAACAAATGTATAACATTGCCATTTAATAATAAATTAAATAGTTTAAAGGACATATTTGGAAAAGCCGGTATTAATCTAGCCTTTAAATATAATAATTCCTAAAACCAATTGATGATTGCCAGGAAACCCAAAGAACATCATAACATAGGAGTATATGCAATACCATGCAACGATTGCCATTAAGTTTATATAGGGGAAACGGGGAGAAATCTAGACAAGAGATTGCACAAACACAAAAGAGATATTAGAGTGGGCAGCCAAAGCAGTGGAATATTTTGCCATGTTAGAGACTTGAATTATTCGATCGATTTCAATAGAAGTGAAATGGTATTTAAATCGGCTAACTATGTTAAGAGAAGAATCGTAGAATCGAGCTTGATATCGTCAGTTCCTAATTTAAATCTATCTGAGGGTCAATTTTCTTTTAATCCTGTAATACGAAAGCAAATAAACAAAATAGTGAAATGTCAGCCCTTCAATATGTTTAGGCCTAACCCCCCCCCCCTGCCTGATTAGCCTCATTTAGGGGATTGGGGAGAAAAAGAGGGGATCTTTCACGACCTGACCCTGTGTTATGTATGTAAGCACTTTTCTCATATTTTCTATCCAGTGTCAGTTGAAAAAGGGTGTGAGATACATCGAAACTGTTCTGAATTAAATTGTCTTCGGAGAATGTGGTTTAATTCCTCATATATATATATATATATATATATATATATATATATATATATATATATATATATATATATATATTATATCCAAAGAGGTACAGTAACGTACATGTAAATGTAGGAAATAAACCATAGTACTTTGGACTCATTTATTGCGAAACCAGGTTTCAACGGAGACATTCTTCATCTTCAGTCGCTGACAAATTAATGTTTACAACAAGATGCTTAACCTAAAGACACAATTTTACAAGTCAGAATTTAATCAGCGGCTGCTCTGTGAACACATTTTTGAGCAAAATTCGGATGAGTCTTCTGCTTATAACGGGCTTAGTATTGAAATGACCATCGAATGAATTGAAGTTGGGAATTTCCTATATGAGAGCTGATTGTATTAGGCGTCTATGTGTATAATTATGGAAATTCTAAATTATTTTAGCATTATAAATGTTGATACATTTTCTGTACAATCATATGTAAAAAGAGGCTAGAAGATAGACTTCAACGGCGCATGTCGCATTTGTGTTCCTTCATTCTCTTGGAATATCTACTGATTTCGTCAATGTATATTTAATCGCAAATTTTGCCTTGGATATAATAATAAACGTCATGGATCTATGTTTGGACAGAATATTTCGTATTGTATTTACGTGTTAAAAGGCACCATTAATGTTGTTGACCCCTGCCATCTTTTTAAAATTAATTAATGGGCAAATATGGAAATATTATATAATTATTATTACGAGCTTTCTCTTAGGATTAGATGTGAATAAAAGTTGGTTCTTGCTATATAATGACATTTTTCTGTGAACCATAGAGGATACTGCAGTTCAAGTTCGTATTTGTATTTTGAAAACAACTTGATGAAAAATAACTTTATTTCGAACCTAAGGTTTGATAAGATGAATGGCTGAAGCTTGTGAATCCTATCTACCGAGGTGGATGTATCACAATGACGAAGACGAAATGATTTGATTGACTGTGTGAATCATGTGAATAATAAGAATGTTTAAAATGTATTTAATGTCCGATTTTTGATATGTGTAAAGAAAGTGGGCGTGACCAATGGGGTTTCTAGGGAGGAGCTTTGTGTGAAGTGAGTGGTTGTTGATGTGTGTTTGAGAGAGAGAGAGAGAGAGAGAGAGAGCATAGATTACACAGGCCTGCGTTTAAAAAAAAATCTGTTCCTCAGGATTTCTTTGTGGTTTCTTAATGAATCAAACCTCCTGAGCTCAAAAATGAATGTATTTTTGTTCAATCAGGTCAGATTTTCTCAGTACACCATACACCATTTTCATTGAGATTACCTCATTTTTTCCCTAAAAAGAAAAATTCAAAAATCTTTCTCTATCTAATAATGCATTATTATTGTTATATCATAGAAACAGGAATAAACGTATGTAAACTATAATCCTTTCAATAAAACAAAAAATTAAAGAATGCAACATAATAAAGAAAATAATTCTAATTTCCAAGAAAAGACGCCCTTGACGATTTTCGTTTGTGCCTCTCATCTGGAGCATCACGCTTCAAACACCAACAGTAGTCAGCAAGCATGTTTACGTCCCATTTACCCTGGTCCCCGGATTCCATTGTTTTTATGTCCTGGTGGAATCTTTCCCCCTGTTCTTCACTGTAATCCCCGCTGTTGTCGGGAAAATAATCCAGATGGGACTGTAAATAGTGTATCTTTATAGACATTCGAGCTCCCAAATGTTTGAAACTTGTTAGGAGCTGATAAACCAGGGCAATCAACATATTCTGGGCTTCTTTTATTGCCTATAAAATTGTTAACTAGAGCTTTGAAAGCTTTCCAGGCATCTTTTTCTATGTCCTTCTTGATGCATCAAATTGCTGATCAAGTTCCTGATTTGAAGTCCATCAAAAATTCCCCCATGGAGCTTAGCGTCACTGATTTGTGGAAATTTTTGAAGAAGAAATTTAAAAGCTTGGCCTACTTTATTAAGGGTTTTGACATAATTTTTCATTATGCCAAGCTTTATATGCAGTGGAGGGAGGAGTACTTTGTGAGGGGGCACTAAAGGTTCAGCTATCACATTGTTTGATCCAATTCTAAATGCTTCTCGTGGAGGCCAAAGCTTCTTCTCATAATGCATACTATCTGCACGACTGTCCCATAAACATAGGAAACAGGGATGCTTCGTGTCGTCTGTTTGCATCCCAAGTATACGAGTAAGAGACATTACCTGAAAAGAAATTTAGCAAGGCATGTAAATTCAAAGTGTAATATTTCTAAAAACAAATTTAAAATAATATTTCTTAAAACAATAAGAATATGAATATGTACTGAAAAGTCCTGTATGCTGATGCATTAAATCATTGTATTGGAACTAATTGGATATATGTAAATCTTATTTTGAGTTCATTGAGTTATCTTGTATATCTTTTCAATTAGGATAAGTTCCCCATTAACCCAAACGGATGCATTAACCTATAGGGACACACTTGAACAAAAAAATATAACTAAAATATGACTCATGATTTCCAGATTTGCATTCTTGTAAAATTTAAGTTGACCAAAAGGTGTATACAAGTATTAACAATTAAAAATGAAAATGTCAATATCAAAAAGCTTAGAAATGCCAAGTGTAAAATGATCTTACCTTTAAGTCACTACATATCCTCCAATTGTCAGTAGAGTAATTTTGATTTCATCAAGCATTTTTTTTTCATATTTTTATAACTTTCAGTAAGTTAGATTGAATGACCTATAGGAACGGAAGCTATCTTGTTACCAATATTCAGTAACACAGCTTTTAAACTTCTACTGGAAGAATTTATGAAAAGTCTCCATTCTAATGGGTTGTAGGGAATTCCAAGGGACTCAACAAGTACTTTAATATTGGCATAGTATACTAAAGAGCTGGAATAATGCTGTAAAAAAATAGCTTCGAAACTCTTGTTCTCTATTTCTGTACCAAAGAAATGTTGTTTCTTTAGCGAGAAGATTACTTTCACGAAGTCGGGAGCCAAGAAGTTGTGCATTTCCCTTTGAAAGCCCCAGATCCATGGCCAGGTCATTTACTGAACTTGAGTGAACAGTCTTGCGACCATATCATGTGTGGAAACCTGATAAGACTCAGATGTGTCATAATCTTGATCAACTTCCATATTAATCTCTTCATGGTCCTCTATATGTTCAACGGGAGAAGGTATAGGAATTCCTGGACCATGGGGCTAGGGTTTAATGGCAGTAGGAACATCCGGATATGCCACACTATGTTTATTCTTCTTATTTATACCTGTGGAAAATATAATTGGACATTACATAAAGGAATTGATTTGGAGTTGTAGATAGTACATAAATGTTTAGTAAAAGATATGTTCATGCTGAAGTGAACTATGTTAGTTTTTAATTTTATGCTAATTCTATGCATAATAATGACATTTTCAGGAGCCAGTATAATACAGAAAGCTTAAATAATAGATACAATGCTCACCTTTAAGATTTGTCATGCAAAAATAGCAGTCCATAGTGTGGTCCTTGCCCTCTCTCCACACCATGGGAACACCAAAAGAGAGAGACTTCTGTTCGCCATGATTCCAGCGTCTTAAACTTATGTAGCATCCCTTGCAGCAGATATGTGGTGCAAAACCACTATCTTGATCTCCTAGCCTGACTCCAAAATATGCATGATACAAAAATTTAATTAGAGGAAAGATTGTACATTGCTGCTCGGAAACAGTCACTTTGCCGCAAACATAGCAAAATCTGTCGGAGTGATTCTTACATTTTCTGTTCATTTTTAACTCAACCGCTATTATTATTATTATTATTATTCTTATTATTATAATGCTAAGCAATTTCTAACCTGCAAAAATAAAAACTTATTAACATAATTACTTAAAATGTGCACAAAATTTACTGCGAATACAGTAGTGCAAAAACTATTGAAATTTTAATCTAATATCGGACATGTATAAACTATAAATTATTATCAACCCCTGTATCGCAAAAACTGGAACTGATAAAGAAAAAC
The DNA here is from genome assembly GCA_963969495.1 of Ceratothoa steindachneri. Taxonomy (NCBI): domain Eukaryota; kingdom Metazoa; phylum Arthropoda; class Malacostraca; order Isopoda; family Cymothoidae; genus Ceratothoa; species Ceratothoa steindachneri. The sequence continues at coordinate 11,595,423 of OZ018324.1, forward strand.
GGATGCAAAATTAGGATTTAGGAGGTCAATTTTATTAAGAAACACTAGAGAAAACCTAAGGTACATTTTAGACGCAGACCAGTGTTATCTATCAAAGGGATTTTATAGAAAAATGGTGACAAAATTAATTTGATAGGATTCAGTCTAGCAATTTGGCACTAATAAAAAAAAAGAACGAAATGGTTAGGTGACATTTCTGCGTGAACGGAGTTGGAGTTTGATGTAACATTCAAAGAACAAAACTGGATTGGACCATTATGTGAAGTCCCAGTCAGTTGTGTGAGTCAGTTGGTATCTTGGCTTTTGAGTGCAAATAGGATGTGTTCTGTTATTTATTGACAATCATTTTTTCATTATTGTGTTTCAGATAGTTTATTAGTTATTTTAATAGTTTGATTTTGTGCGTTTCAGGTAGTTTTTTTTATCTAAAAATGAATTAAACCCAAATGGGTAAACAGACTGTGTGGTGATCGGTTTATGGAATAGGTAGGCTACTGGCACCAAGTCGCAGGATTCAATAGGCCCAGCAAGAAACTCGACAACATGGATGCGCGCTGGCCTCATTAAATTTTAACCCGCGGGGAATAAAAAAAGGGCGAACGCGATGAAAGGGATAAAAGGTCAAGATACCTAAGTCAACAAGAGGAAACGAATAAACAAACAATTCACGTCTTGGGATAAAATGATCAGAAGACGAAAGTCTATGGAACACCTGAGTAAACACAAAGTCTAACCAAAGGGAATTATAACACATTTCTGTAAAATGGTATCATAGAATAGCTAGATTAGCTGGATGATGTAAGCAAATTGTCATGCACAGCCGTACAAAACTCCGCCCTTAGGGAGTGGAAATAATGAGCCCCGACGACAGATTTGTCCCGGAGTTGAATCTAGGCCACGCCCCCCCTGGAAATGAAACTGTATATAGGGAAGCAATGAGAGGAATAGAAAGTTAAGAATTAAGCATTATAATCGTCTTTAGGTATTGCCATACCCGTATTAGCGTTTACAGAACCCCTTTTAAATTCACCAAGTCTTGTCGCTCCAGAATTTAATACTTCGCGTTGAGAATATATAGACTGCTAGTCGCCCGCAAAGTAACTTCGTGACGTGCCGCTTGCCCCCTCAATAGGCTAATATTAGAATGAAATATATAATTTTGCAACGTCCTTCTTTACCTCGATTACTCCTAATCTTCGGTAAGCCCAGCCAAAATAAGAACATTGTGAAGAATTCATCTTTGGAGTCAGATAATTCATCATTGGAGATCATTCATTTAATTCACCTTTACTATAAATTGGTTACTCCCATAAACTTTACCCCATAACTGGTGATCGCTTCATTTCAACCCACAAACTGATAATTTTACCTCTTCAACTGATTTGAGTCCTCGAAAAAGTGGACAAGTAAACGTTTTACTAAAAGAAACTACATTAAAACAGAAAGAAATAGCAAAGAAACTAGGTGTTTCAACTCAAACAGTCAGTGTTATTAAGAAAAAAATTAGTAACTGAGATTTAAACTCAAAAAGGGTTGGAAAATGTGGTCGCAAACGAAAAATAACTCGAAGAACAGATAAAAAATTAATACAACAGGCTTTTAAGAACAGAGGGACATCTTGCAAGAAGATTTCTACTGAGCTGGTAGCAGAGTGTGTAAGCCTTGTCAGAAAAATAAAATAATGAATGACAGGCTTTTGGATGCTGGATTGAAATCATATCGCCCGAGGAAGAAGCCTCGACTCACGGAAATAATGATGAAGGGACGAGATTCCTGGGCAAAATATCACCTTGAGTAGACTTCAGAATAATGGAAAGAGGTAAAAATGACACATCTACCGAACCAGTTACCTGTAATTCATAAAAAAAGAATTAATAACTACTAACTTTAACAGTGTCGCATTTTTGTAATGGCTCCAATCTTTTCAAACCATAAAGTTTATTTGATGATTCTTTACTTCAATTGCTCTTCTAATACTTCTATTGCTGTTCAACTACTTATGTTGTATTTTCTACTATTGCAGATTGTTTTCTCTGACAAACGACTACGTGCTGAGTTTAAGAAGGCGTCCTGGAAAAGAATTTATGGCTGAATGTCCGAGGAAAACAGTAAAATTGCCAACGAAAATCATGGTATGGGGAGCCATTTCGTTGCATGGAACAAGTCGTTTGCACATTGTTGATAAAAATATGAACCAAGAAAAGCATATAGAAGATCTTAAAGGTTGTTTACTGCCTCAAATAATATAATGGTATGGCGACAGAACTTGGATATTCCAACAAGACTTGGCCCCATGTCCCACAGCAAAATCAGTGAAGGCATGGTGTGCACATAATGGAGTTCAGCTGCTTCTATGGCCCGGAAATTCGCTAGACATGAATCCGATTCAGAGTTTATGGTTGTGTGTTGAAAGATAAAATACACACAAACCCATTACGACCAAACAGCAACTCATATGCTGTCTCGTTGAAGTTTGGTTCAGATCTAAGCGAATCCAAGAAATGTGGAAAACATTGATCAATGCTATGCTAAGACGTATTAAAGCACTCATGGATGCTTAGGGTGGCCAAACTGCTTACTACTAAATGTATAATGTGCCAATGTGTCAAAATAATTCTATTTGCAATCAATAAAATTGTTTTTATTAGCATTTTTAGAAATCTTTCAATTTTTTTAAAGAAATCTAGAATAATTCCGCCACTATTGTATATATAAGTCATACAACAAAGAAACAGAAGATAAAAGGAATAATTTTCTTCGAAAAAGTTTATTTCCTAATTTGGAAAAAATCCGTGCTATGAGTGGGATCGAACCAAGCAGACTGAGGCAGAAAAGATCTTTTTGATCTCAGATGAAGCAACGACTTAGACTACTCAGTTGACCATTTGAACAAAAATTTAAACAAATAGACAGGCTTTTAAGACGTACTTTGCTAGGTTGATTGGAAGAACTATGAAAGAGAGAGAAAGTAATTGGGAATTCAAAGGACAAACAAGAAATAAAGTTAAATGCGCGGCAATTATACAATATATATCCCTCATGAACGCGAGAGAATGATGAAATAGAATGTCATTCCGCAAAGAAACAGAAGATAAACGGAATTATTTTTCTTAAAAAATGTTCTTTCCTAATTGCCAAAAATTCCGTGCTAGAGGTGTGATCGAAATAAGCGCACTGATGCAACGAGCATCACTTTGATCTCAGTTAAAGCAAAGACTTAGACCACTCAGCTACGCGTGAGAACAAAGATTTTCATCAATAGACAGGCTTTTAACAACTGCTTCGCTAGTTTCAAGCACGAAAAGAGTCAGCCTGACGCGTTATATATAGACAAACATGAGTAGAAGCCAGACGAAAAAGAGAAAGAGAAAATCTACCAAATCAGGAAAAGTTTTGAAGATTAAAAGAACTTAAATCTAGTTATGTGTGTATTTTGATATTTTTATTTACATTAACCTTATAGCAAATAATAGCCGTCTGCGTTTTAATATCTCTCTTCTTTCTCATATTATGGATAACATGAGAATGACTGAAGTCAAAGGTGCAAAGTTTGAAGGCAACAAAGAATTTTGGAATTATCGAGCCGCGATTTTTCAGAGTATTGAGGAAAAACCACTTCCCCGAACTTTTCCGAATCGGAGCGAAACAATTCCCTCAGTTTAAATTTCGATATGCTGACACATGCCGTTTCCTTAATTGTGTTGCCAAGCGACTCGAAGCAGACCACATACTCCAGACTCACACCCCAGTGATGAATGAATCTTGAAAATTTAAATAGATCGAATTGCTCGGGTAACAATTTCAGGCCAAGGATGTCGTTAAGTTCGAATGTTTCTTCTACCTTAGGTTCCGTATTGGTGTACCTTTCAGGTAGTTTTGGTTCACATCCATGTTCGTACTTTCCCCTGACCTTTTGAATGTTAAAGTAGGCCCATATTGGATTACCTTCGGAAAGGAAACTTTTGTTAACAAATAGTATCGAGTTTGGCTGGTTTTGAGAAGTGAATGGCAGAGTAGAAAGCTCAGTTCTCTTCCTCGGTGCCTCTTTCTCATTTTCAGTAGGAAATACATTACTCAAGGTGTAGGTTTAAGTCTCGGCGTGGTACATCATAGCTGTTTCCTGAGTTAAAGCGCTCAAAGCGCGGACAAGGGTCCTCTTCCCTCCATTTTCCCCTGTATGACTAAGGAGGCTAAGGTTTCCTTGGGAAAACAAACGAACTCGGCCGCTAAAAAGCGCTCTGGCTCACATTTCATCGTATGAAACAGTTTATTCCCCAAATTTGATCATTCAAATCGAATTATCGGTAGAATGCCCTATCTGCAAAAAGACTACATCAGCCTTTATGGCACGTTAGCACCTTGGTTTGTTTGGATTAAAAATTTAGCCGCTATTTTTACAAACCCAGAGAAATGAATGACCTCTCTATTCCCACTGTGTTTGTTCTGAGAGCCGATGGAAGTTTTGCTTGTGTGGGGGTAGCATTCCATTGATTGACTGATTGATGGAATAAGTTATGAAGTGTGTAATAAATTAAATAGAGGCATAAAAATAAGTTTAGTTTTGCCCTGGTGAAGAGGGCATCTCTTGCATTCTTCCTTTTTCTTTCCTTTCAGCGCAACTCTTGTTATCCGCTGGCGGCTCGATTGGTCGTTCTCTTCGTTTTTTTCTTTTTCCTAAGTTTATACTAAGTTATATATATATATATATATATATATATATATATATATATATATATATATATATATATATATATATATATATATATATATATATATATATATTGAATAACTCACAAAATATCACAAAATTAAAAGTGCTTCCAAGTACTTTCGAACTTTATTCAGTTGATTTTCAAGGATAACTACAAGAGACAATAATATAATAAGGGTATAAATAAGCTAGTAAAATATTAAGGAGAGGGGCAAAGAGAGAGGAAGAAAAATAAAATAATGTTAATGCAAAATCAATGCAATAATTAAATTGACAAATCGAGTGCCCATAAAATGAAAATTGCAAAATATTAGGAACTTAAGTCAAAACTAATTTCTTTAAGAATGAGTTTTTTCATAACAACATCAATTTTAAAAATGCCAGAGGAAATGTTAAAGTTATTTAATTGGTTTATACATGAATATTTAACAAGGTTTCTTCTAATTGAGTCATTTAAGCGAAAAATAAATTTTGCTGAATTCCAATTAATTAAGTAGTTATTTTCGAACATGCACAGAATACGCACTATTGTTTACAGCTCTGCTAACATTGTATTTATGCTGATTAATGCGGACAGATAACACAGGGGAACAATTTTAATCACATTTCTGGTAACTTACATTTATTTGCCAATTTTAATTCGTTTTTTCATGCTGATTTCAAATATATAATCCATTTTACCTATATCCTATAGTTATTCTGTAATTTCTATTTTCTCGTTTCCCCGAAAACTGCTCTCCGGACGGACAGAGAAGGTGCTTGTAGAAAGCAAATACTTCACAGTACATAGTAGTAAGATAGTAATTAGTGTTTTTGTGCAGAATATTCACATTATTGTTTCTTTTTCAGGTCTCATGTTAGAGTGATGGCATCGTCAAGAGGAAATTGCGTTAGTGATCCAGACACCTTCTGCTACATATGTGGCTGTTACATGCTAGTTCGTCAAAGGCGCAATATATCAAACTTTGTGATCCGCACTTATAAGGCATATTTTGATGTTCCACTTGGCGATCAAGATAAGAAGTGGGCCCCACATGCTGGTTGCCATAGTTGTGTGGGACATCTTCGTGAGTGGACGAAAGGAAAGAGAAATGGTCTTCCTTTTGGAATCCCCATGGTGTGGCGAGAGCCAAAGGATCATGTATCGGACTGTTATTTCTGTCTGGTGAATACTAAAGGGATTGGCAAGAAAAATCGACAAAAGAACGATTACCCCAACATTCCCTCAGCGATCCGGCCAATACTTCATTCTGAGTCCTTGCCAGTTCCGATTTTTAGTGGATATGCTTCCTCCGAGGATGAAAATGATGTACCTGATATGGACATCAACGGAATGGATTCAGAATCTGCAGATTCATCATCAGATGCTGAATAGTCATTAACTCCTCACTGTTTCAATCAAGAGGATTTGAATGACTTGATCCGTGATTTGGCGCTCTCCAAGAAAGCTGCAGAACTTTTAGCCTCCAGGTTGAGTGAAAGACATATGCATGGCAGGTCGGTACGGGTATTATATTAGCGAACAAGGGAGAGTACATTTGTTAAATATTTCTCTGAGGACAAACAATTTGTATACTGCCACCATGTCCCGAAGGCAGGGCCTGCAACTAGTAAATCGAGGAAACTCGATTTAAAAAGAGCAGACTTTGCTGGTCTTCATGCTGGACTGACAGACGCGAGGCTAGAAGTGTGCGATGTTGTTGAAGACTCGTGGAACAGTTTCAAAAATAATTTCATGAGTCTTCAATCACGTTTCATCCCTCTCAAATGTCCCCGTCGGACTTCTGTTCAACCAAAGTGGTTTAATCGAGAAATCGGTCAACTGCTTAGGGAGAAGAGAACTGTGTATAGGCAATCAAAGATCTCGGGCGACTTTGACGAATACCGGAGGCTAGCCAGGAGAGTGAAGTCCAGCAAACGGGCGGCTAGGCGGTCTGAGGAATTCCGAGTGGCGAGACTCTGTAAAGAGAATCCCAAGGAGTTTTTTTAGAGGATATGTGAACAGCCGTAAACCAATCCGTCAAACGATTGGCCCTTTGAGAAATGAGCAGGGGGGCATTAAATCATTCAGATGCAGAAAAGGCTAACCTTCTCAACGAAAACTTCTCTTCAGTGTTTACTGAAGAGTGTGGTCCCATCCCCCAGCCAATGGATTCCTACTCAGGGGGAAAAGCTGGAGGATATGGACTTCATCAAAGGAGAAATAGAAAAGAAGATCACTGATCTAATGACGAATAAGTCACCTAGCCCAGATGGGTTTCTACCTAAAGTGTTGAAAAAAGTGAGCGATCAAGTGTCACGACACCTGAGCGCAATCTTCAACATGTCAATCCGGACCGAATGCGTTCCTCGAGACTGGCGTGAAGCGGAGGTGACTCCTATCTTCAAGAAAGGAGACCGTAGCAAATCGTCAAACTACCGACCTATCAGTCTGACTTCGATAGTCGGTAAACTCATGGAAAGCATGATGGTGGACAAAATGACGTCGTATTTAGAGTCAAACCTGCTACTGAAGAGTTCCCAGCACGGCTTTCGAAGGCAACGGTCATGCTTGACGAACCTTGTGGAATTCTTTCACTTCATCTTCAGTGAGCACGATCGGGACAAGGCAGTGGATGTGGTGTACTTAGACTTTCAGAAAGCCTTTGATAAGGTACCACATCGCCGCCTTCTCCAGAAAGTGCGAGCGCTGGGCATAGACGGAAAAGTAGCCAGCTGGATCGAGAACTGGCTGAGTGGCAGACGGCAACGGGTGGTGGTGAATGGACATGCTTCTGAGTGGGTGCCCGTTACTAGCGGGGTGCCTCAAGGTTCTGTCCTTGGACCACTACTATTCATCATCTACGTCAACGACATGGACGGTGACATGGTTGCCAAGATTTCCAAATTTGCCGACGATACCAAGCTTGGTATGAACGTTGCAAAGGATGGAAATACTGCCCACCTGCAGGAAGATCTTGGGAAGATTGGGGAGTGGTCGGACACGTGGCAAATGCCTTTTAGCGTGAACAAATGCAAAGTAATGCATATCGGCCACAGAAACCCCTAATCTTAGTATATCCTTGAGGGCACTGCTCTTGAATCGAGTGACACTGAGAAGGACTTGGGTTTAACTATCACTAGCAACCTCAAGTTCTCGAAACAGTGCATCGAGGCAGAGAAGAAAGCCCAACGGATGTTAGGCTACATAAAGCGCCAGTTTGGATACCGTAACAAGGAGATAGTACTTTGTCTGTACAACTCCCTCGTTCGGCCGCACATGGGGTATGCCGTACAATTTTGGAGTCCTTCGTTTCGAAAGGATATCGCAAGGTTGGAACGCGTACAAGCCAGGGCAACCAAGCTCATTCCCTCTATCCGACATAAAAGTTATGAGGATAGACTAAGGGAATTAAATCTGTTCTCGCTGGAAACCCGTAGACTGCGTGGTCAGCTCATCGAAGTTTTCAAAATACTTCGAGGGTTCGACAATGTTGACTACCGGGTTATTTTCACACTGAGGGAGAACAGAACGTGCAATCACGGCTTCAAACTTGAACTGAAGCGTTACAACCGCAATCTGTGTGGAAATTTTTCCACTTACAGTATCTGCGGTGAGTGGAACGCACTTCCAGTGGAAGTTGTCAACAGTGAATCCTTTGACCAGTTCAAGTCAAGACTAGACAAAGTCTTGAAAAGTGGCCGTTTAGGGACGCAAAACAATTGAGCAGCCATGTGCCTGCTCGATTGCTAGTCCAAAGGTACCCTCCTTGAATGGACCTTAAGGTCTACTAGGGTACTTCCTTTCCTTGTTACTCCTTGTTACTCCTTGTCTGTTTACCGAGTTGGGACTTGGCACCTATGGCCCTGCTGAGTGGAGACTGTTTTTAAATAGTTCCAAGCGTAGCCTCAAGTGTGTCCTTTTGCACAATGGCAATGACTTTGGTGCAGTTCCTCTCGCTCACTCTGTCCAAATGCGAGAAACTCACGATGACATAAGAATGGTCATTGATTTACCTAAGTACCATGAACACAATTGGATCATATGTGTAGACCTTAAGATGGTCAACTTTCTCCTTGGCCAGCAGAAGGATATACAAAGTTTCCATGCTATATATGTATGTGGGACAGTCGAGCCTGTGACAAGCTTTGGTCCCAAAAAGATTGTCCAGTTCGAGAAACTTTGGAAGCAGGAATGCCGAAACATTGTTAATAAGCCAATCGTAAGTCGAGGGAAGATCGTTTTCTCTCCACTTCATCTCAAACTGGGGTTGATGAAGCAGTATGTCAAGGTGTTGAGCACTAACAATAATTGTTTTCAGTACATAGTAAGGGCGTTTCCTGCTTTTTCATACGAAAAAATAAAAGCAGGAGTATTTGATGGTCCCCAAATACGAAGACTTCTGAGTGATTCTAGATTCGTGAACACTATGAATGAAAAAGAGCATAACTACGAGGATCTAGTTACTAATATGCCTTTAGCATATCGTGATCTGGGATGCAACATGAGTGTGAAGGTGCATTTCATAAATAGTCACCTCGACCGATTCCCAGAGAATCTGGGAGCCATGAGCGACGAACAAGGGGAACGCTTTAATCAGGATTTGATGACGATGGAAGAGCGCTACCAAGATCACTGGGATAGACACATGACGGTGGACTATTGCTGGACGATTAGAAGAGATCAGCCAGAGAAGACTTACAAACGCAAATTTTTGCCCGAATGAAATCAAGAAAAGGTCTTCCAGCCTGATGTACGGTCATTAATAAATTAGCATCTATTTGATTACAATGTAATCCTAATGTGTAATTCAAGTTTCTTCTCCTATGCAATAAAATGTTTGTGCAAAAAAACCTGCTTTACTATAAATATTACTTCAGGGCATGATGATAGGCGTGATGAAATGAAAATTATTGTATAATATTAGTTATTGATATTACGAAAAATCTGTAGCATTTAAAGAGAATCTGATTTCAGATTTGAATTCAGTATGCTCAAATTAGGTAGGAAAATGTACTTTTGTCATTCACCAAATACATTGTTCCCCAGTGTAATTGCTTTCCTGTCTGTCCAAAATATTTACTTGGACAAACAGAACATTCGACCGAATAGACTCCCTCAATATTATTACAATTATTTTGAACTAGAATATCTTTTTTAGTCGACTCGTATTTGAAAGCAACATAAATGTGTTAAAGTTTTTTTTAAAGACGGGGAAGGTCAATGAAACAAACAGAGAAGGGTAAAACCAAAATGCTTTTAACATTCTCCAATATCTTTGAAATTGGCCATAAATTATGTTACCCTTACCTTTTTCTTCTAAATTGTCTTTCCTCTCCAAAAAAGACGTTCCATAATACAGTTCGTAAATCCTATCAAATTGTAAGCTATACTCTTTGTAACAGAATCAATACTGAAACATTCAAAACATCTAGCTAAGGCTTCTTGTAATGTGATTACACATGCAATCCACATTTATGCTCCAGCTATGAAAGAAATAGAAAATTAATTAGGAATTCCCAATTAATTTTCTATTTCTTTCATATTCTCCGTTCGAGCTTGCGGAAGTGTTCCTTAAAAGCTATTCTATTCAGAGAATTTTTTGGTTCTCTGCGTAGCGTAGTGTACTAACGGCATACTTTTAACTGTGATCAAAGCGGTGCTCGCTGCCTCAGTGTGCCTGGTTTGAATCTCTTCCATGCGCGGATTTTTTTCGGAAAAAGGTAATAGAAATATTATTGCGAAGGAATATATATATATATATATATATATATATATATATATATATATATATATATATATATATAATGAATTCTAGTGTCAGGTTTATTGGGTTAATTGAGGACCCCTTTCGTTTCAAGTCTCTCAATTGAATTAATATAAAATTTACCAAGTTGGGTCAAGTTTAATTAAAGATAGGAAAATAATTTTTTTTTCACTTTTTTTAATTTTATTCTAGTAATCAGTCTTTTGTGGTGCCCATGAGGCCATATTTAGTAACAAGCTATTTCTTTGTGTGTGTTTTGGGAGAAAATCTTTCAAACTCCCCTCCTTGTAATCCCCGTGCCGGATTAAGAGGTCTTATATCAGGTACACATATAGGAATTAGTATATTTATTATAATTTATTGCTTTTGTCCGTGTGTGTGATCACAAGAGTAAGATTTCATTTATAACTTTGGGGAACTATTGCGAGAGCCCCATTTTCTTTGCCGTAAGATTCTTAAAGGCGTCGAGTGGCTAAGGGTCGCGTAAGGAAACAAGATGACGTCCTTCGAAAGATTTAGGCAACAGAGAGATATGCTTTGTCTCTCCGGTTAAAGAGCTAGTCGCCTATATTCAGGAATAAAAGAGAAATGAAAGAGCAGAGAAGAAAGAACTAAGAGAAGTAAAAGCTATTCAACCCCTAATTCCGAACTCTTGGCTGCGATCAACATGAATCCGGACTTCTACAGGACAAAGTTTCGTCAGGCAAGGTTGTTACTTGGCCAGACTTACCGCCAGTTTGGATTCACCCTTAGAAGAGGTCTGCGGTTTTGATTGGACTCCGCCCAGGTAAACGGCGACTATGAGTCTCTGTTCGACTTCATTTTGCGGGATCAATTGGTGGCTACGCTGCCCTCTGAAATCCGTGCATTCGTGAAGGACCGAAGAGTTGCTTCCTTCAAAGAATGAATCGAAGAAGCGGATTTACACGTGGACAATCATAATCTCTACCCCAAAGATCCCAAGAAGAGTCATCCTCCATCGCCCGGAGAACGCTCCCAGATTCGTAAAGGTCCCAGGTCCCGCCAAACCGAAATATCATCCCCCGTCTGAACCTAGTAATGTTAAGCCACCCGTCTTTTATCCCCCTGCGTCGGATTATTCCAGACGACCCATCGTCTATTTTTCTTGCGGAACCCCCGGGCATGTGAGGACGAACTGTCCCCCAAATTCTCAATTCCGTTCTGCTCCCAGCAACCAAGTCCACCAAGTAAGCGCCTCTCTTTCTCCTCCGTCTGCTCGCCCCGAAACACCTGCTATCCCCACTAGCGAATACTCCTCCCCCCCGGGACCTCAAGTTATTTTTTTATTTAGCAAGAGCTCCCCCGGTGGGCTCAAATTTGAAACCTGATCGGTTAATGGTTGCCGGGTTTCAACCCTGGTCAGAGATACGGGATGCACGTGCATCGTCGTATCGAAAAAGTTGCTGCCCCCAGGTAGCCCCGACCACGATAAATTTGAAGTAGTCCATGACTACTTGGTACGAGCCACCCGCTTCCCAGTGGTCCGTTGTTTCATCGAATGCCAATATTTCACTGGTTGGACTGATGCCGTAGCAGCCCCTATTAAATTCTGCGCCATATTAGTCGGCCAAAGCCCGCAGCTCTCTCCTAGTGCCGTTGCTCAGCCCGCCATCACGAGGGCCCAGCCATAAAGAATGCCCCCTGTTTCTTTAGAACCCCCTTTTGTTAGGGCCCAAAATGAGTCTTCTTTCCTACAGCCATTGTGGGAAAAGTCGAGGACCAACGAGCGCGAATCCGTTCATTGTCACAAAGAAGTCTCCTACCTCATTAAGGGTGAACTGTTGTTCCGTTCCCCCTCCGTTCCTAACCACTTCCCTACGCGCTCTCTACGTATCCCCCGCTCCTATGACAGGACCCATTTTTACATTAAGTCAAAAGAAAGACGGTTCAAGCCCGGTGACGAGGTCCTGCTTCTCTTGCCCATGGAGACAGATAAACTTCTTTCCCAATGGAAAGGCCCCTTTTCAGTCTTCGAAGCCCGTGGCCCCGTGGACTACCTCATATAGACGCCCTCTGGTAACAAAGTGTTCCACGTTAACATGCTCAAACGTTACTACCACCGCGTTTGCATCAATTATATTGGTGCCCCGGACGAAGAGGCCTTGACGGAAGCCTCTTATCCCCCCGAACCTCTTAACCTTGTCCAGACAGTTTGCGCAGAAGCTGATAATGACTACTCACTCCCGTTGCTCCCCGGAACGCATAAAGACTCCCCCCAGAAAATAGATCTAAATCCGCACCTGGAGCCTGCTCAGAAAGCCCAATTACTCCGGTTGTTAAAGGCCTACCCGGACGTCATTTCCGAGAAGCCTGATTGCTCGAACCAATTCAAGCATGACTTAGTGTTAACCACGCAAGAACCGAATCAATTCAAGTCGTACCCTTTGCCCATTTATTTGAGATCAGCGTTCAATGCGGAGGTCGAAAATTTACTAAAATTTGAAAAAATCGAACCCTCCTCTTCAGATTACTGTTCTCCCATTGTTATGGTTTGGAAGCCAGACCAGTCCTTTCGAATGTGTGTGGACTTTCGAAAACTTAACGCCATGACGGATTTTGATGCTGAACCGATGCCGTTGATAGACCAGAGCCTACATTTGTTCTTAGATGGTCTGAACAATGTGTCATTCTATTTTGATAATGTATTCGTAGCTACACGCACATGGGATAAACATTTAATCTCTCTTCGTTCCCTCTGTAATAGGCTCCGAGAGCATGGTCTGACCATGGGTCCTTTCAAGTGTCATTTTGCTTACGACACTATCAAATACCTTGGATTTCACATTGGGGGAAATCAAATAACGCCCCAGCAAGAAAAGGTCAGGGCCATTTCAGATATGCCCCTCCCCCGTACTAAGAAGCAGTTACGTTCCTTCTTGGGTTCAACCTCCTTCTACCGGCATTTTGTCCCCAACTTTGCCACCTTAGCGTCCCCTGAACTCTCTCCTTAAGAAAAAATCCTCAGATTCCCTCGTTTGGAGCCCCAAGGCAATTTCCCACTTCCAGCAGATGAAGGATAGGCTAATATCTGCCCCCATATTGCGGCTCCCGAGCCCGAACAAATTGTTTTGAATCCGTATGGATGCCAGGCACGATGGCATCGGTTGTGTGTTGCTGCAATGCGAAGAAGATGGGAATAGCTATCCTATCAGTTATGCAAGCCGGAAGCTGTTGCCGTGCGAGAGAAACTATGCAGTTATAGAACTTGAGGCTCTGGTAATAGTTTTTGGTGTCCGGAAGTTTAAACGAGGGACTGACTTCGCTCGCGCACAGAGTGTTTTGAACTCTGCTGAACTGACTCTCTCACGCTCTCGACCAACTCAGCTGTACGCTTCCTAGTTCGTCTTGAATGGCTTGGACGGTTGTCACTGGCTGCAATGAGTTCTCTACTGCCCCTTAGTTCTCAAAGTGGTCCACTTAGTCCTGAATTCTGCTCTTGGAGGGGTCTTTTTCACATTCGAACTGATGCACGAAAGTGTCCTGCACTTTCTTGAACAAGCCTGTCTTGTAGTAATGTTTGACGCTCTTTGCTAGAACTTCCATTGAGATCTAGTTCTGTTTACAGGCGTTGCTTCTGTCCTATCCTTTTCAAAGTAAGGGTGATCAGTAAATTAATGAAGGATATATCACAAAAAGTGTGTGCAGACCCGTTTTGAGGGGTCACCCTGTATACAGTACGCGGATGACTTGACTCAGCTGATGGAAATCCCGTACAGAAACAAGTCTTTGCCAACAGAAATGATGGCAAAACTAATTAGATTAATGAATGAGTATGAACAAAATGGAAGAACCAAACAAACAAACAAATTTAAGATGGTACCGTTAGGACAACGTTTACTATCAGATGTTGAAGTAGAAGGAATCAGATAGTTTTATTCAACCGAATGCACTGTCCTAAAATAAAAATTGCTATCAACTTATACAAGACACACTTAAAGAAAGAGTAGATAAAATATACCAGTTCTAAAATTGATGCATAGTTTTAAAGAACTAAACATGAAAATTGAAAATTAAATATACACTTCAATAGTGTAGTCAGTATTGTTATATCCAGCTGTAGCATTGTACTGCATATCAAAAAATCAGAAGACAATGCTGCAGAAGGTATGAAACAAAGCAGTTTACCTTTTAACAAACACACGGAAAAAACAAAGGTACCTACATAAAAGTATTAAAATGCAAGGAGTAAACAAGATATTAAATAAAAGAGATAAAAATGAATAAATAAGCTCGATAGACTAGGAATAAAAATCCTTAATATATTTTTAAGATAACAATAGGAGGAAACTGAGCCAAAGTTATCCAAGCCTAATGGACAAATTGGAACTAGGAAAAAAAAAAAAACGTTATCCATAAAAATCTTAATCAAAAAGTGAAAAGTTACAGATAAAATATGGAAAAGTTAAGGTAAACTGAAAGAATACCAATATTACAACCTAACCAGGAGGCTTTGTCTACAACTACGATTATGGCCCAAATACCGGATATGAAACAATAACTAACCGAATTGACGAAATAGGTGTGGAACAAAGGATACAGTTTGTAACTATAAAACCAACCCATGCCAGCCCCCTACTTGCGTTAGACAACAACGGTTTGAACGCCTTTAAATCCAGGTAATTAAATATATATAACCAGATAGAATTAATTAATGCGAGAGACTAGCTTGTTCACCAAGTTGGTATTCGATAGGAGCAAACCGTTTGACACAAAAAGAATTAAAAACAAAATGAATAGAGATCAGACGTAACCCCTTCCTCTTTTTTGATTGAGAACGATCGACTAAAGATTAAACAAGGAAGAATAATAGATAAAGATAACAAGATAAGCCCGTGTTTTGGCTTATACATTAATCAGCGTTTATCCCAGTCAGTAAAACTCTTCCTAAAAAAAGGCTTGGTTGGCAGAAATCACTAGATTCTTTTTCGTCTAGCATCCTGAGGCAGACCAACTATAGAACGATTTATTCATCTCTCCGAGGTCACTTGGCCTCCTAGAAGTAGGGTTGTACGATGTGAGAAGGGGTCGGCCACCCTATCACATCCGCTGTTCTTCCCACTGAATGTGTTCCTCTTTTACTATTCAAAAAAAGAACACACGTTTCCTGAAGAAGCTGGTCCACGGCGAAAGGTTGAAGTAAACATTCCTTGAAATTAGGGACTTCTCATGTTCCATTCCTCATCAAATATATATATATATATATATATATATATTATATTATATATTCATCGTAACAGTTTTTGCTGAAAGCGATGGCTAATTTTGCGTTCGTGATTTTCTTTTCACATCTTTCGATTTGCCTTATATTTACTTTTATGTCTTGGTTCAGCTCGTGGATAAGTATTCCGAAATTCATTAAAAGTTGGTTTTTAAACTTAGAAAGAAAATAAGAAAAGATTCCTTTAGTAAAACACTATTTATCTTACGCGTTTCGATACACTTGTACCATTTTCAGAGATTAAAATAAAAATGCAAGTAAAAAGAGAAAACAGTGGTTTATATATCAATGAATTATAACAAATGTACAAATAAACGGGGAGATCTGCTAGTGTAAACATATGACGAACTTATGAGCATGTTAACAGGAACGAAAGGGTTAGGTTGAGACATGCAGGTCAAATTTTTAGTCACATTTAAGGCGATGAAGGGTCTTAATAGGGAAGGGGGGATTAGGAATTCCTCGTGGTTTAGCTCCTAATTTTGCCGCTTGGTAGTATTCCGTTTGAATTGAATTGAATGTTAAGCTTGGGTTGTTTTTCTTATATGTGAATGGATTCTAGAAAAAGTAGTTGCCGGCGATCTGGTGCATGGTCAATAATTTTGGTGCTCTCTTCTAACCTTTTTTCTGTTGAAAATAGTTCTATGGTTTGGGGGCCGCCGTTGCTTAGGTGGTAGGTCAATCTTCTCGATAGTTTAGTTTCCGTCATTCCGATATATGAGTGGGGGAGTAGCTGACATTCTCCTAGGTTGTATTTTTACTCATATATTAGGTGGGTCCTTTGTTTAGGTTCAGGTATGGGCTTCTGATTATTTTTCATCATGAGGATGGCGGTGCGTCTAGTATGATAATATATAGTTAATGTTATTTTCTTTTCTGTATTTGTAGGCTTTATGGATCGGTTAATAATTTCTTTGATTACCCTTTCATCGATTCGGTACTCCGTGTTCATCGTATTCTTGTAGAAAAGTTTTATGTTATTTTCAATGTTGTTGTTTCCTTTATTGTGTTGTTCTTTGCTAAATCCATTGTTGAAGAGTACTTGGGTGGCTCTCTCAATCTCATTGTGTGTATCTATCCAAGTATGGCAGTGGGTAAAGGCATGATTGATATAAGCGTTAATTACGCTTTTCTTGTTTCGTTCTGGACATTCACTTTCTGCATTCATGCAGAGGCCAATAATGGTGGTGGTTTTAACGTATATTTTCGTGGTAATCTTGTCATTGTTCATAGTAGTTAAGGTATCGAGAAATGGAAGTAATTGTCTTGGCTTCTCTCAACTGTATAATTGAGGGAAGAACATTCTTTAAATGCTTGTAGGAGAGTTTGTATTTCTTCTTCCGAGGGTATATTTATGTAAATATCGTCTATGTATCGGCAGTCGATATGGGGTTTGGGTAATTTGGGAAAACTCTTTCTTCTACTGCGCCCATATAAAAATTTGCAAATAGGACTCCGAGAGGAGAGCCCATAGCAACTCCATCTACTTGACGGTACATATGTCCGCTGAAACCATAGAACGGGGCTTCCGAGGTGCAGGCGTGTGGGAGTTGTCTTAGAGCAGCTCTGGGTAGGCCAATAGAACGTGTTTGGTAAAAAACACGTTCTAATATTATTTCTCGGAACTTGACACACACACACACACACACACACACACACATATATATATATATATATATATATATGAGGAATTAAACCACATTCTCCGAAGACAATTTAATTCAGAACAGTTTCGGTGTATCTCACACCCTTTTTAAACTGACACTGGATAGAAAATATAAGAAATTGCTTATTATTAACTTTAACTTGCATTTTATTTATCCTTGTAACAAGTGTTTTGACTGGATG
Source organism: Ceratothoa steindachneri (assembly GCA_963969495.1). NCBI lineage: Eukaryota > Metazoa > Arthropoda > Malacostraca > Isopoda > Cymothoidae > Ceratothoa > Ceratothoa steindachneri. The sequence continues at coordinate 11,612,968 of OZ018324.1, forward strand.
TGTGAAGCAAGAAAGAATAATCACAAAAGACGTATTTTATTCCGAGACGTCTTCCGACCATGGCAGGTCATGTTCAGGAAATGAGCAGATTTACGAGATGCTACACTAAATCTGTTCATTCCCTGGAGACGATGACATGCTACGGTCGAAATACGTCTCGAAATAAAAATACGTCTTTTGTGAGTATTCTTTCTCGCCTCACATATAAACTAAGTATGGCTATAACTTGTACATGTAAGTACATTGCGCATGTTAGGATGAACTAAAGTGCAAGTTACCTACGCAAGAGCATTATTATTCCAAATTTATGGTGGTCTAAATTATTCGAACAATGTATTACTATTACTTCTATCTTTGAAACAACCAACTAATTTAGGCTAGTACCTTACTTTCATCAATTCATAGCACTTTCAATCATAACCTTGTCTAGTTCCAATCAGAAAACATGCAGAGGAGGCCCACTACATCTGCCTATATCCATAAGCTAATTGTTAAACTGCATCAATAGGATCATCTCTCCATCAAAGCCATACCTGAAAGGGTTAAACGCCCCAATAGTGTCGTACATAGTATAATATCACATAAAGATACCACAGGCTCCTGCATCAGTCATATTTCTACTGGTAGGGCTAGGAAAACTTCAAAAAAAGGTGACCCAGCCTACGTCCCTATTTCAAAAAAAGGACCGATACAAGACAGCAGCCACAATAATCTACGAAAAAAAGAAAAGAGCATGACAGCTCTCTATCGATTTGAGGCACCACTGTGTCGGAATGTCATCCATCCATGCCCTGGCTCTCTGTATTAAACAAACGCCAGCTTTAAAACTTTGTCACCGCCTGACCATTGAGTCAGGGCAGAATCTTAGTACCTCGTCCTCAAGTTCTACTCTTACATATATACTATACTGATATCAGCGATTTAAAGTGAAGTCACTGGTTCTCTTGACATCCTTACCGAAGAACCTCACATCGCTAATCTGCCCGGCATCATTTGCCGATGTAAATTTTCACTCGATCTAAAACATCCTCAGACCTAGTGTGTTTGGATGCTCCACCGTGGACTCAACACAGGAGTTTTTAAAGCACTGACCTTTTCGCTTCCTAACGAAGGATATTTCAGAAGCTACAACCGAGCGGAAGAAGCTTTATTCGTCTTCAAAAGCCTATTCTTTATATTTCCTTAAAAAAAATCGAGCCAATCCATAAGATTCTTCTTGGTGAAATGAGGAATCTTCGCAGACCTTCTATAATTCAGATTTTTCAAAAAAACGTCTCCGGTTCACTGTACGCGCTGAAGCGTTCATACCTGCCTCTTTCCAATCGTGAGCAAGCTTAGCACTGGAGACAACCCGATCTTTGATATGTGACCTTACCGGGAAGCGCTCTATTCGTTCCTTTAAAGCTCTTGGGGGTTCAGAAGACTTCTTCACAGGAATGTAACCAGTCTTTTAATGTCATCAATAATCCTAAAGATGGTGCTCCTTGATGGAATACCCTTAGCAACTATCTCCCGTATATTTCAGGCCATTTTGGTGACGAACAACAATGGTTGCACGCATTTCATTAGAAGGAACCATTTCTAGAATTGCAAAAAAAGATTCAAACATTTATTTATATCCAAAAGTTACGGAATACGTTATAAGTAGACATCATTCATTTAACCTATATTTGTCATTATTTTACCCCTTCGATCGAAAAGCAAAGTTCCAAGGACTGAAACTACAGTCCCTGGAAGAACAGATCGCTATTTTGGATGCAGTGAAGGAATACACTGTTTTTTTCTTATTGTATTTGAAATGCTGACTTTTAATAAACCTGCAATGATTTAAATATTAAAATAATTATTTTATTCCTATCACGTAAGTTTTAAAAATGAATAAAAATTAAAAATAAAACTTTTGGCCTTGACTATATAAGCTTTTTTTTCCTTTTTACCTGCGGCAAAGCGCCAGGTGCAGGTGTCTCTTTTTTTTCAAGAGGAGTAAAGTTTAATTTTCAAAAAAAGTAAAGTTAGATTGTACCCATTTAGAGCCATGAAATGACCCATATGACCATGGGACAAAGGGTTATTCACCCTGGAGATTTCAAATTTGCCATCGGTTTTGGCGCTGGGTGGCGCCATCTAGTTGCAGAAGCCTCATTTAGCCATTCAAAGGTACTTGAATGGCTAAATGATATCATGCAATCGCGGAATGTAGTTTCAAAAAACAAAAGATTGCACACTGTATTCTTGTTATTTTCAAGTGTTTCACCATTTCTTTTTCCTGTCCATTTATTTGGTTTGCTATTTTCACCTGTCCCACCGCTGACATCTTGGTTTGCCTTAAATGAAATCGTATCACAATAATATAAACTGAAATGTGTTCAGTAATGGTTGCTGATTAGTAGAACATTTAGCAGACACGTTCATACTGCATTGGGCACACTTGAGGGACACTCCTCATCCACACCAAGCAATTGACTGTATCCAATAGACTAGTCTAACAGCATTATAAAGAACTGTAGCAATTAGGTATTTAAACCTTCATTTTTGTCTTAGCAGTACACGATATCGTGGTTGAGAAGCGTCCCACAGGCGGACCGATAAAGTATGGAGGTGGCGATTCATTGCACTACTAATTGCATACCATTATTGCGTATAGTGTAGTTTACTTTACTATTGTGAGATCTAGCGTGCCCCCACGGGTGGGGGAAAACGATCTCGTGTACTGGGACGGCAAAGATGAAGCTTAAAATACCTAATTGATTAAATTCTTTCGGCGACCCAAAGGACGTCATCCTCGATCGCCGGGGATAATTAGAGGACTAATCGCAAATCTTATCACGAGAAGGCGGTTTTGTATCTGTATCTCTGTCGTTTTGTCTACGAGATTTTACGATAATTATTTACTTTTTAAGGTTGAAAAATCAATTCTCAATATTAAATCTCTTTTTTTTTTTTGTTTAATAGAAGTTGTGAACTTGCAAAAATAATGCAATTGATTTCTTTCCCCGGTTTGTGGCTTCACAAATTTTCATAATGTAATTAGCCTATATTCAGCGCTAATTGAAGTATCACAACTTTTTTTTTATTATTTATTTATTTATTTACTCGATTGATCCTTTTACTGCAGAACTTTGGAAAAGAGATTCATATTTGCTCGTGTTCCATTATTCAAGAAATCTCCCTTAATTAAGGTTACAATTACAAATAATACAGGGTGAGAGCAACTATTTTCATTATCTCTAAGCGACTTCCTCCTTTTAGTATGGAAATTCCACATCTTGTTTATGTTTCTCGCGGACGGACGACCTGAGTATGTTTTATCCACAAGAACTTGGAGCGGTAAACTCTCTTGAGGGATCATCTTACTTAGGAACGACATTGTAAAGAATATGGCTTAATTTGCATTGGGGAAAGCACATAATGATAAGTCATCTATAACTGATTCTGAAACCAGCTGGAGTTCGGCTGACGTCTGCTATGATGGTGAACGAGAAACGTATATTTAGTATCCAAGCAAAAGTTCTACGAAGTCTCAATTTTCCAATGAGTAATATGGCCTTACTGAAGAAGGAAAGATGAAAGGTGTTGAATTTTCTCATGCTGAAGCGTTTGTTATCAAGAAAAAAGGAAAACAAAATGATAAATCGCAAAAGTCTCACACTGTTGAGTTAATTTCGGATCATGAAGAAAAGTTAGGAAATTCAAACCATAGATAAATAAATAAATCAACCCCATCCGTTAAATCAGTAAAATTTGTTGACGAAAATGAAAATACTGGATAAAGTTACATTCGCAATGAAAATATCAATCAAATAACAGGTTCAGGATATTAATAAAGTTAGCCTTAAATTCTAAAAAAGAAAATGGACTTCAAAGAAAAATTAAAGAAAATGAAAGATGATCGAAAGCTCGCAAAAGATCACATCAAAATAATGGATGAATTATCTTCATTAGAGGAGGAAGAATTTGATTATTATGAAATGTGTGAGGAGAATGGGAGTTATTCTGGTAGCTGTCAACTTATCATTTTATTTTTAATTTTAACAGGTACTCTGTTGTCAGCAACAATTGGTGTAACATTTTTGGTAAGCAAAATGACCGACACTAGCATAAGTTAAATGGTTGAAAGAAACAGGCTTGAAGACTCTTCAAATTTCAACAATTAAATGCCAGCCTATATTCCCTCCCCTTACGTTCTTAAATTCCATTCAAGGAAATAGAATAGTAGACATTTAAAATATGTAAAAGTGAAGGAAAATGACAGAAGAAATATAGCAAATTTAACTGCCAAATACAATAAGAGGCGCCTAAAAAATAAAACTGTCCAAAACAAACAAAATAATCCTAACTAAATAATGGAGATGAAAAATACTTTGACAAAATTAATTGATTTATCAAATTAAAAGTCTAATTTTTCATTTACAACCAAACAAAAAACGTGAAACGATAAATTGATGTTGGTTGAATGAAATATTTAGTAGTATAGCTAAATTGCCTCTTTTTGTTCGAAGTCTTCTGTGGCATTGCCTGAGACTTTCTTGAATAGAAAATCTTATTTTCTAACAGTGATTTCCGCTACTAATATCAAATTTACTCTATCCTTATTAATTTGAGAGTGAAATTTAAAAAATTACTGCGAGTATTAATGGATGAAATTAATGAAAATATATGATGGTGAAAGTCTTTGCATAATTTGTTCGAACTTTTACGTTTCCTGATTTATAAAGAGCACTGTCCCATTATGGCATAACCATAAAGACAATGTACTTTCTCTGCATGATTACATTAGTCCGTTGTGGTTTGTGTATTTAAAACTTCACGGTAAATCAAATACATTTCCGCTTTCTAAGAATTTTCATCTCTAAAGATTGAGAAAGGTCCCTCACTGAAAATGAAGCCTTCACCCCTAATAAAATTATAAATAAATTCTACTCGTTATTTATTAGTTTCTAAATAAACGGTCTTTACAGTTTTGGGGACTAAAAATATGAATAATGCTACATTAGAGTGTTGAATATGTTTGTGTACTGTTGTTTTTTTAAATGACTTGCCCTCTTTAAGATTTGATTCAGTTTACCCCGCCTCCTTTCCTCATTTACATGATTACATTCCCTTTTGTTAAAATTATAACCCACTTGTATTGCATTTGCAACCTTCAAATTATTAAATAATTTAGTGAAGAAAGAGAATAGCGCAAAACATTTTTTAGAATACGCTCCTAAAACACAAAAACAAATCTGGCAACTCTTGGTTTGAGCTTGAAAAGAGCGCCGTTACTCTCTATCTCCCTTTTTACCCTCGGCGAAGCTCCAGGTCTAGCTGTCGTTTTTTTCAAGATGAATAAAGTTCAATTTTCAAAAGGAGTAAAGTCCAATTGTATCCATTTAGAGCCATGAAATGACCCATATGACCATGGGACATAGGGCTAATCACCCTGGAGATTTCAAATTTTCCATCAGATTTAGCACTGGGTGGCGCCATCTAGTGGCAAAAGCCTCATTTAGCCATTCAAAGGCACTTTTAAGTGATTTGAACCATGTGAAACCATCAATGCAATAACCATTTATCATCTTATCACAAAACGTTGTAGGTCATTGGAGGGACTTTCGCTCATGTTTTGCCTACGCGTTCTATTGTAGCGCTCAATTACAAAGTGAAGTAGAGCCAACAAGGCACCGCACAAATTAAGCACCTCGTTAGCCCTATAAAATCTTGAAATGGGCACACAAACCAAACACTAAAATAATATGCCATTTGTTAATAATCAATTAATGAAAAGCAACCCATATATTTGTAAATACAGCTATACCGCTAGTCAGTAATTAATATATAAATGCAAAGCAAACAGTATATTTGTAAATAATGCCAAAAAACACGAGGCAACGAAATCGCTGTGCTCCCACGGTAAACACAAAAACATTCATACATTAGAAAAAAAGATGCGAGCCGACTGATTTGTCCGCGCGGCGATAACAAAGACAATTGAAAAGGCTGTGCATACAAATAATGGGCTTGATAGATAGGCAAGTCTGACCCACCAGTGGTGACATAGACCTGCAAAAGACGAAATTTCCTGGGTAAACCTTACGATCTTTTCCCCGCTCGCGATTGCCTTTGTTCACATACTATTTCGTCCATTTCCCAATAGGTTTCACCTAACTCTCTTAAGGAGGTCACCAAAACACAAACGAAATATATAGGGGTTGAAGGGCGAAGCCGGCCCCCCGTCATTTTTACAAAATAAAGTAACTAACGTCGCGGGACCATTAAATAGCGGTCGCGGGGAAATGTTGTTCAATTTGAGGGGGTATTTTTGCGTTTCAGTATGTTTTTTTATTTTTGGTATTTCATTATTTTTTTTTTTTACTTTTCCCCGTCGTTCTTTGTGCAGTCGGTTTTTTTTTTGCTTTGTAAGGACTATTTTTTTTAAGACTTAAGTTTATGATCTATTGGTGCGAATTCAGTGACGTCATCAATGAGTGAAGAATGTATTGTGTATGCTTTTTTTTAGTATTTTTCTCTTTTTACCCACTTAGTCTTACACACAATTCTTTATTTTTTTATATTCTATCATTTTGGCCTATTTTTTTACCGAAATTACTATTTATTCCAGATAGAATCGTTTTAAGGTTTACTTAAGTTCTTTATATTTATTCCTTTACCCATGTTTTCTAGCAGTTTTAGTAATGTTTTTTCTGCATTTTGGGGGGATTTACCTAACATTTTAAAATAAATAATTAAATATTTGGGAACTAGTTAGTTATCCACCGTGAAAAACGAATAGATATTTTAGGCGACCATAAATTAATAACCGTAAATTTTCAATTCTGTAGAGAGGTCGCAATTGACTTGAGTCCTCGCCGCTATTTCGCATCCGTTCGAATGATGTAAGTAAAATTCATTTTCATTTTTTTTTTATTTCATTTACAAGGTGTGGTGGCCTATTTCTTGTTTTCTTTAAATTCATACAAAAAGTGACGCCATCATGATTTTAACTTGATTTAAACGCGAATGGGCGTTGAACGAAAAATATAAAAAAACACTAGTCTCAATTGAATTATACTAAAAAAACAACAGCATTGTGAGTGTGGAACGGATCGTAAGGTGTACCATTTTATGTTACTACAAATATCGGCCTGATAAATAGAAATCAGATTTCCAAATTCGAAAATTCTCTTGGTGTACACGCGCCTACACTAAATATACGCACATAACCTCTGATCAAAGAAGCTCCGCCCAGCTCTCGGATTGGAGAAACGGAGCCACGTCCCTAATATTTCGTTAGAATAAAAATGCTTGCAATAAACACACAAAGACAGTCTGACAGAGAGATTCAGACAGCCAGGTCATCACAAGGTCAGTCTCTATAAACATTAAGTAGGCTTTGTCACGGCTTATGGGATGCTTCTTTCCCAATAAGGTAGACACATCGATGACCGGTGACCCTTGGAGAACGGAGAAGAAGAAGACTGGCGAATTCTCTATCAAAAGAAAAATAAAGAGGGCTTTATCTGACCCCTAAGGTCGGACAAGAGGTAACCAAAAATATAGAATCATCGGACCAACAACGGGCAGAACAAGGAGGGAGGGGAGTCGAGAACAGCAAGCCTACTGTCAGCTCAAGAAGAAGTAGGCCTGGCAAACTCCATCACCGTCGACTTCCCATTTCAACGATCACCCGCCAGGATGGTAGAGAAGCTCACGTCAACGCACCAGGCCACCACTGCAGGCAACCTGGATGAGCTACGGTGAACCGCTACAGATTATATCAATTATTTTCATTCATTTAATCATAATTCTGTTATTTTCATCCAACAACTCTTTAAAACTCTGATTGTTGGAAAATTTGACATGACCATTAATCTGAAATATAATCAAGATATTTAATCAGTGATTTTGATTAGTTAATTTATTCGTCCAGTATTAATATCTTCTATTACCACTTTCGCTCCTTCATTTCATTCATTTTGTTGTCATCTTGTATTTTACGTCAATATCAAATCCTTACATAAAATATCCTGGATCTTTTTCGGAACAGGCCTTGCAGCGAATCAGGCGTTCGAAGCTATCTCAAAGTTAAGGTTAGATTAGGATAGAACAGCGACTTTTATACAATGGTCATATTATGAAACTTTCATCAGCATCTTCGCGTTGCCGTTGGCGCTGTAATAAACATGAATTCAATTTCGGTGTTAGATTGCGAAAAAACACTTAGTTAGACGACTCAAAATTATCTTATGAGACAATCGTTTATTTCATTTACGCATGGTACAAAGGGTTTGACAACTACTGTTTTTTGTGTTAAAGAGCTTAAATTGTCAACAGAAGCCATAACTGATTAGAAAACTTTCTGCGAGAGGTATGCACCACTTACTTGCTACAAAACCTAACCTTGCGATAGCCTCGAACGTCTAATTCGCTGCTGGGTCTGTTACGAAAAAGATCCAATATTCCTTGTTATATTCTTAAGTTCAGATTCCGAGGATTACTTTGGATGAAATTTAAATATCTTTCAGACTTGAATAGTTTCATCTTTCTCCGTCCTTGCCGCTTATATTTTCTTTCTTGCCTCGGATTCTCAGGTTAATTCTTCAATATTTTTTTTATTATTCGTCAATTTTAATGCCCAACTTTGATCTTAACTTTATTTTAGAAAGGGAAGTCCGCTTCTAGACATAACTGATTCCCTTTATAAAATTGATCCGCAGATTTCCTGTAAAACGTTCTATTTTATTTATTTCAAAGCGCAATGAAACTTAAGAAAAGCTACGCCTTGTCTTTTTTTATAGTAAAAACAGTAATGATGGTGTTTTTAGGCCCTCTAGTCGTCATTTACGGCTTCAGATAGGCAGGGAAAGCACTTATATATTTTTAAGATACTAGCGCTTTGAGTACGGCTCTATTTGCAGTGATACTATTTACAAACTAAGCCATAAATGATGACTAAAATGCCTAAAAACACCATTAGAACTGTATTACGTACTTAATATTTATTTATAGATTATTCGTATATGCCTTTGGTTACCGGAAGCCGTTATTGACCCTTGCTAAGGGTTGCCATTATCGGGCGGCTCTGCCCGCCTTCCCGATCGCTTCACTCCCGCCTCAGGATCAAGTAGTACAACGAAACCTAATCTAAAACACCTAGTAGTAGTAACAATTCCAAACTTACTATTTAGTGCTGGGAACATTCTAATCAAGCCGCGTCTCGTTCGCACACCTGTCGCAACGCTTCGCTTTCAAAATGAGGCCATAAACTCTACAAAAGTCTATAAAATTGACCGAGGAATTAAAAAAAAGTCTTATTAAAGCTTAAAAAATTAAATACGCAAAAGCCACACGACTCCTACACGAACGTTAGACACACGGTGGTTTGACGTAACCATTTTTTTTTTTTTACAATTTAGGTTAAAGTGGTGAAATTGTGTGGTAGGTATATAAAGGTGTGAATATGTTTTCTAGTTTGCCCTGGTGTTAGGGCATCACTAGCATTCTTCTTGATTATTTTTAAAAATATAAAATTCCTCCGTCAAAAAGTAGCTGACTGTCTTTGACAGCCAGTTTTCTCCGTTATAATATATATATATATATATATATATATATATATATATATATATATATATATATATATATATATATATACATATATATATATATATATATATATATATATATATATATTTTTATATATATATATATATATATATATATATATATATATATATATATATATATATATATATATATATATTTATGGATTAGGTTGTTCCTTGGAAGCATTCAAGCCTTTCAAGGATGCTTAAATGCTGAATGGATCTCTCAAGTTGTTGAGTTTTCGGTGAACTGATCAGTTTCAGTTTAGGCACTTCGCCTCTTTTTATCGTTTGATTTTGATTGACACTATCTTCTTATTTTAAGGGTATTGGGAATTGGGCACTTCGCCTCTTTTAATTCAGAAATTTTGTTGATTTTGATGTTTTTTGATTGGGCACTTCGCCTCTTTTATATTTAAATTTTGTTTTATTTTTTTAATTTCTACTTTGTTTATATTAGGGGGGAGGGAGGGGGGGGACTTTAATGTGGGCACTTCGCCTCTTTTTTCAACTCTTATTTATAATTGTCTATTTGGTTGAGCTAGTTGTCAAATTTTAAGTTTTACGATCAATGTGCTTTAGAGAAGTGGACTATTACTACGTAAATATAGGTTGTACCACTTCTCTCGCGCAGGTTCTACTGCTAGGGAACAGAGCAGTTCTACCTATAGCGCGCCTACGGTTTCCACGAATGTTGATGTTCAGATTCATGTTTGGGAGTATTTATTGGTCTACCTTGTCCCAAGTCCTTCGCCCTAGCCTTTGGATCTCCGTGTTGATCGGCTTTAGGCCGATTCTTTGGTGAAGAATCGATTGCCGAGTACGGTCGATCTTTCGCGTGCCAGTGATCAGCAGGGTGGCTTTATTCTGTACTCTCTGCATCATTCTGAGAGAGGTACAGCTCGCCATCTGCATGATCACGGCTGGGTACACCAGGACTGAGCGTACCAAGGTCATGTACAGCTTTTTGATGTTAGGCACGCCGAGGCCTCAGAAATGGTAAAGTTTCCTTAGCTCTCTTTTGGCTAGGGAGACTCTGGTATTTATGTGCGTCTTGTATCCAGTTTTGAAGAGTCGTAAGCCCGGAACTTTACCCTCGTTGGAGTACGGATAAATCTCGTTATTGACGACGACGTCGTCTACTTTTCGGCGGTTCATAGGAATGATAGTGAACTTCTGGCGGTTGGTCTTAATTTTCCCCTTCTTCTCATATCTATTGATATTCTCTATTTCGACAGCTGTCACCCTCGCCTGACTTCCAGAGTTCCTGAATGGACTCAGGACGATTTGGGTGATGTCGTCTGCGTATTGCAGATACATCGAATCGTGCCTCACTGGAGCAGGCAGGTCAATAGTGTACACGAGGTACAGCAGAGGGCTGAGACAGCTGCCTCGTAGAACTCCCGCCTCGAGTTCGAATTCGGGTCCTTTGCAGCCCTGGATTGAAATTCGGGCTCTCCTATCGGAGATATAGTTGCAAAGGATCCTTTCCAGAAGTGGGTTAAGCTGGAGGTTGAGGATCTTCTACTGTAATCCTCTCAGCAAAACCTTATCGAAGGCCTTCTTTACATCACGCAGCACCACGTCTACGTACCGCCTCTCAGCTTTACTGCAAGCGAGTTTCTCCGCAAGGAGGGCGAGGGCTGTTTCTGTTCCTCGTCCCTTGCGGAACCCGTGCTGCTGAGGGTTGTGGGCTCCCAGCTCGGCAAGTTGTTCTTGAAGCCTGTCAGCTAGGAGTCTCTCGTAGACTTTTGCAACGAACTCCAGCAGGGCGATTGGCCTGTAGTTTACCAGTTGATCAGGGGGTTTACCTCCCCTGGGTATGAAGATCACCTGCGCAATCTTGAAACCTTCCGGGAAGTAGCCCGTGTTCAGGGAATCGTTGTAGATGTTAAAGATTCCCTGAATGATCTGCTGTGGGGCGTTAACCAAGTTATTTCTGGTGATACCCGTCCAGCCTGGTGCCTTTTGTCGAAAGGCTTTTACAGTGGCCATGACGTCCTCTGATGTTATGGGACGTCCATGGCCCGCCATCTCCCTGCCTTCGTTGACTTGCTGTAGTGGGTGCGTGCGATGCATTTCCTGATTTAGTTGTTCAATCAGTTGGCCTTCGAATTCCTGGTCGAACTCAACGTTTTCCTAGGGGGTAATCCTGAAAACGTTTTTCCAGAAGTTCCTGAACATATCCTCGAGAACCACCGGGTTCACTATGTAGTCTCCGTTCTCCTTTATCCGAGCCTTGGGTCTTGGTGTAAGTCCCTTTAAGTTCCTGACTTGGCGCTAGAACTTAGCCGGGCTAAGTTCGCTGTCGACTTTGGCTATCAAGTTGTTCCATATTTCCTCCTGTTGGAGGTTGATGGCCTCTCTAAGCTCTGAGCTTATGCGTCGAAGCAGCAAACTCCTTTCCCGGCTGGAACCCTCCGGTCGTACTTCTTCGTACACTTCCCTGTGAACGCGAGCGATATCTCTCATCTCCTTTGTCCATCTGGGCTGAGGAGGTGTTTTATACCCTGTTACTGGTATGCTCTCGCGGTCCGCGTTTAGTATGGACGTTGTTATCCTCTCCAACTCCCTGTCAATCTCCTCTAACGACGCCGTGCTGAGGTCAGCTGGCGCATAGTCACTGAGTCGTTGCTTGTAACGATCTCAGTTGGCCATGGCGTAATTTTTCCGGAGAGGGGCTGGGAGCTGGATTGGTGCCAGAGATACTGTTGTGAGAATCGCTATGTGATCACTAGGGACTACTGGGCCTGGCTCACTATGGTAGTTGAAAGGGAAGCCTTCACTTGTTAAGATTATATCAGGCTTGGTTGCTGATCTGGAAGTGATATAGGTCGGAAAATCCGGCCCTATCCTTCGAATGTTCTTTCTTCCCATAATCAGTTCCAAGTTCCGGCCTCTATCGTTGGTACTACCATAGCCCGCCGCACGGCATCTGGCATTGAGGTCTCCCCCTAAGAATGCCATTCTGCGGTGCCCGAACGGTGTGTAAAAGTTGCATAACGGGAGATATGCTCGTCGAGGGGGTTGATATGCTGCAGCTATCACGAGGTCTCCTACCAGGGTGTGTACTTCGATTGCCACAAGGACTCATCGAGTTCTGGTAGTTGTTTAAAGGAGATGTTCCTCTTGACAGCTATTGCAGCACCATCAGACCTTTCCTGGGAATGGTTCTTTATGACCACTCTGTAGCCCGGTATTTTAATGCGACCAGCTGTAGTGTCGATACCGTGCTCTGTGATGAGAATGATGTCGGGGTCAAGCACACGGAATATGTTACCATATGCCGTGGCCTTCTCCTCTCATCCATTCACGTTGAGTGTCGGAATCCTCATTCTGTTGCTTACTCTCTCCATTTTCTGTTACCTAGTGTTTCTGGGTGACGTTCTTCTTCCTCCCATTCTTCTTCTTTCTGAACTCAGCGTTAGAGATTTGCTCGCTTGTGTTATGATGAAAGATAACATTCTGTGCGAGCGAGGCCTCTTCCACTGTTCCAGGGTCTACCTCAGAGTCGTACTCCCATTTGTAGATCTTTGCTTTCATACCTTGGAAGATACTACTGGACTCTATTTCCTCCGGGAAGGGGAATTGATCGCAGGCGTATATTCTCAGGTTGATATAATTTGCCCGCAATCTCTTCGCTCTCTTCTTTTGTCCCTTCTTTTCCTGGGGTTTAGTTGCTTCAGCGTCCGAGGAGTCTGAAGATTCCGATGAACTGCTTGTTTCCGAGTTCGAGTGTTCCGCCGTGCTTGACTTGATTTGGGTGGGAGCAGGAGTTTTCGTCTCGACTGCTTCATTATTCGCTTTTTTGCTTGGCTGTTTGCAAGCTTTAGCTTGCTCCGCTGACTGCTGGGCCTTTGGAGCCATCTGCAAATGCAGTACATCCCCAGAAGGGGGGTTATCCGGGAACCACATTTGTTCCATCCCGTTTTTCGCCAGCATCTGGTTCAGAACAGTCGCGAATGTGCCCGGGCGAGCCAGATTCATGACGTGCGCATGAAGTATGCACGTCATAATTTTCGTGGATCCCTCATTCTCAATTTTGAGGTATGTTTTTCTGGCATCCACCTCTGAGATGGCTGCCTTTGCTGCCTGGGCGTAGGACGTGTTTGCCCTGCGCGTTTCTTCGTTCTTTTTGGCGTCCTGTTTCTTTCTCATAACGTCCTTTTTTGCAGGGCATGACATAGCCATTGTTCGGTGACCCTGCCCGCAGCTCACGCATTTCTCCGTGGTGCTGACGCAATTGCGCCAATTGTGACCAAGCTGGCTGCATTTAGAGCACGTTTCTTGTGGCTCCTTGCAGTCCTTGGTGGCGAGGGACTCCATCTTATAGCACTTGAAGCAGTACTGGACCGGAGTGAACTCTCCCTTTTCCACCTGCTCTCCGTTAATTTTGGCGTTGAACATTAGTAGACCATGCTCTTTCGCCTTCTGTGCCATGGTAGTCTCCGAGAAGACCACCTTGAACGCGTGCGTGTAGTCGCCACCGTCCCTCCTATTTTTAAATTTTATTATTTCGGCTACCTTAGCTCAGGCCTGCCGTAGCTCTATCTCATCTTTTATTTCTTCCGCGGTATGCTGCCCAATCCATGGGTAGATCCGGCGGCATACTACGCTTCTGTGCGCCAGGATCTGGGGTGGCACTGCTGGCTGCAGTCCTATGGCTCGAATGACTTCGATTGCTTTTTCTCTGGATATATCTTCAATATCCTTCTCCTTTTCGCATATCACAATATAGCCCGATGATATGTCAAGGAGCCTTACCATGGCAATTCCCAGTTTTCCGTACACGGCCTCGGAAGTGGATTCCCTGCTGGGCTTGGGTTGCCCGTCGACAACCCGCAGAGGAATCCGGGTCGTGTGGTCTTGGGCCATCTCTTCTTGAGAGTGGCCCCTCAGCACTGTTTTTTGGTTATCACAGATGCTCTCGTTGTGGGTAATTTGCTGTTGCTCAATAAGATGCACCTATTCCTCGTGGTATTCTGTATAGGATTATTTGGAGACTCCCTCTACCTCGTCGCTAAGCTTACGTGAGCTGAACTGCCAAATGAGGGGGATGAATGATGGAGGGTGGACCCGGGCGAGGCCCCTCAGATGGGTGATGAGTGGCGGACTTGATGATGGGCGGTGATAGAATCAACTACCACCAACCGGGGTGCCGCCCCTATCTGGGGTTTGGATATTGATGCTGTTTCCAACTTACACAGGGACGGTTGTGTGCCCCCCTGTGGTCTTGGCCGGAAGCTACCCTTAGAGATTAGAGCGAACTCTTCCCAAAAGCTTTCAGCATCACCTCGTAACCGGGCGGTCTCTTCCGTAGAGTTCCACAGTGGGCTAATCTTCAAACCTGCTTTCCTTTACGTCCCCAATTATGTCTATCAAAGGGGACCGACATAGTTGAAGTGAGACTAGTTGAGTGGAAGATCAGTTCATTTCAGCTTCGCGACTCCGTAGAGGGAGGGGGGTGGGTTAGCACGACATCAAGTCATCTTGGTGCCGGTGTAAAATTCTGTGGCGAATTTTCCCCGTAGGGTTGATGAGGCAAAAACTTGGCGTTTTGAGACCTCCCTTACTTCAACCTTTTCCTCCTTTATCAAAAGTGAGATCTCTTCAGCGTCGATTTTTGAAATGAAATTCTGCTGCCTTCGTTTGACGTTCGATGGTATATGCACTCTTTGAAAAGGATAGTAGTAGATAAAAAAGATGGTGAAGTGGGGGTAGGGTTGCCCTTGTTTTGGGGGCATCGTTAGCTTGCTTTATTTTTATTAAGTTCTTTTTCCTTTGTGTGAGTATTGCTGTTTTCTCATGTTTTCGTTCTGTGCGTGTTCTTCTTATTGTTCTTCATTGTATTTGTTCTTCTTTTGTCTGTAATATTTAAGCTGTGTGTTTGAGCTTTCAAGCCTTTGTAAGCTTGCGATCATGTGTGTATACCTCGTGTGAGTTATCTTCTTTAGTTTGACATGTTATGAATTGTGTTTTGTGTCCCCATGGTGTGTTTTGCTGGTGTTTGGTGTTTTTAGGTGTAAATTGGTCTCATGTTCTCCTCCGAACAGACTTTGGTGCTCGGGAATCGCCGGTTACGTCCGACTTGCCCGTGCAGCCTGGCAGGGATGTTTATCCTGCGTCCAGTTCTTCGTAATTCTGGTAGGATATCATTGGCCATTGTGGACCAGACTTTCTTGGCTAATTTCTGGGTTGCGACATTTATCGGCTCCAGCTTCTGCCTGCGGTGCAGGTCCCTCTGCCGAAGTTGATCCCTTCTTCTGCATTTGTTCATGAAGAGGGACGCAGAGTTTTGTACTCGTTGGAGCCTTTTCATAGCTGTTTTGCTGGCCGTTTGAGTCCCTACTGCGGGGTAGATAAGCTTAGCCCGGATGAACGACAGGTATAATTTCCTGATGTTCGCCGAGCTGAGTTCTCTGAACCTATATAGCTTAGAGATTTCTCTCTTCGCCATATTCCGCCTCACCGTGTAGTGACTCGAGTATCCGCGGTCGGAGATTTTTAGGCCCAGGATGTTGCCTACGGCGGAGTAACCGTATCTCCTCCCATCAATCATGATGGGCCACGTCAACTCACGGCCCAGCGGGAGAATTGTGAACTTCTCTTCGTTTGACGCAACAATCGAAAACAGCGCTGTTATAAGTGCTTCCCTTCATGGTTGCCAATGTGTGAATTAATTTCGAATGAAATGTTGCCAATGTGTAAAATTCATGGTTTCTGATCACATCAGTAGACGGTAAGGCAGACTTATTTTAATTTCAATATTAACCCCATCAATGTGTAGTATCTAAAAAATATGTACTTTCCACGCTAAAAGGCAACCCAATATGACGACTGAAATGCCTAGAAAGATCTTAGTACTATTATAATAGTAAAAATACGGCGTAGGTTTTCTGAAGTTTGACCCAAAGCGCAACTTGTTCTGAATCCGAGGAGATCTTCTTCATCCTCCGTCTGTATTCGAATTTCATCACTTCTTTCACCTAGACTTATTTTACAGATTTCAAATAACAGGGATATTCGAGTTATATCTCCACTTTCATCTAGATTTACTTGACCGATTTCAAATTACAAGACTATTGTTTAGCATTTCCCTTGATTTTTTTTTCTAATTTTTGCCTAAAATAACTTTATAATAAATCACATTCAAGCGCTGCTCCAACTTGCATCCCTCTTACAATTACCTTGGCCATCATTTCGCTTGCCAATATGATATCCAATCATCACATATACATGGAAACAGAAACAAACTTAACCTTATCAGTTTTAGACCTTAGTATTCGTAAGACAAGATTCCATTGTCACTACAGTTTTCTGAAAGCCTAGGTTCTCTAGGTTGGGGATTAACTTTTTTAGTTCTTGTGATTTTAAATATAAAATTTTAGACATAAAAACTTTGTTACCCTCTCGTTACTATCTCTCTTCCACTTACGACTTAAGGCATCGTAAATTAATGAAAGTAAAAACGGAGGTACTTTACTAATAATAGCTATTTGTCGTTATATATTGTTAAAATGATGAGAATATTTCTTAACAATATTTATTCACCCAAAGTAGATAAACCTACTGTCCCTAAACAAATCAATTATTTTAAGTTTCCAGAAATAGGAACTATAAATAAGTTATGCAGACGAAAATTCTCATTACTAATAAAGGATCGAGTACCCGATTATTTGCGCAGTGGTGTTGTCTACAAATTTATTTTGCCAGGTTGTTCGTGGGTGTCATATATTGGCAGTACTGTGCGATCGTTCGGAGCCTGTTACTCTTCGCATTTAGAAATTAGCCATAGGACAGGTTCTGTTCTTTAAAAAAAAAAGAACATTCACCTATGTATGAGATTACAAAATAAATTGTAAGACGCGTCAGTAACAATAGAAAAACTTTTAAATCATAGCCAGAAATGAATGTCCGACCACACTTAGGATAGCAGAATTAATATATATTAAATCCTAAAAAAACAACTCTGAATTCCGATATTTCGTCCGTTCTCCCTCTATGTTCTATAAAAACCACAACCTACCAAACCATACTCAATATTATTGTTCAAATAGTCATCAGTTAAAACATTTTATTGCTTAGTGTTAATGTGTGTTCTTTACTCTAATAATAATTATTTATTTAAAGTTTTCAATTATTGCATACAATGAATTAAACAGTTAGCCTAATTGCTACAGTTATTACAATCCACTCATTTAAGTAATTTAAAGGTATATTTCTCATTTTTGTTAATTTTACTAATGAGTTCTCAAATATTCCTAAAAATGACAAGAAGAGTGCACAAGCTCGAAACGTAGTTACTCTGAATAAATGGATTTATATATATTGTCGTGGGTTTGCTGAGATTATTATTTTGATTATTTTATTATTATGATTAATAAAGTGGGTCGTACGTTCGTACTTCTCGTGATCGCTTCAGGATCGATCTCTAAGAGCGCTTTTCTTATCTTTATTCTATTAAATGAATATAAAGGGCAGTTCTCTCTTTAATATACTAAATAATGCCAACGCAACTCGTTCAAGGATAATTTAAACACTTCAACCAAAATAGACTTTTACTGTACATTAATCAATTCAAATAAAATTAATATATACACGTACAAAATACAAATTAAAAATGGTTCTTAAGTCCCGTTATCGACAATAGGCTTCTGGATGCTTTAAGGGAGAACAATTTACTTAAAAAAAAACATTCGTCTTTAAGATATACAAATAATCTACGTTAAACTCACGGGGACATAAAAATGGAATTGATTACTCACATAAGGTAGTGGGGTTTACCCAAAGTATCCAAACGAAATACCTTCGCTCGAATATTGTCTGGACAGGCGTCGTGAGTGTAGTTTATTTGCTTCTCACTAGATGGCGTTACTTCGAACGGGGGGGGGGGACGAGTGACGTCACACGGAATTTCGAGGCGACGGAGGAGAAAAGGAATCAAAACAAAACCACCGATTGAGGAGGCGATGCGTCGTGCGTTTATGAAGTTGAAAAGGTTTTTTTTTCAGACGAGGCTTGAAGATATCTGAATGATTTTCTAGCGATTTGGTTTCGATTGCAGAGCTTCTCTTTTGGGTAATAAATCTATCTAGTTTGGGGTGTTAAACTCAGATAGTATATGATCACTTGACGATCTTTGGTAATTGAACTGTGCCGACGGTACTTGGAGGTAAGATTACTTGACGATCTTTGGTAATCGAAGTGCCGATTATATTTAGAGGTAAGATCACTTGACGATCTTTGGTAATCAAACTGTGCCGATTATACTTGGCGGTAAGACAACTTGACGATCTTTGGTAATCGAACTGTGCCGATTATACTTGGTGCAATCTGGTATTGACCAAGAAAATGAAAGTCCTTCTAACTTGCTGGGGAATTCTATCCCGGCAAGTTCTTATCGATGTCGCAACGAAACGAGAATTGCTTCTTTTTTTTTTTCTCCTGACGAACCGTTTTACACTAGAATTACTCCCGCGGGGGTAATGATCGGGGGAGGGGGGTAGCAAGGGGGAACCCAAGGGTGCCCTGGCTTTGGGGGCATCTGTTATTTCTCTTCCTAGACATTTTGAAATTAGGGCAACTGGATCTCATGTTGAATCGACAGAAGTGGGTATCAATTCAGCGGCGATTGGCGTCGTGGCGCTCTGGGAAAGCGTAATACGAGACCGACAGTTTGACTTGTGTGTTTATAAATGCGCCCTCGAAGTGTTGGCCTTTTGAGCTGAAGTCAGGAATAACTGTCTCCTAGATTTACCATTTTTATCGTTCTTGTATGTTACCGGAGACTGGGTAGAGTGGCTTAGAGAAGCCCAGGTGGATTTTGTTTTCCTTTCATTGGTTTTCTTCGCCATGAGAAAGACCTCGATATACAAGGTGTCCCAGAAAAAAGTTAACCGTACTTTGAATTAGTATAACTCAAAATCTATTAGAGATTTTTGAGTCCTGCAAAACAAAACAAATTTATCAACTATTTATCTGTCGATTTTGGAAATTTCATTAAATTCCCTTTAACGATCTTCCATATGTCCTCCATTTCTTTGCAAGCACAGTTGCGCCTTTGATCGCATTGATTGAACAACTTTTTTGATTACCTTGTGATTTTCCTTAAGTCTATTGACTTCACGTGTGATACTATCTCTTAAATGGTTGATGCTTTGTGGTGGAGAAGAATACATTTATTCTTTAGATATCCTCATAAGAAATAATCGCAAGGTGTTAAGTCAGGGGGTCTTGGTGGCCATTCAATTGCATGATTTAGCGCGGCAATGCGGTTGTCAAACATTTCTCTTAGTTTTGTTCTTACAGCAAGCTGTCTATGAGCTGGTGCGCCGTCCTGAATCCACCAAAGTTTATTGAAGTGATTGCCGTAAATCTGGCGGAGTTCCGGAAAGATCCTCTCGTTGATCATGTTCAGGTAGGCAGCACCATTCAAGTTATTCTCGTAAAACAATGTGCCGACAAGATAGCCATTCCCGCATATTCCGATCCACAGAGACACTTTCTGCTGACAAATACGTGTGTCAAAGTTGAAAGCTGGGGGGGTGGTTCAGCGGCGCATACTGCCGAATGTTATGGCTATTTACCTTTCCATTCATGAAAAAGGCTGCCTCGTCACCAATCACAATGTTTTCCAAGAAACGAGCAGGTTTATGCAGAAGCGATTCGTCAAATTGTCTACGACGAGGAAAATCAGTTTCAAGAAACTGGTGTCTTGCATGCATCTTATAGGGATGCCATTCTAAGTCATGTTTAATAATGCGGTTAAATGATGACTTTGACAATTGTAACTCATTCTTTCTGACTGATACATGTGGATTTTGAAGAAGTGTCATCTGAACATTTTCGATATTTTCTGTTGTTCTTATTGTTCTCATACGACCCGAACGACCTTTATTTAAATTTAAGGATGTTCCTTCATGTTGTGGGCTTGCTTGGTGGGTGCATACCTGGAAAACGTTGTTCAAATGGATCTTGTACTTGTTTAATACTGCCAGTCTTAATAAAGTTTGTGACTACAAATACGCCGTTGATCTTTTGTTAACTGCATGATTAAAAAAGTTGTATGGAAGTAAACTTTTACACAGAAACGCTTTGATTTGCTTAGTAAGCAATAATGACGAGACCATACCACATCGTGGCTGAAAAACCACTGTAAAATGGTCTAGGCTTTGCTTGAAGAATCGCACAGTGACCTAGGCTACCTAGGCTCCCTACGCTTCTCTTGGAAGTGCAAAATGGCCTAGCCTTCCTAGGCTTCGTTTCATTATTTTACTTCCTTGCGCAAACATACTTTTGATAGCCTCCACTAAACCAATTAGTGTATCAAAATAATAGAAGGGAATTTAATGAAATTTCCAGAATCGACAAATAAATAGTTGATAAATAAAACACTTTTTGCAGGACCCAAAAATCTCCAATAGTTTTGTGGTTATACTAATTCAAAGTAAGGTTAACTTTTTTCTGGGACACCTGATATATATATATATATATATATATATATATATATATATATATATATATATATATATATATATATATATATATATATATTTTTATATATATATATATATATATATATATATATATATATATATATATATATATATATATATATATATATATATATATATATATATTGCATGAAAGACTCGACGTATAGGTGAGAATGGATGGGGAGAAAGAAAAGTCCAGACACTACACAGAGCTCTTTATTGACGTTTCGCCTCTTGGCTTCCTCAGAATGGAACTGACAAGAGAGATGGAAGATCACCGCTCGACCATTCGTAGAGTTAGTCTGGGTCGCGGTCACTTGCTCTTCCCCGGCCGTTTTCCCCTCGTCTCGACACTTTTGCCTCTTTATTAATGAGCCTTGCCGCACCTGTCGCCAGCTTGAAGAAACCGTCCCGGTGATTTGTCGACCTATAGGAGAGAATATATGTAGCTTCAATAATCCTACGCTCACGTTTTGATAAACCTTTTTGAACTATATTCACCCAATTTTGCCACTGGCTCCAAAGCACCGTCAACTGGCCAGACCATTGTCTCAGGGACTGGGAAAAATTAGCAAAGCGCATTTAAAGAATTCGACCGATTTAAAGGAGAGGTTAAATGGGGTCAACTTACAGGGAAAGAAACTGGTAAGCTTTGATGTAAAATCGCTGTTCACCATTGTTCCTGTTGACGGTGCTTTGGAGGCAGTGGCAAAATTGTTACTCGTCTTGAATGACGCTGACCTACCCGTTAGTAAAAGGGACTATATAAAGTTAGTTTCGCTATGCGTGAGCTTTGATGCGTTCACCTTTGAAGGGGAAGAATTTCGACAATACAGGGGACTGGTGATGGGATCTTCACTTAGCGCTGTCATGGCATGCCTATTCATGGACGTCCTTGAAACAGAGAAATCTTTGAGGGTATTTGGGGAGGGTGACTCCTTGTGGTTGAGATATGCAGACGATGTTCTGGCCATAATTCCTGAAAATACTGACGTCAATGAGAAATTAGAGCGGTTGAATGAGATAAACGGTAGCCATACAGTTTACTGTAGAGGAAGAAGTTAATAACAGGATTCCTTTTCTGGACACACTTATACATAGGGTTAGGAGTTTAACTGAGTTTTCCGTTTACAGGAAACCCACTAATAAGGATGACCTTATCCAATAAATATCGGGACACAGCGATAGAACGAAGACTGGGGTAGTGATAGGATTCTACCTCAGGGCCATCCGGATTTGTAGCCAACAGTTTTTAACTGATGAGTATAACTACATTAAGAATGCTTTTATGAATCTAAAATATCCGGAGGGTCTCTTAAGAAAGTTGAGGTATAAAGCGGTCGGGATATCGGAAAGAGGCAAAATGAGTAGCACGACTAATGGGACCGCGGATAATGAGGCTTTGACAGGCACATTGGATGGGGTCAGGTACCTTTCAGCGCCTTACTGCAAGGCTGCGCAGAGCATAAATGTGGCCCTCAGGTAAACGGGTTTGCTAGTTGCCGATCATGCTGGGACGAAGATCAAGGAATTGGTTTCGCACAAAAAGTTTAGGGCCCAAACGGATAGGGGCATAATCTATCAGATTCCGTGTGAAGGGTGCGACAAGAGTTATTACGGAGAGACTGGTAGGGACATTAAAACTAGACTTAGTGAGCACAAGAGGGACGTCCGGGCACATAGAACTTCAAACTCGTTAGTGGTGCATATAGATGAATGTGGGCATTTACCCAAATGGGATGGGGTGAATATAGTTCAAAAAGGTTTATCAAAACGTGAGCGTAGGATTATTAAAGCTTCATATATTCCCTCCTATAGGTCGACAAATCACCGGGACGGTTTCTTCAAGCTGGAGACAGGTGCGGCAAGGCTCATTAATGAAGAGGCGAAAGGGTCAAGACGAGGGGGAAACGGCCGGGGCAGAGCAAGTGACCGCGACCCAGACTAACTCTACGAATGGTCGAGCGGCGATCTTCCATCTCTCTTGTCAGTTCCATTCTGAGGAAGCCAAGAGGCGAAACGTCAATAAAGAGCTCTGTGTAGTGTCTGGACTTTTCTTTCTCCCCATCCATTCTCATATATATATATATATATATATATATATATATATATATATATATATATATATATATATATATATATATATATACTCGCAACATCTTAACTTTCTTAGGTTAACTCGTATATCTCTACATATATTATTGCTTTTAAATCACACTGGGCAGTATTAATTAATTATATATATTGTTATTAGTTTTTTACTTTAATTTTAATAATTGTTAATTTTATTATTTTAACTTTTCTTCATCCGTTTTTTAGCCATTATTTGATGCATTCTTTTAACTGTTATTGATTAATGTTCCTTCCCCTTCTCATTAGACGATATAGTCGCTGAAGATGGTCCTAGTAAAGGTCCGAAACGTCCGGCCAATAAATGATTAGTGTAATCACCTGAGTCTTCATATTCCTGATATATATATATATATATATATATATATATATATATATATATATATATATATATATATATATATATATTTATATATGATGAAAATTAATGCAATATCGCAAGAAAAGATGAGGAATTAAACCACATTCTCCGAAGACAATTTAATTCATAACAGTTTCGGTGTATCTCACACCCTTTTTCAACTGACACTGGATAGAAAATATAACAAAAAAATATATACAAGCATAATAGGTCGTGAAATATCCCCTCTTTTATCCCCAATATCCTACTTGTGGCTAATCATTTCCAATATTAATTATCCCACTTATATGCTCTCCAAATGGCTCGCCAAACATTTATCTCCAGCAGTTGGAAGAATCTCATCTGCACACATTATGAACACTCAAGATTTCGTTGACCGCCTCAACCAATTGCAATTACCGGATGGAAAACTTGTGAGCTTTGATGTAAACTCTTTGTTTACCAAAGTTCCGGTTGACCAAACCATGGGCCTTCTGCGGGAAATCATGCCTAGACTTAATTTGGATCTTCCCATTTCTACGAGTAAATTTATCGATTTAGTTAAATTATGTCTCTCTGACAATGTGTTTCGAGTAAATAATGTGTTTTATAGACCAATATTTGGTCTTAGCATGGGAAATAGTTTATCTCTGATATTGGCATGTCTCTTCATGGAATATTTTGAAACTGAACTCCTTCCCACAATTTCTCCCCCTAACTTTATATGGTTAAGGTACATTGACGATGTATTTTCTGTATGGCCTAATGGCCATGATTTTGATACCTTTTTTAATAATTTGAATAATCTGCATGTCTCCATCAAATTTAAATATGAATGGGAATATGATAATAGATTACCCTTTTTAGATGTCCTCATTAATAAAGATCACCATGAATTAAAACTTGACGTGTATAGGAAACCAACCCACTCGAATGCCTATATACATTATTTTTCGTTTCACGATAATACTGTTAAAAAATCGGTAATTTCTAACCTTTTCCTTAGAGCATACAAAATATGTCATCCTTCCTATTTAGATGAAGAAATTGTCATTATCAGGACCATTTTTTCTAATTTGTATTACCCCGATTGGTTCATATCGTCTGCCCATTTTGCAGCTAGGAAAACATTCTATGGTAATAAGCCTTCCCGCACTAATGACTTCAAAAAATGTATAACATTGCCATTTAATAATAAATTAAATAGTTTAAAGGACACATTTGGAAAAGCGGGTATTAATCTAGCCTTTAAATATAATAATTCCTTAAACCAATTGATGATTGCCAGGAAACCCAAAAAACATATTAACATAGGAGTTTATGCAATACCATGCAACGATTGCCATAAAGTTTATATAGGGAAAACGGGGAGAAATCTAGACAAGAGATTGTCCGAACACAAAAGAGATATTAGAGTGGGCAGCGAAAGCAGTGGAATATTTTACCATGTTAGAGACTTGAATCATACGATCGATTTCAATGAAAGTAAAATAGTATTTAAATCGGCTAACTATGTTAAGAGAAGAATCGTAGAATCGAGCTTGATATCGTCAGTTCCTAATTTAAATCTATCTGAGGGTCAATTTTCTTTTAATCCTGTAATAAAAAAAGCAAATAAATAAAATAGTAAAATGTCAGCCCTTCAATATGTTTAGGCCTAACCCCCCTCCCCAGATTAGCCACAAGTAGGGGATTGGGGATAAAAGAGGGGATATTTCACGACCTATTATGCTTGTATGCATTTTTTTCTTATATTTTCTATCCAGTGTCAGTTGAAAAAGGGTGTGAGATACACCGAAATTGTTCTGAATTAAATTGTCTTCGGAGAATGTGGTTTAATTCCTCATATATATATATATATATATATATATATATATATATATATATATATATATATATATATATATATATATATATAACAGTGCTTTCTTTGTCCATATGTCAGATAAGAACCATTTAATTAACTGGAACTCGGCCAAATTTATTTATCGTTCCAATGACCCTATAAAAAGGAATATCATTGAATGTGCTTTTATAAGCCAATGGGATAATTTTAACCTTTCCCCTGGCTTATATAAAATAGATGCTATAATTTAAAGATTAATACTCAAAGAAATTAGTTTTGTCTTGCGTTCGTAGTGTTTTTTTTTATATACATTCTTTAGTTATGTGGCCCCTAATTTATTTTCATTTTTTATTATTAATTTTTATTTTTTAATTGTCACTGCTCTGTTTTGTACTCCCTCGTTAGGCTATCTCCATTTCTTTGAATCTGTTACCCTTTCCTTCGACTTAGTTTGACCTTACTACCTGCTTCTTTTAATTCTTAATGTGTTTTTTTACCTTCCCCCTTCCCCCTTCCTTATTGGTGATTTCTTGTTTTTGAGGCGGTCTTTCATACTTTTCTTTCGTATATATACCTCTAATATAATACTATTTCTTGTAGTTATCCTTGATAAGGAACTTAATAAAGTTCGAAAGTACTTGGAAACACCTTTTCATTTTTTCCTGCGGGACATTGCATTCATTTGCCACTCTCACGTGATACTTTGTGAGTTTTTCATTTCTTTATATATATATATATATATATATATATATATATATATATATATATATATATATATATATATATATATATATATACAGTGGCAGCTTATACATTTGGGCCAAAGGAGCCGAGCCACACCAAAAAAAATAATAAAAAATTAAAAGTATACAAGATAAATTCCATATTAAAACCTGTTAATGCATGCAAAGCCTGCATCGAGCGTATAAAAGAAAATTTTCTTCAAAGCCTCTTCCAAACGAATGCCAAAGGGCCCACATCTTCAGGCCCATTTAAGCCTATATCTTATCTCTTCCTTGAGGCGACTCACCGGCGGCTTCATATCATCCTTTTTACAATGTGACTCAATAGCTCAAAATATGGTCCAGGCAAGTCTGGCCCTAGACAGCTGACGATGAGTCGGTGACTCATTACGTTCATTGATATGCACACCAATTAATCTTGATTATCAAGAAAATAATTTCTTTTAATAAAAAGATCAACTTGTTTTTTTTCAAGTTTGAATGAAATTGTTGTGTTTTTTACTATTTCATCTAAGCGCAAAAACAGCTCCAGAAATTCTGTACTGTTCAGATTCCGAGAGTGTGTGAGACACGTTGGAATTTTCAATCTAGAATAATTATTGCAGTACGCGAAAACAGAAAACAAATAATAGAGGGCTTCAATAGTATTCAATATGAAGAAGAGTTAGATCAGAAGAGCATTTGTGAATCCCTTGGATTCAAGAAAATTTGGGAAGATGAAGAATTTATTTTCTTTTTAGAATTATTTTATGATATGTTCAAACATGTTGATATTCTTATTGGAATTTTACTGTTTAGAAAACAAACAACATTATTTCTTTAGAGCTCTCAAGAATTTTAAAATGGCTACTATCCACCTGCGTGAAAATGTGTCCGAATATTCCCAAAATAGTGACCAATTAAAACCAATAACAGAAAATTTAACATCACAGCATGAAAAAGGCGTCAAAGGGAAAAATCTCATCCTTCTTTTCTTATTTGGAATCATGTGGATTTACCATAGTAAATGCAGGTGATTTTAAATTCTACAGAAACTCTTTTCCTACCCATTATATTGAGGCAATTTCTTTACCAGGTAGTTGTAATTTCTATATCGAGTGCATAGCACTCTGTGGTGTAAGGACATAACCTTTCACCAATCAAACATCTGCAAATTTTCTTCTCCCTATGGGTACGATTTTGAATTTGCCATCATTGGATCGGAGTTTACATTTTACTTGATATTCAGTTTTTTTTCTAATTTCATCGGCAAGCATCCGAGCTTGTATGTCCGCATTCCCGTACGGACATTGTATACATTGACACAAATCGTCGGCGAACTGTATGTTGAGACTAGTCGGGTTGCTTGTTTCTGAGATACCTGATGTGGATATCGAGTACATGGAGAGGAAAAACTATGGCGGGTCTTCTTTATAAGTGCTCTGCTTTATAGGTGAAAAGGAAATGGAACGGGTCACCACTTTGAAGGAAAAAGGAACCGGTCAATAGTTTATGGGGGAACTGATGAAACCCAGGAGAGGAAGGACATCACCAGTTTGAAAATAAAAAATTACGCGGATATTTTTTAGAGGTCCCTCAAGGCCCACGAGTGAGTTGAAGGGTGGTGTTAATCTCGTATCTGACTCCAAAAGATGCTCAAATAATTTACCGGCTTGGTTGGATTAACGAAGGCTTGTGATCGAGAAAGGATTGAGAGGAATCCTGTAAAAAAAAATTGTTTAATTCCAACGAACTAAAACAAGCAAGACAAAAGTGAGGCTCGTGTTTACAGCCAGGGAAAATTCCACTACCAGTGAGGAAAGAGAGTGAGGCCAGAATAAAACTTAGGCGGATTACAACAGGGGCTGCGCTACGCCAAACGAACCGTAATTAGTTCTTTACTAAGTGTGAATGAATCTCCTCCTCTTTCTGCTCCTGTGTGGAATTCTCCATTTTCCTTCTAGGAATAGTATAGGAGACGTAACTTCTTTTAGCTTCTGGGCACACAATCCTTTTAGCTCCGCCCATTGGGCTGGAGTTTGCTAATCCCATTGTCCCGATGGTCCTTGGTTCATGGCGCCTACCATTTTTAAGCTTTCTGTAAATATTTTTTATAATACCTGAAGCGCCGACAGATGTCTCGTCTTAATCCCTTTTCCAGATAAGAAATGTTCGTTTTTAAAACACTATCGCAAATTTTATTGATATCTAAATTTACAGCTTTCTGTTTAATTCCTGGCCAGTTTACAAATAAATATATTCATACATCCGCACGGAAATTTTGTTGCAATTCTTCCTATTCCTGTGAGGCACTTTGCTGGCGCAATGTTAGTGCAAGGGCCATGCCTCCACAAGTCAGCCACCCTGGTGTAACTCGGTCTGAAGGTCGAATTTCGGTCTATTACTCCCCCTATATTTGTATACGTTTTCCTCTACAATGCATAATCGAAGATATTTTTTTTATTTGTTGTTTAATCCCATTTGTAAGATCTTGTATTGCCTGCCCCGCTGCCACACTAAGGAATTCGTTCGATCCGTCTCTGCATATAATGTCCATATAGTTATTATGCGGATTGCTATCTCCTTGCTTCTTATCCGTGTTGATGTTCTTTAAATAATGAGTGTCCTTGGTATTGTTTGAAAAGCCTCCTATTGACGATTTTCTCAAATAGCTTACCTCCAAATTCCAGGAGGGAAATAACGTTCTGAAGAATACTGTTTCACTGCATCTATTTTAACTGCTTCTTGGCCATCGCATTTCACATTAGGTAAAGTCAACACCCCCTCAAGTAAGTGTACATAAGTGTTTTTGTGCGTAGCTATGATGAAGAGCCACCATTCGGAATTTAAGATTGCCAAATATGGCAATTATCTGCTATAAGCAAAATTTCGTAGCGATTTTGAGGAAACAAAAAAATACAAAGTTTTAATATACAAATAAATATTATTCAGGGAAAGTCAAAATACCTGAAAGAAAAAGATGTAGTCGTGCATGCACCGTGTTTTAAAAACTCGTTATCTCAATAAGTTACGTTTATCTGGTTATACGGACGACTGGCAGAAAACGTGTGTCCATATTTCCCGGGTAGGTTTGGGTAAAATAATACTCATGATTGAACCCTTGTCAATGCAATAGTGCTTGTATGCTTTCATTTTTGAGGACCGTGGGGATTACCTTTTTGAGGATGCATCTCTCTTAGAACCAAGGCAAAATATTTAGTCCAAGAACTTAATTGCAAATATGGATACACAATCAGGTAAGTAAAGATGCAGCCATTTCTTGAATAAAAATATAATACAGTGGCTATGACTGTAATCGACAAAAGATTTCCGAAACTACTTCTTTGTTACCATTTTTTGTTACATTTTAAAAGATAATTTTTTCCTGCATTCGTTAAATTGCAACGCAGCCCGTAGTTCTCCTCTATGATTATCAGAGAAGGGCTCAATGGCCCAGACACGGTTGAAAGAGCAGATATAAAGTTGTTATCCATGATATATCCAGGAAAGGAAAAAACACGGTCAGTTTGATCTTATCCTTATTTGTTTTAATGTGAAAACTATGCTGTAACTTTTTATTCTCTCTTTGATCACACTAAATAAAAAAAGGCAATAATTGGCTAGGAGTCATCTCCACAAAGGTGAACATTGGCATAAAGTCTAGCGCTTTTTCTTACGTCAGCTGCGATATTTGGGATGGAGAAGTCCAAATTTCTGGATACAACCAAAAGGAAGCTACGGAATTGGTCAAAGACTTCCAAAAACAGGACTGGAAACCAATTTCCCTTCCACATAACATCTAAACTTTTGTGTTAAACATCCATTTTCAACAGTGCGAAAGGTAATATTTTAGCAAGACGATAGGGCCCACTAGTTTATTATTTGCCATATTTATTCCATTTAATTAAAATACACTTTTTGTAACTTGATGGTGAGATTAAATGAAGAAATTTTTAGAGTTATTTAGGCAAATGTAAAAAATTTCAATGACCCTCTCAATTTGAAATACGTTTAAGTAGCCCTAAGTGGGTTTATGGTGAAACATGGGCAACCATACACCAGCTGATAGCTAGTTGAATTGTGCCCTATTGACACCAACCCTGACTGAGTATCTAGCTAACATTACAAGAGTTTCGTGGTTCCTGCAGAGATGCGTGTTTTGGCGTCTTCTCTTTAGACCACTCTTTCATTTTACAATCCTCACATTTTTTCCTTTCCCCATCTTCACGAAACTCTCCTTTCATATTTTGCGAGGTATCCTCTGCTTCATACTTTTAATCTATCAAGTCACAAATGTTTTTTAATGGAAGTAAACGATTTTTTATTGTTTAATTAAAGCTGTTGGACTGAATAGATGATAAATTCTGATTTTTACCATTATATTTTTTTTAGTTAGTAAATGATGAAGCATTACATGTCAGTAACATTGTGATGAAAGGGTTGTAGAAACTCCTCTAAGGGAAAAATGTCAATACATCATTCAGCATTTATTTATAATCTTTATACTAAACAAATATAGTTCATTTCATTATGGTAATAAAAATATATATATTGTTGTTATAATATAATAATTTATTATGTTTCATTCCAAAAACATATGCATTTTTGTCCATGCATCCTATAATGTTGTTTCTTTCTCATTCTTTCCATAATTTGGAAATATGGATTATTCATTTATGGTACTCTAAAAAACAATTTCTATCCTTGATAAAACATAATGATACATTACATTTCATGCAAATAACATTAGTATTTTTGTTAAAGCATGCTGCCATTTTGCATTTTTCTCTTTTTTCTCCTCAAATTGGAAAATGATCCCTTGAATCTTTCCTTATGGCTGGATGAATTTCGAATTACTGCCCCATTTTTGGTGCTCTTTCGGGTGATATAAAGTCCAAAGGACTTGAATTTAGCTTTATCATTATTTCAGACAAGGCCATTCTAAATTTTAATAGGGGTATTTGCTCTTTCTTTGAAACACCCGATGATTTGCAATCACCTATATATTGAAGCCAAGATGGTACCACAGCTAAGTCTATCATATGACAAATAATTCTAAGGGTCCATTTCTTAGATTTACTTATAATCCTATACAAATAGACAAGATAATCTAATTTATCGACCCCACCCATGCATTCATTGTACGGAATGACAGGTATTGGCCAAGGTACATCGACCTTTCGCCTTTGAGTTTTAGCCCATCTTCTTACAAATTTTGTCCCTCATTCCAGTCATTATTTGTTAATAACATTTTCACTGTTGCGTTGTCACGCCACTTGAAAAAGCCCATAGTCCCATCTTTCGAAATACATCATTCAACTTTACCTCTTTTTTCATTTTGCATTTCCTTGTTGCTCTTTATAGGGAGATTCCTTCCTACTCTATTCCTTCTAACAGTTCCTCTTGTACAAATCCTTAGTTCGAAAAGCATAATTACTAATAATGGAGAATAAAATAGTTATCAAATACAAGGAGAAATTTTCAAAAGGTTCGATCTTGGTTTCAGCTAGAGTCATTACAACAGAACCTCCTAACCCTAAGTCCGAATACACTTCAGGTATTTTTGCGGATTTTCCATCATATACTAAGAGATCATAAAGCAATCATGATCTACCACAAAGAAAAAATATTTTTACAAACCATGGATTAGGTTTTCCTTTTATGTATTGTCTACTAGGTATGTTACCCTTGAATGGTACTACTTGTTCATCTATGCACAACTGTTTTTCTAAAGGATTTTCGGGAAGTGCATTTTGATAAAAATAAATAATTGGACGAACCTTCCAAAATTTATTATTATTAACACTGCCCTAAACCTATTGAAAGTCATTGCATCAGCAATTAGATCAATTCTACGAATACTACTACAATACATTCGTATTTGAGGAAGATTCAATGTTCCAATGTGCATGTCTATGAGTTTTCATAATTTCTCTTCTGTCACACTCAAATTTTTACCTTCTTTTTGATGATAGTACTCATTTGTTTTTCGGCTAATTTTCTATTAACTCATCAGCCACAAATTTTCGAAAGTTTTCATGAGAGGCATTTGGTTCACAGAAATTGAGGCTAAAGTATTCATTATCTGGCGGGGCCAATGGAGTGAACGGCTTTTTTGGTCCAAGAAATTCTATCAGATTTTTTATTACCTGTTTGTGTTTCTTCTGTTTCTTCATCGTCTTCACTACAAATTGAATCTCTTCTTCTGCTGGAATATCAATAACATTTGGTTTGTCATCATCTGATAAAAATTTTAAGATTTTCATCAGCAATCAAGTCTTGTATTTCATTTGTACAAAGTGGACTGATGGTAGCCATTTCTAAAAAGGGGTTAAAATGCCTAACAATTCAATGTAAATATCTAAAAAAATAGTATTGATTTTCAGACCTGCAAGACTAAGGAGGCTTCATAATATCTTGAAACGAAAATCAATAAATGATAAATACCGATACATGATGATGTATATGTGGAGAAGTATGTGAAAGAGAAGGGTAATGAGAACGAATTCTAGGTCAAAAGGAGAGCTGTATTGTGGGATGGAAGGTATTTACTGTTATATAGATTTTATATATATATATATATATATATATATATATATATATATATATATATATATATATATATATATATATATATGCGCTATTGTAAATATCTTTAGTAAATATATAAGCATCTCTTTATTGTAGGCCTACGTACTAGGGTTGCACCCGGTTCCGCAATCTTGGGAACCGTACCGGAACCGAAAAAAATATTCCCGATTCTTGAAAAATAATAAAAGGTTTTTTAGTAAGCCAGGCGCAACCATTAAACTAACTCCCAGATGCGCAATTTTTGTTATACATATTCTCCAACTTGGTGAGGTCAGCGATGGCAAACCTTTAACTGTCGACGAGTTACTTTTAATACATCTAAAATATTCAGAAACATAAGCGGTTCACTCCTATACTTATTAATATATAATATTTTAGTGAGAGGCTTGTTGCAGCCTTTTAGAATCTATGTAATACTTTAATCCTAGGTTTACATTTCCGGTTGTATCTATCTTAATGCAAGCAGCACTAGTTTACATACCAATAAGATTTTATGTGCTTGATTTTATATAATTCATGGATGAAAACATTATTTTCAATATTAATTATTATTAATATATAGGATCTACATGATATTTAGGTAGGCTGATAACCCTTGTTTTGAACGTGTTTCTGCGCCTTTCTGCAAGCTACAAGGCAAAGAATGAGTGTAGACAATCTAAACTACCTAAATTGCTTATTGCTTGCCATTTGGCAAGTAATTTATAATTATTTAAATCTAGATTATGATATATTTGCCATCTTATATTTTTCTATTTTAATTTAATTTATGATCTAAATATGAAAATATAACTTCTTAATCAAGAATAAATACAATGCAGATATCTTTGCCTTTAAAAAGTGACAGCTAGCAACATTTTTGCTAACTCTCGCAATTTTGCTTTAGTTTGAATTGGCAACGCAAGGTGCATAGTATAATTCAAACATCATATTTTTCCGTGCCCTAAATAGGATTTTTTTTTTCTGTGACAACGCCGTTTTTCAAATATTTCAAAATCTATTTCATGGAATTACCTTAAAAAGATAAGCAAGAATGAAGCCGAATATTTAATTTACAAGCAAAATTGATGTGTACCGGAGCACAACTTCAGGACGTATGAAACACCATAGAACAAATCACGGGGATATGAAAGCACAAGGTGATAATGATTTACCTGCTTTGAAACAACAGAGAACTATTTCAAGTTTTATCAATAAACATAATTCAATTGATGAAGAAGTCGCTAAACTTACTTGTAAAGATGGTCTAACCTTTCGTGCTGTTGCTACAACTAAGTTTATTAAAAAATGTTTTGAAAAATTCCAGTACAACAAGCAAGTTCCAACTTCAAACAATGGTGTTAGAAATTCAATGATTAAGTTTTATTTGAAGAAGAATACAGAATTAGCTGATTTTTAAAAAAAACGAAAATCAAAGATGGCAAGCGGTTTTCAGTTACCTTTGATGAATATACTTCAAAGCAGAATAGAAGGTATGTCAACATTAATTTTCATGATGAAAAAATGCATTGGAATTTAGGTCTCGCTCCTATTACAGGATCATTTGTTAGTAAAACTTCCATTAATAATGGTAAAAATTCGATTGAAGAGTTCAATATTGATCTCAATCGTAATATTGTTGCATGTACTAATTCGGCAAAGATATTGCACCAATCACCAACTGTGCTTAGCACATGGAATATATCTAAATGTTTGTGATATTTATATATAATAGGAGTCAGTCTTACAATATCCACAACCACACAATCAATTTTCTACTTTGAATGACGAAGACGATGACATCGAAGAAGACGAAAAAGAAAATTTGGTTGATTTAGAATCTCCTGAGATTCATCCAGAAATTCACGAAGACTTTGATTCAGCGATACGCAAGGTTAGAAAAATATGTCGAACAGTCCGAAAATCGCCACTCAAAAATGATCATTTACAAGATTTTGTCTCAGGTCAGTTTCAAAGACAGCGTTTGAATCCCGCAATATATGTCAAAACACGCTGGAATAGCATTTTACATATGTTAGAGAGGTTTTTAAATTTAAAAGATTGCATTCCAGGGGTTCTTTGTGACAGGAAAATGCTAGTGAAATTAAAGAGAAAAGTATACAGAACTGTTGTAAGACCAACTATAACGTATGGAGTAGAGGCAGTACCTGTAAAGAAGAGTAATGAGAAGAGGATGGAAGTAGCAGAAATGAGGATGCTGCGATGAATGTGTAGCATGACAAGGGAGGACAGAATCCCAAATACAAGGATCAGAGGAACAACAAAGGTAGCGGAGATTTCGAAGAAGTACAGGAAGCAAGACTTAGATGGTATGGACACAATGAGGAGGGATGGAGAGAGTGACGAGAGAAGAGCTTTGGAGATGGAAGTACAGGGAAGGAGGAGGAGAGGAAGACCTAAGATTAGAGGGAGAAACTGCATACAAGCTGATATGAAGGAGAAGATACTGGAGACCAAAATGGCAGGACACAGAAACAGGTGGAAGAGGCTCATCAAAAACAGCAACCCCGTATACAGACGAGCTAATAAGTTGACGATGAAGAATTCCAAAAGCTTTGAATGGAATCAAGTAGAAGAAATTGTTCAAGCCTTAAAGCCACTCAAAATTGTCATCAAAGTACTTCCCTGCAGAGATGCCTCACTTTTAAAAGCAGGGTGTTCGTTTATTTTTATTATAAACCAGTTAAAGTGTAAAGAAAATCATTTATGTGTGAGGCTGAGACAAGCTTTAACTGATCGATACAGAAGTAGAAGGCAAAAGGAAATTTCAAGTTTGCGTCACTATTTGCATAATCCAAATTATTTGGCTTTCGAGTCGCCTGACTTCCCAGCAGCTTCACGAGCTTTAAAGAAATGTCTGCAGTAATTTATGAACGGCTTTATCCAGAAGGACCAAAAATCAATTAACAAACTACTGGGTCTGTCACTGAACTTGAAAATTGAAAAAAATCAAAATGAAGCCAAATTAATTGATGATCCTTCGCCCGAGGAATACTACAATGAAGTACATTAATAAACTTGAATTTCCCAGCGCCTCAAATTTAAATAATCGAGAAAAATTTGATTCTAACAAAGAATTGAAACTTTTCAAAGCGACCGCTAAACGCACAAAACAACTGGATAAATTGCTAGTTGCACTTTTTACAATCAAGCCTCCAAGTCTGGAAAGTGAGAGAGATTTTTCAGCATCGGGACTTTTTTTTATCAAAAAATCGGTCTCGCCTATCTGATTCATCTTTAAATGCACAAGTGTTTTGGAAATATTACTTTAAAAATTACCAAAAAGATTAAATTCTAAAGTATGGGTAATTTTTTTTCAAGTGTGTTTATTAGCTAAATTTTAAAGATTTTATTTGTTTAAAGGCATAATTTATGTTCCTTTTTTCAATTATATGATGTTTCTAAGTATTTTTGGAATCTTCCAAAATATGTTAAACATAATTCATCTCAATGACTAGCTAGTGCTTGTATGCAATTTAGAAGAATATAATTTTTTCTAAAATAACAAGAACAACAACAGGTAAGTCCATACACCTTGAGTCTTCGCCACAAGTGAAAACTATAATTGCATAGTTCGAGGAACCGGGATTGCCCAGTTGCAGGTTTTTTTTTTTGGTTTTTTTTTTGTATCAGTCCCGGTTCATAATTTTCTATACTCATGCAAACCCTACTAGTTACCCAATTAGACGAAACTGTCTTGTAATCACCATGTTGAAGGATTGTAAAAAGAAATAAGAGCTAATTATGTGCAATAAGAATATAACTATTTACCTATAAACTATTTATTGATATTGGTAAACCTGAAGATCGGCGGCGCAACCGATGGGACACAAAATATTTCGTCCCTGTTCCAATATGTTTCACCTTTTTGGAGTAAATTCAAGGGGACTGCTCGTGGGGGAGATATCACTGTGGGTGTACCTCCCTACAATGATCCTGAGTTTCAATCAATTGGGGTGGTCTGGGGGGGGCACAGCCCCCCAGTATATAATCATAATTGTTTATAGAATAATGTTCTAGCATTTCTATTTAACCAAATCATTTCTGCGAATATAATCGTTTCTTCGAATTATAATGGGGGTCTGACGTCAGAAATGAATGAAGTCAATTTTTATTTTGTTTTTCACTGAATGTATTTTTATTATCCTTATTTGTATTCATTTTTATTTGTTAATATATTTTTTCCCATTTTACTATTTTTATTACCTTTTTATACATTTAAATATACTTAGCTAGATCTTTTAAAAGAACTAGTTTTTGTGGAGCCTTTTGGGTGCAGGAGAGACGACTTTTATGTGGCAATTTCAGTTTGAACATTGATTCGTTGTGTGTAATTTGCTCTTCCTCTATTATCGAACCTTTTGCTTTATTTTCGGATCGAGAAAAGTTATTTACATTTTTGGATGATCATAATTTGATTAAAGTTACAATCGATTGTGAAGTTTGTGGTCAGGCATTAGAGATTAGAGATAATTACGAATTTAGATGTACAAAAACTAAACGTGACTCAAGCAATCACAATTATTTTTAAAAAATCAGCTTTGAATGGGTCTTTTTTCAGAAGTATACCCACCGCAATAAAGTGAGTACAGCGTTTTTCGATGGTTATTTTCGGGCATTTTTTTACAAAAATGGCGCCGGGTATATTTGAACTAGTTGCCTTTATGTTTCGTTCCCCCTCGCATGAATATTCATGCGAGGGAGAACGAAACATAAAGGCAACTTTGTGTGTTAGATTTCGGCCGCGCTGCCGATCTTCAGGTTTACCTTGATATTTTATAACAATTCAGTTTTGCAAAAAACATGTTCAAAGTAAATTTTGTACACTTAAAAAAGTATTTTTTTAACAAAAAAGATGTTTCAACTCATCCTATCACGGGACCATTCAAACTGATGTAAATATCGGCATTCCTGCCAGTCTGTGCCAGGCGTACGATATCAATCAGTCAGTGAAACGAATATTTTTTTAAATAATATTGGATCTAAAAATTGTTAGGAAGAGTAACAATATGTGTCAATGAGTATTAAGTAAAAAAAAGTAATAGCTACCAATCCTTGAGTAGTTTGCTGCATCTATCTATCTATCAGGATCTATTCATCGTTTCCGATTTCAAATGAATCGATACTTGGAAGGAAAACGGTAAATTAGGAGGGAAAGACTTTTGAATTCAATGTCTTCAACTCCACAGGTAATTACAGAAAAGTACGACTGACAACCGGCTTTTAGAGGTGTCGTGATGAGTGGGGCATGAATGAACCAATATTGAAGTGAGAGTTCCGGAAGCTTAGTGAATAAAATTCTTCTCTTAGGGACTAGGAAAATGCAGTGTTTATCTCTAGGTATAACTATATACATGGAATGTACATGGGTAAGATAGATGTATTCATTGATGCAAGTGTATGTATTGGTCTGAAATAATACAAAAAGTTTATAAATTTAAATTGCGACTATAACATAAGTTATTAAAAAACAAGTTTAATTCAGCGGTAACCTATAGCAAGTATTACCCTGTAGTGGTATTTGCGTCTCTCATGATACCTTCCTCCATGGTTATCTTTTATTGATCTTATCGTGTTTAACCACTGAATTAAGATTTGGTTTTATTTCTCTTTTTACGCACATGTACGAGTGCGTACGTAAATATATGTTGAGATGATTTGCGTTTTATTATCGATTAAGATAACAACGTTTGTTTTTGTCGTCTGTCCTCGTTTAGTTTGCCACAAGGCTGACCAACTTTGACTTTTATCTTACGTTCAGAGGAGGACCTATTTTGTCTGGGGGACCTCTTTAGGGCGGGCACCGAAACCGAGACCGCAGCCGGCACAGAATTTGATTTGGGCAGCTAGTACCTCAGCCCATCCAGTAAAATACTGACATTCCAGGTAGCATCGGACGGCGGGCTATCGGTTCGCTCGTCCAAGTTAGTCGTGAACCATAACATACTTAGTATGGTTAGGGCCTAATGGCAAAATTAATTCCTCGGACACTACTATACAAGTACAGCCAGTGTCCCTCACGAGTTTGGATACCCGGCATCCATTCACAGATCCATATTCGAACTGTAATCCGCCAGGGGAGCTCTTATTGAAAAGGAAGTTCACCTGCTGTCTCCGGGGACTATTCGTTGAGAGAGTTGCAGGAGATTTGGGTCTAGAAGGCAGGAGAATTGGAGCAGCATTGATTTGATGGACTTGGTGGTTGAGAGATCTGAATTGGGAATTTTTAGGGCAGTTATATTTCACGTGGCCCTTCCCACTACACGAAAAACAAACGACAGTCCTTCTTGGGTACGTCGAAAAAGGGGGAGTCGAAATGAGGGGCTTGATATCCCTCGACTCAGCCTGGGAATAGTTCTTCGGTTTGGGGGGACCGGAAATCACAAAATTGGGAGCGTTCTTCGGAGGAAACCGGGAGTTATTATTTGTACTTTTGGGTGACGAAGGATGGGATTTCTTGGGGTTCTTCGGGTACAGATAATGGCTCGCCGCGTATACATCCGCCTATTCGATACATTCTTTGAAAGTACTGCATCGCCTATCTTCACGATTGCGCGGATTTCCGGGGGCAGCGCTGCCATCAACAGATCCCTAAGTAAGAAATCTACGAGAGACTCATATTCACGGGTAATCTGTGCGGAATCTGGCCAGAAATTAAAACTTCGTTGGAGAGTGAACCCAACCTGATGGAATGTCTGTCCGGGCTGGATTCTGGCGTAACGAAATTTTGATCGGTAGAATTCGGGATTCTTGTTGACTGCCGATATAAGTTCTGATTTAAGGGTGGAGTAGTCTATCGTTGCTTAGGTGGGAGGGGAAATAAAAATCTTTCTGTGCTGCGTATTGAAGAGTGGGAGCAACCTAGAGACACTATCTGCTTTGATATCGCAGTGGTTGACCTTAAATATCTTCTCGAAATGTGTGAGGTATGCACAGAAGTCCTCCACCATCTTGGAATACTGGCGATTTGACGGAGGGGGATTGAAGGGCTTCGGTTCTGGAACTGATGGGCCTCTATTTGTTTACAATTAAGTTCGCGTTCATGTTGTTAAATCC
The DNA here is from genome assembly GCA_963969495.1 of Ceratothoa steindachneri. Lineage (NCBI taxonomy): Eukaryota > Metazoa > Arthropoda > Malacostraca > Isopoda > Cymothoidae > Ceratothoa > Ceratothoa steindachneri. The sequence continues at coordinate 11,652,729 of OZ018324.1, forward strand.
TTTCCCTCTCTTCAATTTCTCTCTCTCTCTTTATCTCTCTCTCTCTCTCTCTGTTCCTTTGTTCCCTTTCTTGCTCTCTTTTCTTTTCTTCCAATTCTTGCTCTCTTTTTCTTTCTTCCATTTCTCTCTTCCTATCTTCCAATTATCTCTTTCTTTTTCTGCTCTTTCGTTTCTTTCTTCTTCTTGGATATATGACATTAAATCTTTGCCGGACAGTCCTAAAGTTTCTCCCTGACTCTTGAAGTTTCAAAGGAAGACATCTTCTTTTGCACGAAAGCTCGTTTTAGTTGCTTGATGCGAAAATAACCTGCGGTTATGGTCGTGGGGCTCTTGTGAAGGTAAAATTAAAATAAAACTACCTAACGATATCTTATCCTTTACTGCGCGAAAAAAAACCGTTAATTAATCCCTATTTGCACACACGGGATTCAAGATTTATAATCCTGCTCTGGATTAATCTGATTTCAGGAGATGCTCGTCTCCGAAACGGATAACAAATTCCGGTCACAATGACACACACAATTACAATAACAAAAAAAAAATTGCTCCACTATCTTAAAATAACTTGAATGTACCTGGCACTCAGAAAGTCAACAATGACTGGGGGATGGAGAGGCACTTTAAAAGACAGTTTCTTTAGAAGTTCTTGAATAAAGAAACACACAAAAAAACAACAACTTTACTTGAAACCAAATTTTTAATATATATATATATATATATATATATATATATATATATATATATATATATATATATATATATGCTTGAAATATCCCAAAGTAAGCATCTTAGATCACGTGTTTTTTTAGCGATTATTTTTGCATATATATATATATATATATATATATATGTCATGGTATTCTTGAGTGGATACCTTTACCTTCGTTGCATAGAATGCAGTCTACTTACATTGCAGGCGGCCAGATAGATACACCAGCTGCACAGGGCTAATAAGAGGTGAGTGAGTGAGGAGATTAATGGTTGGACAAAGGGGAGATTTAAATACCAAGTTTCATTCAAGGTTATTAAAAGATTAAAAACAAAAATAAACTCTAATTACACTAATAATGCTAATTATGGAAATGTCTACAAAGGCAAATGGGGTGTCCAATTAAAGAGTCGAGAGGAGGATATCAGGTGGCGAGGAAAAAAAGGGGGAATTACCCTCAAAAAGGGGTAGAGGGTTTTTACCTTGACGGCTTGACTCATGGTGAAAATAGTGATTTTTACGAAGCGAGCTAGTCTTGCGGCTCGAGGAGGAGTGCACTCTTGACGGAGGGGTCGGAATTACCTGGGGCACGAGTAGTTTCCCTTTTTGCCTTCTAAAGTATAAGAAAGTTAGCTCTTGTGCATGACTGTAGGGACCCATGTAGGATGTTTAGAAACTACCGTGTACTTGTCTCGCGTGTACTTGCGTGCACGTATCGTGGTATTTAGGAATTCGATACTCCTGGTGGGCAAATTTACATGGTATTAGGGGTGTATTGGTGTTCATCCAACCATTTAAACATGAAACGAACTAGTTCTCGAGATGGTCTCCTCCTTGAGTAACAAATAAGTAAAATGAGTCCTAGAATGTGTTCATAGGTCACCTCGCTGTGAGAGAAGTTGCCCCACACGTTTTTTATCAAATTGCGAGCTGCAAAAATAATGACAGGGAATTTTTTATTAACTTAGATAATACATATTCTGTGAGTATGATATACTTGATTACTTTATCATTATAACCTTTGCTGAGCTGGTGTGAATAAGCTAAGTGGCCGTGAGCTTCAATAATTAATTAATTAATTCTAGTTGGAATTTCAACCCCTTGTCAGATATTTTATGGGCCGGTGCTTACAATCCACATGCGTCATTGTTAAAAAAGGCTTCGCTATGGAATGAGACGATATTTCATTTAAAGACCAGCCTTCTATGCACATTGTTTGGTGAAATATAACCGTCAGAAGGTACCTGTAGCCCTCACAAGTGGATGAAAATCTGGACTGAAAGCAAAATGCTCACAGTCTTGCCCTACAATCGGTAAACACAAAATTTGATATCCTTAACTATGTGCTTGGAATATTTTATGGTAAGGAATGTGCGTAACATTTCCTTGCTGAATGTCGATTAATTGATTTATGTGCCTTTCAAGAATTGATTGAAATACCTTAAAATTTTCTCTTCATCATTGAAAAATTGTTTCAGGGCAACTTCTGTATTTGATTCAACCTTTATCAAAAACAACAGGGAACAATCCCTTTTTGGACGTAGCAAACAAAAAGGTGGCTTCTTGAATTACATATTTTTTTATTGAAGGCTTTTCAGTCTCATACTCCCATTCTTAATGAGAATTGGCATGACCTTTGTTGGCCTTCTTTAAAACATAGGCTGACAGTATTTCTCAGAAATCTCCTGAGTCTATTAATAAAACCTAAAGAATTGCTGCAATTCCTGCAAAGTTTTTTATCGTGGGAATTCCCTAGTTGCGGTAATTTGCTATCATCGGCAAAGATCACGCGCAACTTGACTTTACTTCCAAACTTAATTGATTCTTAATGGAAAACGCACTATCAAACATTGATTTACTGCCAGTACAATTTTAATTATATCATGCAAAAAATATTTATATGTTGTATATAGTCTTCTTCGTTTTTACTTCGGATCCAAGTTTTGTAGAAATAGGCAAAAACTAGGGTCGTCAGGTGGACACGGAACGTACTGCTAGTGATTTTTTTCGGTCAACAAAACTAATGTTTTAAAGTTAGTAGAAATCTAAAGTGCCTAACAGATAGATCACATAAATACCTTTATTTTCCCCATACAGAACTTTAAAATGTGTTTACCAGCTCAGATTTATGGTGTTTTAGTTACGCCCGAATTGCAAGTTGAAGCAGGCTCAACGAGGAACCTCACAAATGAGCACCTACCTTGTTGGACTTATGAAATCTTGAAATTGGGCACACATATAAACTACTGAAATAATATGTCATGTAGAAACAATGCACAAATGTAGAATAAAGCGATATATAAATATATATATATATATATATATATATAAAAATATATATATATATATATATATATATATATATATAAATATATATATATATATATATAAATTTATATATATATATAAATATATATATATATATATATATATATATATATATATATATATATATATATATATATATATATATATATATATATATATATATATATATATAATGTTAAATCACAATTGTACAGGTATTAATAAAACATAAGTGTAAGAAGGAAAGCGAATAGTTGGAGTTGTCCCACGCGAACACACATACATCCACACGCGAGAAAACAGCTTCGAACCGAAAGGTATTGATACAAGATAACGAGGCAGCCGGAACGGAGTCGAGTTTAACTAGCTAAAGTTGACGTGGACCTTCCAAACGACAAAATCAACTTTGCTACCAATGCTAGCCGGGATGCGGCAAAATGTGTCTACATTGAAACACGCACACCCTTTAACTTCGCCCAGCAGTCACAACAAACGAGCATACTTTGACTTGTAAGGCTCTGTCTCGCATTTTGATTAAAGATAGCTAAGTCACGCCCCTTAATGGAAGTTCGTATAAATAAGACAAGCAGAGAATCCCCGGGGGTAACATCACTATTAGTAGTAGAATACATTCATCCCTTTTAATTCTGTATTCACATTGATTTTATTGGCGTCACAATTCCGTTCCACGTCCTTAAATAAAGCCGTCCTTAGCCCCAACAATTTAACGTAGAGGAAAACATACGCGTAAGACTCGACTATCTCGCTTTCCCCCAATTAAGGTAGACCTAAGTTAAGATTAAATCCTACAAAACCCAGTTTCTTTCGAGTCCTTTCTTTAACCGAGTGACAACGAAATTACCTTTCGAACCCAGCCTATAAACGGATTCGCCGAAAGAACTTTGGGAGTCAGAGAAAACTCGACGGTGACACCTCAAAAGCTTTCATCCGACACCCCCTATACGGGTAACCCTGCCTTACGAATAAAAACCCTTCCTAAACGGGTGATTCTATTAACTCCCACAAGGCCCCTTAAGTGTTTTTGTACGGATCGTGACCATGTAGGACATGCCCCATACGCCCTTGGTACCAGTTTTTTGTAAAAAAAAATTATATGCCACAAGTGTAATTAAAGGATCTACTACTACTACTACTACTACTACTAAAGGATACACAAGTGTTATGAAAAGGTATATAATATAAAAAAATAATGGTTAAAGTTGCTATTTTACATTTTTAACTAGGTATAAAAATTAATATAAAAAATAATAAACTTCTTAATTTTATATACCATTTTCGAACAAGTAATGCACAGCCCCCATTGTTTATCATTGCCTAAGAATATTAATAACCTCATTAGGCAATGTAAAACCCCCATCTTATTGCAATAATGCAACTGGAAAATTGATATTCACAAAATTGAATACAAAATGATAAATTCAAAAAAATAGAATGAAAATTAACTTAGAATACGATAAATTAAGCACTCTATATTATAGCAATGCCTTTTGGGGCATTCTTATAAATAATAATAATCCTGGAGAGATTATGTTCATATCATCATCATCATAATTTAAGAATGGGATTTTTTTGAGTATTTGAATAATAATTTCATCTTAGTTTGGTTATGACTTGTGTTTTTTTATCAAAGAATTTCTAATAATTCTTTTATAATATCAAAAAACAAACTGGTGAAGTTCAGAAATAAATATAAGTATCGAAATTTTTAAAACGTAAAGAATTACAAATGGTGAAGTTCAGAAAATTTATTTTTATATATCTTCTTCTATAACTCTATATTTTAGCAACGTGATATTTTGAAAGGGTGGAAATTTAGTTTAGAGTTCTTTTTTAAAATTACTATAATTGGCGAAATTCAGAAAATTTTGAAAAATTTAACCATGTCTGCTTTTTTTAGATGTTAAATTTTAAACTTAGTAGCGAAGCCATTGCCTGGTATATACGAGTGTATATATATATATATATATATATATATATATATATATATATATATATATATATATATATATATATATATGTGGGGGGGGGGGTGTAAAACTAGCATCAAATGTAATTAATCAATTAATTACTCTGTGACGAAAAAAAATTATTTCTATGTAATATCACACCAATACGACAAAATCCCTTTTATACAAGATTTTCCCTTACAAGAACACATATACAAACACACGCCTTTCAACATCTGCCTGGAATCAGTTCTCAAGGTCCATTCGTGCACAGCGTCGCTTCAAAGAAAGTTCAGTCAAAATTCCTCTTCCACTTATTCTCTGCAAACAATCCACAGAGGAGAGTAGGTCCTAATTCCTGGTCCTTCTCTCATTTACAGACCCCAATTCACATCCCATCATTATTCGTGTACTTACATAATTACAATAACATATTCATATACATCTGTGAACACACTATTCTTGGTATGTGCTTTCAAATATTAACTTTCCAAACGGATAAATTGCTTTCCATTTCAACTGAAATCATCTATGCATTCTTCAATATTCTCTGTATAGGCTTCAATATGTGTCCCTTAAATATCGTCGCTTTTATTCAATTCAATTTTGTATAATAATAATAATCATAATAATAATGATAATAACATCTAATCCTAGATGATTGTAAGATTATAATATATCATATATTTTTGTTAACTTAAATCATTACATTCCCATGATAGCAAGGAGAGTTCAAATCCACGTGTTCATTACGGTACGATCAGTCAAAACTAAAACAACAAAATTTATGTACGTACTGACTATTACATTTGCTATCTAAAGCTAAAGTATTCAATGCATTAGTTAGAACCTCTACAAAATGCTGTTAGATAATAACACAAATGACATCATTTAACGCTCATAAAAATGGTCAACTTTGATATCTTGTATTTATATTCCTTTTTGGATCGCTTTTTCACATGTATAATACAAGACTGCTACGTCATCAACATACAGTAGTATCACAATGAAATCTTCATTAGTATAATTTTCACGAATTCCCATATTTTGTACGGACAGTGTACTTCGCGACATTTTATGTAAACCGTAATCACAGAAATCCTCACACTGGTCACCACTCTGAATTTACACTCAACTTCCTTCACGATCAGCATAGTCACCATGGAAACCATAATCAGCGGAATCACGCAATATTGATGAGCACTGTGGAATATAATATAATTCGTAAAAATTACATCAAAAAAGTAAAATAGAAAAAACCTACCAAGCAAACAAAAATGGCGTCGGAGCTCCGCGGGAAGAAAGGGGGGGGGGGCGTTGCATCAGGCCCATATTCATTACCAAAGGTAAACATAATTAAACCCATATTTTGGCAAGAAGGCCCTTTGTACGAACCGTGTCCGTATAAGGTCTTTGTCCACTTCACATATATAATTCTCTAAGGACGTGGTTGATATACCTTCGAAAAGATTGTGATGCATCACCAACCATTCAAATGAACCAGAGGAGTGGTCATTGCAGTTTTCTCCACGGCGTGCGCTTTTGGATCAGTTTGAATGAAAGCATTCCGCACGGATACCTTTAAAGAGATGCTGCAAGCATGCAAATTTGCAGTAAAATTCGTAAGATATCGCAAAGGGTACGTATCTTTGACTGTAATTCAAATGAATTTTCACTGAAATTAAATTGACATCTAACCTTACATTGATGAGATTGTTTTCTAAACTCTTCGTCATAGTATTTGACACCATTATAAAGAGTTAAAGTGTCCCAAGCGATATGGATATCAAAGCGTGTTTGTGGATTATTTTGTAGGAAGAGGTAGTTTTTGCTACGGAGATTGGAATGTTGTTAAGTATCTCTATGAAGTAAGTTCTATCAAAGTGACTAACATCGAGCCTACCAGATTTCCCAGTAAGGCTCAGGATAAAACGTTGCCCCGTACCCCTCTGAGGGAGTTAAAACGGTTCAGCTGCCTATATGAGGGGCGGTGGGAATCGGGGCGGTGCATTCGCTCTCTCTCTTCGTGCTCTTGGGGGGCCTAAGAAAGCAAATGGGTACAAGCAGCTAGAAAAGAGTCACTCCAGGGCATCTCTACGCAAGGGGCTAAGGTTGAAACAACGGAACTCGTAGCGACATGAAAGGGAGAAACGTCCTTTTCTAAGAGACACTTGGACGAGTCCCTGAGAATGTAAATGAAGGGTCCACTACTAGATTAAATCTGCCCGAGAGAAACTCTTTACAAGGGGATAAGGGGGAAACCCTCCAATCCGTAGCAATTGGAGAGTGGATAAACACCTTCTCCACGAGGAGATACTTGAAGGGCCCCTTGAAAAAGCAAAAGGAGGAAACCTCATAAAATGAGGTAGAGCTGTCCGATGGCAGCTCCAAAAGAGAGTCGTGAGATGGGACCCCCGCCCCCCCTCCCAAACAAGGTTAGGTAGGGAGTTAAGAGGGACATAGTTGTTCATTGCTCTAAGTTTTAATTTTACTGTTCCTGCCCGCGGCGGCTCTAATTTCACCCCCACATGGGATCTGACTTGTGGGGCCTCTTTCGTGCCCCTGCCGATACCACATCCACGAGTATTATATTCTATCTCCGCCACTCCTTGGGAAACCTAATCTAAATCCTACCGATCGTCTTGTAGGCCGAACGGAGTGGCAGATACGGATTAGGAACAATCCTCGTAGAGATCGGGCTCAGTAAGCCCCATATCAAATCGCAGAGCAGTCAAAGAAAATCCCAAAGGGACATTCAGAGTGGAAAGAGTGCACAAGAGACCGGAGTAACACACCAGCTTTCCCAGACCTCAACCTAAAGGGAAGGTGCCCTCTCTGATCATGTTCTCCCTTGCAGGCTCTGGGCAGGTATGACGTTCCGCTACTCTAGATACAAACTGTAACGGTCTGCAGATGCTACCTCCCTGCGGTGCACTGGGAGCGAGATGGTGTTTTATCTCCAGGTATCAGTTGTAGCAGGAGATTTCGTCCTGAGCTACACCATCCACCTTCTTTCGGGTAGAGAAAGAAGGGTTGAAGGAATAGTCATAGAAAGTGGAAAAGGGCTGCTGACAGGGGCAAAAGGGCAAATGCATCAGCTTTCCCTGGCCTCATCAAGGAGTCCAAGTAAACCTAATAACGGGACTTCCTCTATTTTCACTTGGGTTGTGAGTACGTGTAGTTTCTCTGGATACCGGTACTCACTACATGCACTCAGACCGGGAGGCCGTGCTGGTCCTCCAGGTTTCACTTGTAGCAGAGTTGGTAGCCTCGGCTACACCATCTACCGTGCTGTTGGTAGAGAAAGGGCTGAGGGAATAGTTGTAGAAAAAAAGGATGCTGAGAGGGACCAGGAGGAAGCGCACCAGCTTTCCCAAGCCTCGTCAATAAGTTCAAGTCAAACTCAGTGAGCGAAAACTTCCCTGTTTGCATCAAAAGTTACCTAACTCCAAAAAATTTACGAAAAAGATATGTCAGATGTAATGAACGTGTCAAAAATATTGACTAGGAACTAAATCCAAGTAAGTTTTGTCATAAGTTCAATATAGTGAGAGGGAAGAAAAAAAAATCAATTACAGTATAGAGTCGAGTTACGTCAAAGAATAGGTGAAGATGTGTGAGAGGAAGAGACCATTTTTTGAAAACACTGGAAATGGGTATTTGAGATCTATTCCAACGAAAGTGAAGATTCCGATAGAAAAAATATGCAGAAACGATAGTGGTCAACGAACTAAATGAAAACCTCCCAATAATTATTTCCTATTGCCTGTCGTCTCAAAGATGATGTGATCAAAGTAATTGTCCAACAGTCAAGACTCTGCCCTCCTGTTAATGTGCTATGGAGCAAAGTCCCTCTCCCACACGTACGACCTTTCAACGTCCACCTTCTGTATTCAGAGTAACACCAACTCGTCTAGGCCTTTGATGTAGCCCTCTGGGAAGATAAACAGGCTTATAACGTGGCCTTCACTACTGACCACCCTAAACACCATGATGTGGAATGAGAACTTGTTTTTTTTTACTCTCGGTACATATCTGGGGAACAGAGTAAGCCAGCGGCTGTTTTGAGAGTTCACCTTCTGGTCTTAGGCATAATTTATTTTCATCTGAGAAAGACTCAAGCATTCCAGGCCTGATGGGATGCTTTAGTTTGTTGAAAAGCTTCGCAGCACGTTCGTTCCGCTTGTCCCTTATTTTCTAAGTCAGAAGGTAGCTATTTCTCATCTTGTATGACTAGTAGCAGATGTCTTCATGCACTAACTGCCTGATGAGAGACTTACACTCCTTTGTCCTTGGCTTTTGAACTCATTAAATTCGGGGGTTATTTTCGTATTGGAATGCTTATAAAGAAGTTTTTGAGCCGCCGTTTTATCGTAATCATACCTTGACTCATCCAACTCTTTCCTGATCCTCTGCACCGTCTTCTGATTGACAGCCAAGCATTCGAAAATCTTCTCATTTGAGATCTCGGTGTGAAGCCCAAGCAACACAGCTTGCTTTTTCAAATTTTGGAAAATTGAATTCAGCACTGGTATATTTTCCTTCACAGATGATGGGCAACTGAGTCTAATATGATAGGATGAGGAGACAACCGACGCCAGACAACACGCATAAGACAGAATTCATCATTGCCCCGGGCAGCAAATTACCTACCACCCGATGTATTTCATTTAATCTTTAATTTAGTTCAAATAATGTTATCATTACTTATTATGTATCTTACATAAGTTTATTTAACTAATTATGTTGCAAAAATATAGCTATGAAGAGTAGAGAGAGTAGCATTATAGGAAGCAATGAAACTAATAAAATTAGCTGCAGAGAAGATCCCACAATGCAACGGGTGTCGATGAAGAACTGTTTTGAGACAATAGCCGAATTTAACGTTGAGTGGAGTAAATAATTTTGACCCATTCCACACTCTGCTGATAAGAACTTGGGAAGACGTTTATTTAGGCGGTGGTCCTCGCCTCAAGGCATGGGGGGTTAGCTGGCCTTGACTGCAGAGGATTAGTATGTCCGTGGGGCATGTGGTTCTCGGTGAAGGCGCCTCAGCGGGGGATCGGTCGACGTAAACAAACACAGCTGTTGACAGTGGCTGCTTAAGTCCACGTGGCCTCTACCCGATGGGGGAGGGGCAAGATGGACCTTCAAGGTCGTCCTCTCATACTCCCTTCCGAAAGATGAACTTTTCTTGGAGCGAAGGAAAGAGAAAAGGGAATCCCCAAAATTTTGAAAGGGGTCGTACTCGGAGTATACCAAGGGATGGGGACGTGGGATTCCTAGCTTACTTTGAACAGGTGCACATACATAGTATCACTACCTGACTTAACCGAGTTGGGTAGTCGCTACAAAAGGGAATTTGAATTTAAGCCGTCACTGAGGCAAACCAATTAATGACGAAAGGATTACTTTTGATCCTGCGTGTTGATTCTTCATGCGGTAATAATGTATGTAGAGAATAAAAAGCAATTGATACAGAAATCATCGAGTCGATAAAAGCAGAAAAAATAAATAATATTACATATACAAAGAAACACAAAAAAAGGACAATTGTATAATATACATACACAGGGGACTAAATAATACGCAAAAAACATGAGCGTCAACGGTATACAAAGAATATGTACATATACTATCCAATTCGAGTTTTATAACGTGAGTACTCAGACTCAAAAACAAAATTATTTACAAGGGGGAACAATTGTGGGCTAATAATTGATACTTTAACTGGGAGGATCCTCCACGGGGTTCCTACTAAGACTGTCGGCTATTCAATTTTCAGTCCCTTTTATATAGAGAATTCAAAACTGATACTCTTGGAAGAGTAAGCTTCATCTCATTAAACGTCCATTTAGGCTCTCTGAGTTTTTAAAATAGTCTAGGGGACGATGATCCGTCTCTATAATAAATTATTTCCCTATAAGATAAATATGGAACTTTCGAATATTCCATACAATCGCGAGAGCTTCACGCTCTATAACTGCATAGTTCTTTTCTCATTCAGGACCCACCGGCTGACGTAAGTAACAGGGTGGCTTTCGCCATCCTCTCCATATTGGAGGAGCACGCATCCGATGCCGTCGTTGCTGGCGTCGGATCGAATGCCAAAAGGCTTGTTTGGATTTGGGAGCCTTAAAATGGGGGCTGACCCAAGCTTGTCCTTTAGCTGTTGAAAATGGGTGGTATCTTTGGAGTTCCAGGCAAGGAGATCTGGCAGATTTTTTGCAGCAAGGAGCAAAGGGCGGCCGCTAGGGAGACAAAATTCGGGACGAACCGTCGGTAAAATGACGTTGATCCCGTGAAGAAACGTAACTGCTTCTTCGTGTGCGGGAGGGGCATGATGATGATGGCCTTTATCTTCTCTTCTTGAAGCGCCATTTGATTTTCTCCGATGTGGAATCCAAAATATTTGATTGTATCATACGCCAAATGGCACCTACTGGGGCCTACAGTAAGTTCGTGCTTGTGGGGCTAACTTAAGAGGGATTAGAGGCAGGGTTGGTAAAAACCATGTTTTTTTTTTTAAATAACCCAGTGGGTAGTGGGTTTTATTGGGTTTATGTGGGTTTTATTGGGATTCTTTGGGTTTTATTGGGTTTTAAACTTTTTGCTGAACATTTAATAATAGCTAAATGTTTTTAAGAATATTTCTATATGTATTCTACGTTTTTTATTAAGTATCTTTACTTTCTTCAGATTTTTTAAATATTACTGCTAACTTTACAAATAAAATAATCTTTCGTTATTAAAATGCCATTTGGAAGTGGTTGTAAAAGAGACACTTGTTGCAGGAAGTCATTGATATAAAGGATTATAAAACAAGAGTTTCATGTAAATTTTGTCCAGAAAAAATTAGTAAAAAAATTGAAAGAGTCAAGAAGCACATAGAAAAATGCAAAATTAAGCAACAACAGGAAGAAACAACTAATCCAAGTGAAGAGACTGCTGAAGTACAATATTGTGTAGATATAGTTAATATATCAAAAATAAGGCCTTGCAGTTCATTGAGTAATGCCAATTTCATTACTGACATTAGACACACCTCAGACTTTGCTTCTACATCATTTACTGCATGCTCATCTGGTATTTCCTCTTCCACACCCTTCAAATCTCTTAAACATCAGAAAACAATAGGATCATTTGTAGTGAGAACAGATTCAGAACAGAAGGGAAATATTGATAATGGACTTGCACGATTCTTTTTCAGTGCAAACATTCCTTTCAATGTTGTGGAAAGTCCTGAATTTCAAAAATTTTGTTCACTCATGAGACCAGGTTATGAACCACCAAATAGAAAGAAGCTTGGTGGAGAGCTACTGGATAACGTATATGCTGAAACCATTGAGGAAATTAAACAAGAACTATCAGTTGGTGACTCTTACCCACAAACAAAGACTCTCACAATTATGCAGGATGGTTGGATCAGTGTGTCTAATGATCCCATTATTGCACACAGTCTTCACACAGGTACAAGGAGTTATTTGCTTTCAATAACTGATGCTGGCTCTGCTAAGAAGACATCAGAATATTGTGCTGGGCTCATCACAACAGCCATAGATGAAGTGAAAAATGATTTTGGTCAAAAGGTATGTGATAAATTATCATAAATATCATTGACAACTGTTATTTTTTCTTATTACCAACACTTCATTCTTAAATATTATATACAAACAACTTTACAATATTTTGAAATTGAATGAACTTCAAGACAACTAGATAACTAAATCATAAATGCACATTAATTATTTAAATGTTAGGATACAATATTTCCCAACAAATATAGTAACATTTCATTTATCTGTGATTTCAGGTTTTTGTTGTTTGTACAGATAATGAAAACAAAATGATCAGAAGGAAAGAGTTGCTCAACACAGAATTTCCTGAACTGTTAACGTATGGGTGCAGTGCACACTATATTAACCTTCTTGAGAAAGGGAGAGCAGTACCTCATCTATTATGAAGCATGTTGTACAAGTCCAGAAGTGTTTCAGGAACACACATCGACTTCATGTGAGTACACTAAATGCAAAAAATCATATATAATTAAGGTTAACTAAATTTTTTAAATCATCTATCTTTACAAATGAATAGCGGCACAAATCATTATAGTTGTTAATAATTAGTTGAAGATTTCAAATAGGAAATATACATTGTGTATTTTAAATTTGACAGGGGTGGTTAATGGAGAAAGGAGGCGCTGCACCTCAAATACCAAATGACACACGCTGGAATAGTCAAGTAAAGTGTTTGGAAACATACAAGGAAAACTATGCTTTCTATTTACAAATAAGAGAACAATATGGTGAAGAAATTCCAGCTAACCTTGGAAAAATCATTGACAATGTTGCTATCTCAAGAGCACCATCAAGTCTTTTGTCTCAACTTCAAATGTTTGAGAAAGCACTAAATAAGATAAAATTAAACACATGGCTACTCCTAGTTAAACAGATTCTCTCTCATCAGCCTAATTTTTAAGATATTCATCATTATCAAGTTTACACTGCTTAATATTAATATGCATCAAGAACTATCTAGGTATAAATTAATACATATTAATGTTTTTTAAAGATACAAAGTGACTCTTGTCATATTTCTGATGCTGTCCATGAGTGGATTGAATTAATGAAAAATAAAGAACTACAAATGCATAGCACAGCGATTAAGGCACAGTTCAAAGCTGCTATGGAACCATTTCACTTCTTAGCATACATGACAGATCCTCGATACATGGGTAAAAAATTAAATACTTTTGATATACATTACTCATACTGTCATACATGTAATTAAATTCTAAAACGTTATTGAAAATGCAAATTAGTACATAATAATTGTAGGACATCTATTATTTCAAGTTTCATATTCTTTCTACAGGGTCAGAGAATTATGTTACTGCAGAGCTCGAGAATGAGGCTGAAGAATGGCCTCAAAATAGACACCCTGAATACATTGCTGGACTGATGAATTTCAAACTGAGAGATAATAACATTTTCCCAGCACACATGTTTAGTACTAACACACTCAGTTCAGTAACATCTCAGAAATGGTGGATATTAATTGGCTTGAAGGCAGTAAAGTAAGTTCAAGGAACAAGCCAGAAGCTTCCTGGAGAATTCTGCAAATTCTTTTCAGACCTCCATTCTTGTCCAGCAAGTTCAGGCTCTATAGAGCGCATTTTCTCAACTTTTGGTCTGATTTGGAATGATGTTAGAAACAGGTTAAGTGCTGAAAAAGCACAGAAATTAGCGAAAATTTATAGGCATTTGGGAAGGAATTGAGAATTTCAATTATGCTAAATCAGGTTCTAGAACAAATAAGATTTAATAAGTTAATGCTGTATAACAGCAAAGGATAATACTTCTTGAAACTAATGAAAAGGAAACTTATTAGTTTGAATATAATTAAAAAACTTGAAAATTATTTTTGTAGTTATCATTAAACCTATTTTTTTACATTTCTGTTTTATCAATTATAAGAATATGTAATTTAACGAATAGTTATATATGGTATATCGTCGAGAGTCTATTTTACGACAGGGAGCTTTATTGTTTTTCTTGGGGTTTTTTTTTTAATGCCAACCCTGCATTCTACTGCAGCAGTCATTTTTTACTTGGATTAGCTGTTTCTTCTTGTTGTCTAATTTTACATTTTGCCATGTCTTTCTTGATTCTTTCGATTTTTTTTATTAATCTTTTCTAGAAAAACAAAATTGCATGATACTCTTGTTTTATCAGTTTTTATATCACTGACTTTCTGCCAGCAAATCTCTTTTTATGACCCCTTGCAAATAGCATTTTAAATAACAAAAGATTAGCTATTTGTGAAGCTATCAATAATACTAAAAACATTTGAAGAAAGTAAGGATTGTTAATGACAAATGAATCTAGAATACAAATAAAAATTCTTAAGAATATTTAGCTATCAATTAATTTTGAACTAAAAGTCAAAAATCCATTAAAATCCAATAAAACCCTCCAAAAAACCAATACCCATTGGGTTTTTTAGGTGGGTTTTATTGTTTTTGGGGGGGAGTTTTTATTGCCAACCCTGATTAGAGGAAGATCAAGTGTTGATCCCAGGTTGTGAAGGCAACATAAATGTTTTCAAAGTAGAAGGATACATTATGCAACCCATCCAGTATCCAACGCATCATTCGATTATAGTTACTGCAAGCAGTTACTAGTACGAAAGGAAGCCTCCGAAACTGCATAAGTCCTTTTTCAGTGGGTAGTGTAGTATATTTCCGGGCGTCTTCCTTAAGGGTATCTGATAATAATAGGCCTTGCATTGGTCTATTTCGAAAGTAAATTTTTCCTCTTCAAATTGATGTAAGTTTTGGTCTATAAGGGGTATTGGTTTTGCATCGAAAGCGCTCACGGTATTAAGCTTCCGAAAATCCACGCACATACGGAAGAACTGGTCAGGTTTTCGGACCATGACGATGGGGGAACAATAATCGGACTTGGAGGGTTCAATAATCTCCAATTTCAAAAGGTTTTCTACCTTTGCGTTGAACGCCTGGCGTAAATGGATTGGTAGGGGGTAGGATTTTGAACGAATTGGTTCTTGCGTTGTGAGCGTGTTTGTGTGCTAAAAGTGAGTCTAACAGCCGGGATTTTCTGAAATCACATCTCGGAATTGGTTTAACAGGTGTAATAATTGCATCTTCTGGGAGGGTCCCAGTCGGGGGTCCAAATCTAGTTCTGGGGCGGAATCTTCTGGGGAGCCGGGTAATGTGGGGGAGAGGATAATCATTATCCTGTTCAACACACACGGCTTGAACTATGTTAAGGGATTCGGAGGGGTAAGAGGCTTCCATAACTGCCTTCTCATCAAGTTCGACTATATTATTTATACAGGCGCGGCGGTGGTACTGCTTAAGCGTGTTCACGTGGAACAAATTATTTCGGGATGTCGTTTTAATCAGATAATCCACGGGGCCACGAGTCTCGATGACGGGGAAGGGGCATTTCCATTGGCTAAGGAGCTTATTCGTATCCGTGGACAAAAGGAGTAATACTTCATCACCGGGCTTAATTTGTCTTTCTTTTGAGTTAACGTCAAAATAGGTACGATATTTTTCTAGATTTAGATCAGCGTTTTATAAGCGATGTCCGCACATTCTTCTAGGCGATTTCGGAGGTCCAATAAATATGAATAGGAAGATTTTATTTCTTCATCTAGATGGGAGTTTGCGAACAGCTCATTCAGTATACTCATCCGTCCTCGTACATTTCGGATATAGAAGAGCTCAAATAAGGCAAATCCCAGGGTACAATGAGGGATTTCCCGGCATGCAAATAGAGCAACGGGCAAGTACCGATGCCATTCTCGGGGCTGATCACGGCACAGCTTCTTTAATACGGCTTTCAGAGTCCCGTTTAACTTTTCACAGATCCAGTTCGCAGAGAGGTGAAATGGGGGTAGTGAACAGGAATTTAATCGTCAGGAACTTGCTGATGTGCTCCATCAATTCTGAAGTGAATTGTCTTCCTCTGTCGGACAAGATCTCCTTCGGGATACTGATACGGGAGAAAATAGAAATTAGGGCCACAGAACTGGTCACGCTATCTATTCTCTTGAGGGGCACCGCCTCTGGGAATCGCCTCGTTAAGTCGATGAGGGTGAGAACGTAGGAGTGTCCTTCGCTGGACGGGGGGGTGAATTGCCCCGATTAGGTCAACGGCCACTCTGAAAAGGGGCTTCGAGATTATTTGGGTTTCCTGTAGTGAAACTAGAAGTATACGCCCTTTTGCCGTCGTCTTATGGCAAATATCACAAGCCTTGCAAAATTCGGCAATTTGCTTAGCAGCACCGGGTCATTAGAAGTACCGGAATATTCTTTGTGCAGTTTTGTTATGGCTGAAATGACCAGCCAACACACCTTCGTGGGCGAGTTTGATGACTTGGGGAACGTGAAATCGAGGGATACATAAAGTTTGAGTGGCGGGGCTAACCCCTTCCGAACAGGCACGGTAAAGTATGCCTTTCCTTAATGAAATAAGAGACCTCCTTTTTCGGCGGGCAGATCAGTGTTCGTGACTCCTCGCTTTTTCCCAAGGGGGGGGGGGGGAGTTGTGCAGCCATTTTGTGCTTGCGCACATGCCTTACTGTGAAGTCCTTGCTTTAATCGCGGAAGTGTTTTTTTTATTGGGCATAAGCCATTGTTTTCGATCGTTCATGTTGACATAAACACACCACTTTTCGTCGCCAGTGATGATGTGGTGAAAAAAATATTTCCTTATATCCACGAGTAACCTTGTGACGAGCAAGTAAACCTGCGGCAATCACGGAGCGTTGAAGTTTGTTGCTTTTGCTTAAAACGTGCGGAACCCATGCACCGAGTTTTTGAACTTTCCCCCAAGAATGAAGGTGATTCACTACAGTTTTCTGACCACACGCCAATTGTACAGCCAATTCTCTAGTCGATTGACGAGGATTTTCATGAAGAAGATCGTTCAATCGATCTTCATACAACCTAATGGGGCGACCAGAACGTTCTTCGTCATTAAGATTGAAATGACTGTTTTTGAAAAGTGAAAACCATCATTGAGCTGTCCTTTCTGATAAAGCATTTTCTCCGTACACAGCACAAATATCGCGACGAGCTTTGGCTGCGTTTTTATTGTTCCCGTCTCGATTGAAAATGAATAACAACAAGTGTCGAAAATATGCCTTTCTTTCAACTTGACCTTCCACTTTGAGGGTACAGAACAAAAATAAAATTAACACAACTTTTAAATAAACCGCAATGACTTATTACTCAACTTCAAGACGTAGCCTAAGTAAAAGCCTAATAGTCTACGCTGTTAAGAGACATAGACCTAACCTTTGCAAATTTTGCTCTCATATTTATTATTGTTTCTTAATATGTGCATAAATCACGTCAACAAAACTTAAATCAACACATTAAAAAAAACGCAAGAACTTATTCCTCAACCTAATAGTTGATTGCAACTGAGTTCACGTTCGTGTTGCCTAACTCTTTCCCTTTCTTCCATCTCCAGCTGCAGCTGCTCTCTCTATCTCTTTTTTTCTGTCATGTCGTTTCTTTCTTCTTCTTAAACGTATGCAATTAAATCCTTGCCGGATAATCCTGAAGCTTCTCCCTCACTCTTGAAGCATTCAAATGACGACATTTTATTAGCATGAAAGCTCGTTTAACTGCTGCCCCTGAAAGAACCTACGGTTATGCTCGTGGGGCTCTTGCGAAAACAAACTTGTAAAGGAAAATTACCCAATAGAGTTCCTATTCTAGACTGCAAATAAAATTAATCCCTATATGATCAAAGGGGACTCGAGGTTTTGAATTCTGCTCAGGGATTAACCTGATTTCGGGAGAGGCTCGTATCCGAAACGGACACACCAAAATGGAAAATTAAAACTCACGGTCGAAAGGGACACACACAAAATTAAAATAACAAATTTAAAGATCGTTCCACTATTTTGTAATAACTTGAATGTACTTGGCGATAAGAAAATCAGCAAATGACTGGGGACGGGGAACTTTAAAAGACAAGGTTTCTTTAAAAGTTCTTTGGAAAAAAAGAACCCAACTATACCTGACACCAGATTTTTAACATATATATATATATATATATATATATATATATATATATATATATATATATATATATATATATATATATAGATGTCGTGGTATCGTAAGTGTATACCTTAGCAGCTGTTAAGGCAATTACACTTACGTGGCAGGCGGCAGATAGATGACCGGTTGTAGCAAGCTAATGAGGTGGGACAGTGAGTCCTACTTGGGTTCGGGAAGTTTAAAGCGATTAAATCTATGCGAGTGCGTATTCGTTGGTAGGAGGGAGTTCTGTAATGTCAAGTCTCATTCAAGGTTATTAAAAGATTAAAACCCAAAATAAAGGTTTAATAACAAAAAACAAGATAAATATGGATGCATTTACATAGGGATAAATTGAGAATTAATTTCAGGCTCAAAAGAGAATAATGACTCAATGACTCAGCGACAACCAGAGGATAAATGCTTGACTCGGTCAGAAAGGAAAATAATGACAATAGGGGATAATCTTCGGGATGGAGTATAAGAGGTGGAAATGCTTTTACCTTGTAGATTGGACTCTTGGTGTAGGGAAGAGGTCAAACCCAAGCTCGGATTCATCGGGGTGAGATAATCTTGCAACATGGGCAAAGTAATCTCAACGGTGGGATAGGATCACTTTGGGCACGAGTGGAGTAATCTTGAATACTGGGCGAATTACTCTCACAAAGTGAGTCGAGATATCCTTGAACTCGAAACGAGATGCTCTCGGATGTGGGAATAAGTAATCTCGAACGAAGGGGCGAAGTATTCTTAAAACTGGATGAGATGAGTGGGTCGCGCAATTCTCCGAGGAGATGCCGCTTCACGAATTTGCCTATTGACTATGCCAAAAATTCACGGCAATTAGTCTAGCCGACGAAACCTTCCAACTCTGAAGTTCCACTCGAGACGAGGGGATGTATCTTCGCTGGAAGTGGGCGGTACTCTTTCTCTTTAGTAACGTGAGCCCTCCTAATAAATACTTTGTTGGCTTGCTCGCTAGAAAGCCTTCAGGGCATGGCAATCCCAAGGGGATCTGGAAGCGCCATTCCTCGTCTACCAGACGAGTTAAAGCCTTGGGAATACGTTCATTCAGGCGGCGGTCCTCACCTCAAGGCATGGGGGTTAGCTGGAGCCTCGTGTCTGTGGGGCATGGTGTTCTCGGTGAAGGCGTCTCAGTGGGATGTGAACAGTGGTTGTCTGTTCCCAAGCGAGAATTTCTTTGCTGCCTCGCTATTTGAAATCGCGCTTAAAGCCACGTGGCCTCTACGCGACAGGGGGAGTCAAGGTGGACCTTCAAGGTCATCGTCTCACACGCTACATATCCCCTAAACTGTCTGTCATGTATGTAGAGTTAGTGGTGAGAATGTTTGTATCTGATCTTTGATAAAATTGTCAAAAATGCACTGTGCTCACACATTCTTGTCCAGCTTATCAGGTATTAACTTTAAACTCCTGAGAGGATTTTCTACAACCTGCATTACACATGACAACCAATATTTTACGAGTCCTCACAACACCTCCATTACTCTGTGATATTGTATATGGTTTCACCAAAAGAGGTTTCAAAGGGAGCGTTTAGTCGCCGACTAGTACGTTGGGTACTAAGCATGCAGTTCTATTTTGGTGGTAGATTCAAATTCCCTTTTTTAAATCCATTCCTAGCTTTAAACGGGAAAAGATTCTCATATCACTTTTTATCATATGATCCAATGACAACTGCTGTGAATCTATAATGAGGATCAACTAGAGCGAGAAATACTGCTGAAAATATTGTCTATAGTTTTAACTGTGGACCACTATTTGTTTGGGTTGGAATCTTGATATTCTTTCTGCCATTGGTGTCTATACATTTGGAGAAATTCCACAGAACTTAAAAGTCTGTTGCTATTTGATAACTAATCCTCTCTGTTTGTGGTGGCATAACGTCTAGTTACACTTTCTTGATGATAGCTTTGCACACTTCCCTCACAATAGCATGTACTCTTGAATGTCTTTAGCTGGAATTGAATGAGATAGTTCTGAAGCTTGCACAAGTAACAATAATTCTGAAAATAATAATATAAAGGTTACTGAATGTTAACATATAACTAGTTTAAAGAGTGTTGATACCACAAATACTATTTTGTACCTTCTCTCTGCATGATGTGATTGAGCAAAAGTATTGCCGTATTAATAATTATTAGGTTAATATGTATATCAGAAGATTTGTGAAATATTCAGAATATTAGTTATGAAAACTTGTCTCGGATTTTTTTTTGGGGGGGGGGAGGGGAGGGTTATTATATCGAAGCAATAATAATTAATAAACGACTGTCTAAATTATATGCTGTTTACCTCCACTAAGACAAGGGTAAAAGTAGATGTTTCCCTGCACCAACAGTTTCGAAGATACATAGAAAGATGATTACCAAAAGTGGTCAGGAAGTAGCGAGCAAAGGAAAATACAAGTATGTAGATGAAACGTATTTTGTGAGATATATACAGTAGTGTGCAAAAGTATTCGAACAAGTTCATTGTTAGCATATTTTAAGTGTGATTTAAGATTTATTGATAAAATAGACGGCAAAGCTTAGAATTTTTTTATGTATTTAATTTAAGTAACAAAAGAATTATTTTTTTTAACTGATGATGGGGAAATAGCTGAAAAATCAATATTTTGTTTGAGAACATTCTGCCTTAATTACAAGCTTTTATTCTATTTAGCATTGATAAAACTGATTTCTTTAGTTTCTTCAGGAATTCGACGTCAAGGAGCTTGTATTTGTTCCCAAAACATTACCATGGCCAATTCACAAGGGTATTTTTATTCTATTTTCTCATTTAAAACTTTTTAACGGAATCTTCAATGCCAAGGAGAAAAAAAATTAATTACTGTTCAAAGAAGCAGAAATAAGGCATTAAGAGACACCGGGTGGACATATCGATAAATTGCTGCATATATAAAATGTACAATAAATATATATATATATATATATATATATATATATATATATATATATATATATATATATATATATATATATATATATATATATATGGCCAGTTTGAAATAGTTGAAAGTACAGGGAGGGGGGCGCTTAGTTAGTTTTGAACTAGGACAATCGAGAGGTTATGACCTGGAAAGTGTGTGACAGGATCCATAGAATGTGCAAAAGTAATAAGATGCAGTGCCTGTCTCGTACGTTGTGTGTAAAATTGGAAAATGGGGAGCAAACAGATGTTACTTAGTGGCAAAAAGGAGTACTTGCATTTGAGCGCGCCATAGGCCATCCTGTGAAGGATATAGCGGAATCTGGTCTATCTACGTGTAAGGTTCTACGGGTCTACATACAATGGCAAATATCCCGGTCTAAAGGAAGTTTCCTCCAGAATTGTAACCAATAAACGATACTGACGGTTTTAGACAGCTGGTGCCTTTCACGGCTTGTGCCTAAAAATCGTTTCGCTTCAAGGCAGGAATTACTTCAAGACGTCAACGCAGGTCATTCGCTACGCATTACAGAAAGAACACTTCGCAGAGAACTGCATAAATTGAACACATGGAACAGAGTGGCTCACAAATGGCCTTTGTTCACTTCTGCTCACAAATTTACCTGGCTACATTGGGAGAGAAAACACAAAGAGTCGACCATGAATGACTAGAAACACGATACTGGTCAGACGAATCATGTTTATGCCTGTGTGTGAATAGTGCTCGGCGTTGTGTCCATCGTAGACCTCATAAGGCCTTCAAAGAAGAATGCGTGCTGGGTGTTTTAATATGCGGAAAAGTGTCCTTTGGTTGAGGTGAAAAACAATTTTGACCAGTAATGTCTACATCGAGCTGCTAGACGACCAAGTTTTGCTCCTTTGTTCTACTCCTAACGATGGATCTTCGAGAACGTCAAAACTGTGCCCGTCTTCAATAGGCCATTTTTTATATGTCCTACAAAAGTGGAGCCTATCCATATGGTTCTTCTTGGTGAGTTGAGGCTTCTTCGCAGCTCTTCTCGACTTGCGCCTTTTGTCGAAAAGTCTCCACCTCACTGTGCGCGCTGAATGGTTCAAACCTGTTTTTCAAAGTCATTAATGATCCTAAAGATGCAATGAGCCTAATGATTCTTGATACAATATACTTAGCAACTATCTTATTGTATTTCAGACCACTTTGATGCAGAGCAACAACGGTTGCACGCTTTTCTTTGGAAAGAACCATTTCTTGAAATAAAAAAGATTAAAAAATTTAATTTCCCCTCCCCCCAAATATTAGGAGCTAGATTATAATTACATAACATCATTCATTTAAGCCATATTTGTCATGATTTTACTCTTTTGATCGAATAGCAAAGCACAAGGAGCTGAAACTCACCTCTTGCAAATATAGAACCAAAGCGCGACTTTTTTTATTTTTGAAATGCTGAATTTTTAATAAACCTGCAATAAATTAAATATTAGAATAATAATTTATATCACTTAAATTTTAAAAACGAATTAAAAATAAAAATATCTATTAGTCTCAAAACTTTACGGTATTATTGATCCAACGCGATGTAGATTTGCGAGTCATCAGCATTGAAATGGAATAACAGGCAAAAGAGAAGCGGAGGAATCTCAAAGGGAAGAAGGCAGTTATGAAAAAGGAGCGAACCAAGAAACGAGCCCTGCGGAACATCAAAACGCGAAGATGTGGGAAAAAGGGTTAAATCGTTGGGAATGCAATATATACCATTTCGGCAACCATGTCGAGAATTGTTCGTAGAGAATAAATAATTAATAAATCAATTACAGAAACTGCGGAAGATAACGACTTAGGAACAATTGTGACGGCTGATCTGGAGAGCCACGGGAATATGCCATCTCATTGAAGAAGGCGAAATAAATTGGCGGATTTATACCTCGGTCTCTTTGCTTATATCGGTTTGCCATCTCTAAATCCATAGTAGGGCCACTATTGGGTTTGGGCATGCAATTTAGGAGTTCATATTGCTAAAGAGGGTGCAGCGTAGAGCACCCACGAAGATTCCTAGTCTTATTAACCTGAATTAGTGGGATTCATGGAATAAACTAGAACTACCAACTTTAAAGTGTAGAATTAAAAAGAGACTACTTGGGGCGCTCGAGGGAAGAAGGAAATTCAACTTCCTTGAATCGGCGTTGATTCCGCAAGGGGGCGCATATCAAACAATTGTGGTAGAGACTCGCGTAAGAATGAGAAGCAAAACAGATAAGAATATCTAGGAAATGAACTATTTAGCATGAGTCTCACATTTCTGGTGTGTGGGGGGGGGAGTTAGTGGCTGTATCTATAAACAAATGATGCCACTCATGGCAGCAGCCGCCAACTAGTCATCTTGACGATTTCGAGGTAGGACGTTCTGTCGAAAGAACCGAGTCGAAGATACTCAACGTTCCCAGAAGTAAGCCATTTTTTTTTTAAGAGCTCATCTGGCAGGAGTAAGCCATGAAATGCAGTAATTACAGTACCAGTTGGTAATTGGAGTAAAAGTATCAGTTGTTAATTAAGTATATGATAATAATTTGAAGACGTAGAAGTGATAAAGGTCGTGTAGGTGACACCATAATGTGGGGTAGGTATGTTAATTTGCTCAAAGTGCTATATATTTAACGGAGCTTTGGATGAATAGCGGTGACATTTTACCTTTTGAACACTAAGAGTCCCAGTTTTGCCCATCTGGAGGATAGAGATCCCAAAACATAAAATGTGAAAGTAAACGACAAAAATGCAAAATTTGTAGATGATACAAAGCTAGGAAGACGAGCCCTTTTGAGACCCGATGTAGAGCAAATGCAAAGCCCTTAATAAAATTGTCGAATAGGCGGATAAATGGCAAGGTCATGCATTTAGGGTGTCATAACTTAAAAGTAGAATACCATATGAAAGGTCAAATCCTCGAATCCGTTAACTTAGAAAAAGACCTGGGGATTTTAATCTCGGAGGACCTTAAAGTATCGAGACAATGCGCTGAAGCTTGTAAAAAAGTAAACCGAATACTAGGATATATTACTCGGAATTTTACTTTAAAATCGACAGATATAATCCTGCTAGTATACAAAGCACTCGTGCGCCCATACCTCGGATATGCAGTTAAATTTTGGGGTCCCTCCCTAAACAAGGATATAGCGCAGTTAGAAAAGGTGCAACGTCGGGCTACTAAACCAGTTCCTGGAATCCGAAACAAACCGTACGAAGATAAGACTCCGCTCATTAAACCTACTATCTCTTGAAAGTAGACGATTACGTGGACAGTTGATCGAGGTATTCAAAATCTTAAAAGGATTGACTAATATTGATTACAAACTATTGTTCGAGATGGACGAAAGGGCCAACACACGCCAAAATTGTTTAAAATTAGGGAACAAGCGATTTAACTCTACTATAGCTCAAAATTACTTCACGTTTAAAATCACGCAAACATGGAATAGCCTGCCCAACCGTGTAGTAGTAGTAGGAGCATAGAAGAAAACGTCATACGAAATAAGGAGTTGGGAATAAAATCCAATGAGAAAAAAAAGATGCCAGCGACGCCTCCCTGCATTGAGTGAATGTGAATTCCCTTTTTCTTTTTCTGTCTGTCCTATAAGTATATTATTTTCATCACTAGCAGGTGAAGCCTGCGGGAGAAGAGAGTACTGTCCTATCCCCCCCCCCCTCCTGGTTCGAAGAAGCGTGTTCGTGTATTTGCGATATATCGAACCTGCATGGAAAGGGTACACATGTAGATAAGTATGTACCGTAGAGTTGAAATAGTTAAAAAAAAACAAAAAAAAACAGCACGTAAATAAAAAAGCATGATACACTAACGTTAGAAAGTGGTAATTAACATCTTCTGTAAGTGGACTGGCCTTGAGTGAACCTTAGGGTCATTGCTGGTCCTTGTTTCTGTAGTTTTTTCTGTAGTCCTCTCTAATTGGTATCCGACCTCTTTTTAATTATTATCCGACCTCTCTCTAATTAGTATATGACCTGTCTAATTAGAATCCGACTTCTTAGACTCATTAGTATCCATCTTTCTCTAATTAATATCTGACTTCTCGCTAATTAGTTTCTTACCTCTCTCAAATTATTATCCGACCTCTTTTTAATTAGTATCCGACCTCTTTCTAATTATTATCCGACTTCTCTCTAATTAGTATATGACCTCTCTAATTAGTATCCAACCTCTTAGTCTCATTAGTATCCATCTTTCTCTAATTAATATCTGACTTCTCGCTAATTAGTTTCTTACCTCTCTCAAATTAGTATCCGACCTCTTTTTAATTAGTATCCGACCTCTTTCTAATTACTATCCGAACTCTCTCTAAATAGTATCTTACCATTCTCTAATTAGTATCCGAACTCTCTCTAATTATCTTTACTTAAATTTCCCTTCTTAACTTCACCATGAAGTCAAAATGGGACTTAGGAAGTCTTAGGTGCAAGCTCCGAATCCTGGACTATTACGAAGTTGATGAAATTCATAAGTTCTCTGTTTATGATCTCTATTTGTATGTCACTTCTTGGAGGCGTATGTGGTGCCTAAATTAATAAAATAGCATTTTAGTTGTATTTTAGCGATTTTCTATTTATTTATTTGAATTTATTAACGCCTTGAGCATCATAACGTCCCTCACTTTACACCCTCTCTTGCACACGTACTTACACGGATGCATACACAACTCTCTCCGCCTCACACAATGTTAAACCTAGTACCTTGAGGAAGGCCATACACTCCGGGCTCAGTTGCCATGTCAGTATCCAACTCGATTGAGACTACCTGGGATTTATTCCTTATTGACATTTCCATTTTCCCCTTTTTGTTCGACACTTTCTTTACGAGCTTATTCACGCGGCAATATCTCAGGCTAGTCGCCAAACAGCTTTCGTCCATTCATCCCTGGCTGGTTCACTCCTCCCTTTTGGTTGCTGTATTTTAACTTCTTCCCACCATTTTCTCCCACCCAACCTCCACCCACACCCTATCATTCTTTTCCTTATCTATCCAATTACACATCTGCAAGGTGATTTCAGGTGACATTTAGATGCTTGTGCGCCCTCCCAGCACTAACATCCCCAGTTTGCCCTTCCGGCCCCAATGCTTTCAAGGAAATCTGTGGCTATATATTTTCCATTTTATTTCGCTTCACTACTTTCTTTAAAGGGAAAATTAAAATTATAAATCGTAAGTTACGGGGAAATAAGAAGACTAAGCGAATATACATTTATATAGTTATTATAGCAATGAACATCCATCTTCATACTACTCATTCATATACTAACTGCATGCAATCACTGCGTACATTGCAGTTTTCCTTAAGAATATATGATTACTTTGATTTAGTAACACAAAAGTCTAGTTAATTATGATTATTAATTCAAGACAAGGATTTAGGGATTAACCGGTGAGAAGTGTGGACCGGTTGGTTATGTAAACATACTCCGATTATATATTATCTTAATTTACAAGGTCAGGTAGGAATTATTCTTGATTGTTCAAGTCAAATGGCTGCATCTAACGTGAATGGAGAGCTTTGGAGGTTGACATGTGAGGCTAGCACATGTTGTTGTGGAGCGAGCGAGAGAGATGGGTCAGTGACAAGGCGATGATAATGCAATGATTCGACTCATCATTCATATGTGTATAGAAAGGACAGAGAGGGATCACTGTGTAACAGAGGCGAAGAGGCAGTCGTAGAGGAAATAGGCGCGGAAATAACTTGAGAAAAGATGGCAAGAGTTGATAGATCGGCGGCTAGACACCGATCCGTGGTGTGGTTAGGTTGGTCTCGAGGTATTCGTGACTGGACGACGGTTGGAAGTTGGTCAGGAAGGAGAGCGTGTCTGCTCAGTCGGAAACGAATTATTCATGATGCGAAGAACGGTATGGGTTGCGGGTGGTTATGGGCCGCAGGGTATCGCCGTGCCATCGCATACCTTCTTACAAGTAGTGCGGTGTATAATGGGTCTCTGGCGAGTTTTCCGAGTTGTTTTGTGAGTCTGGTGTGAGCGTATGTGTTGAGGGGTGCTAATTTGTTGCTGTCGTGTAGTGTGGCCATTCTCGAGTACAAGGGAGAGCGGCAAGCGTGCTTCAGAGCAGTTCTGAATGCGCTGAGCCTTCTGCTTCCACGTGTCACTCGCGGCTATGAGTGACAGTGGGAGGTACGTGAGAATAGGTCGCACGAGTGTTTTGTATAAGTGTAACTGTAGTTTTTTGCCCGCAGGATAGAACCTGCTCAGTCATGTGTTTCCAAGTGAGGCTATTGCTTGTGTTATGTTCTGGTGTATATTGAACCTGAGGGTCTTGTCAAAAGTTACCTCAAGGATTTTTGTAGGTTGTGTGAATTCGAGCCTTGTTGGGTTTAAATGATTCATGTCTGATGTGTATGAGAAGATTTGTAAGTTGTGCATGAAGTGATCTCTTGCACCGTAGGCTGTCATCTGTGTCTTCTGAGGATTCGTGGCAATCAGCCATTTATCCTCGTAATCTGTCTTAGTGTCTAGTATTCTTTGCGCGTGAAGCGCGATTTCTTCTGGTCCACGGCCACTGACGAGAATGGTCTCGTCATCGGGGTGGGACACTGTGTATGTGTGACAACAGTTTTCGGGTGGGCGTGGGGTGTTGTTTGTGTACATGATGTATAGGGTGGGTGCCAGTACGCTCCCTTAGGGAACACCCGAGTGTTGTGAGAGGGTATTGTTGTATTTTATGTGGCATCTACGTTCAATGAGGTTTTGCGAGAGGAGCCATCTGGTGCAGAGAGGTAACGCCATATTGTTGGCGAGTTTCCAACGGAGTCCCTCGTGCCACACTTTATCGAAGGCTTCTCCACGTCCTTGCTGATGGAGAGTGTCTTTTGATGTACCTAGCGTTTTTTTCTGTATTCTGTCGTGAACGATGTTCACGGTCGCCTGAATTGACTGGCCCTTCCTGAACCCATATTGGTGGGAAGAGAACCAGTCCCTCTCTTCCAGGTTGTCCCTTAGACGGCAGTTGATCATGCGTTCGAGTATTTTTCCTAGGGGCTCTAATAGAGCAATAGGCCTGTAATTGTTTGAGTGTTTGAAGCCTTTGTTCGTTTTGTGTTGAAGTATGTTGTGAGAGACTTTGAATATTTTAGGGAAGTGGCCTGAGGCTAGTGAGGCGTTGAATAGATGTGTAAGTGTGATGTATATGTTTTCGAGGCGGTTGTGTATTAGTGTGGCTCGTAGCCCGGAGGGACCGGGGGGCACGTTTTGGCGTCGTTTTAATGTAGTTTTTTCCTCAACGGTGATGGGAGTGGTCAGTGTGGATGTGTAGTCGAGCAGCTCCATTCGTATCAAGGGGCGGGCCTTAGCTCATCAGCGTGGGCTCAGGACCACTCCTGGACTTCCTGGAAGTGCTCCCGCACGCGTGTGGTGTAGGTGGGTTGTGTATATGTACTGTGTCCCAGTGAGACCTAAATGCGTGGAGGATGACGTTATTGTCTGTGAGTGTTTGATTGTTTAGTTGGAAGGTGATGGGTTTGGGTGGATCAGTGCCTATCATCCTTTTTACGTGCTGCCAGAAGAAGGAGGGGTTAGCGCAACGGGTGTCGTCCGCGATGCGGACGAATTCTCGCCACTACCGGTTCTTATCTAGCTGCACGCACTGTAGGATGCTGGCACATAAGTGATTGATGTTTTGTTGTCGTGGGCCTCTAATGTAGTGATTATTGTACTGTGATCAGTCTTTGAGTGTGTATGGAAAATGTGAAATGTTTTATGCAAGTGTAGGTTGCATGCTGTGGTTATAGTGTATATTATTGAGCACCAGTGGCCATCTAACAGGTCTGGATTGGTGTGGTCCTGGTCGAGGTTTTTTGGCGTGTTATCTGTTATGTGTCTCTTGAACTCTCCCCAGTTCGTGTTTTTGTAGTCGAAGAGAGGTGGTGTGGGTATGAGTATGGGAGATGTGGGTATGAAAAGGCATATCGGTGTGTGGTCAGAGAGTACGTGGAGACCCGGTGAGATGTGCGTCTAGAAGCGTGTAGTGTGGTCGTTGTGGAAGACCACGTCAGGGAACGTGGTACCTCCACGAGTACCGAAGAATGTGGGAAAGGCCGGGCTGATGTGTTCGCAACGATATCACCGCAAGGCATCTGCCAGGTACCTTCCTGCATCATTCGTAGTGTTTTAAAGGAGTGTCGGGTGAAAGGCGTTGAGGCCCGCCGCAAAGTAGATAGAGAAGTTGTGGTTTGATAGAGCCCGGAGTGGGACTTCTATGTTTAATTGTAGGCGTGGTGGTCTGTAGTGAGTGGTCACTAGGATTCGGCCGGAGCTTGTCTCCACCTTGCAGGCTAGAAAAGAGTCATCTTGTGTTTGGATGGCGGAGTTGTGTATAGAGCGCTTCACTAGGAACGCTGACCCTAGGTGCATCGCCTGTGGAGATAGGTACGTGTGGTAACCTGTGATGCGGAGTCTGTTGTTGGGAGGATGTAGGCTGGTCGAGTTCAAGAGTATTATGTCAGGTCTTTGTGTGTTTAGGACCCAGTTGGCAACAGTATGGCGAATACCGTGCCAACTGCGTACGTTTAATTGTGTCCCGTTGAGGCCACCTATTGTTGTGGGCGGAGTTCGCGTGAGGCTGATTTAGCTGGGACCGTTCCCCTCTCCTTGGTTATTGCCCCGGAGGCTTAGGGAGCCAGTACCTTTACTCGTATCAGCTGTGGTCTGGAGAGGTTGTCATTGGTGTTATTGAGTGGGCAAGCCGTGGTTGAGGAGAAAGTGTGTTCTGTGGAGGGAGGTTTAGAGATAGCGGTCGTTGAAGCAGGGCTGGAGAGAGTGAAGTCTGGGAGGGGGGACTTAGGAGCAGAGGTGGAGGGAGTAGAGCTAGGAGACAAGGGGATAGAGATAGTAGGGGAGGTGCATATTATGAGAGGGGGGGTGTCGGGAAAGAGAGGAGGTTGAGACAAAAAAGGAGGGGTGGAAGGGGGAGGGAAGGAACAGCAGGAGGGGGTGTCAGCTTAACGCGTGGTTGTGTGTGGGGGGGAGGGAGGTTCGTGGTAGGGTTTTTCTGTTTGATACGAGGTGTTGTGGAGGGTGTGGTGGGCTTGAGGGAGGTGGAGGTTGTAGTGTCAGTGGGAGTGGGGAGAGGCTGTGAAAGGGGGGCTGGGGACAGTGGGAGGGGGGTTGGGGGCAATAGAGAAGGAGTGAAAGTTGCCGAAGGGGGAGTACTGGAGGTAGGAGGGAGCTTGGGTAAAGGGGTGGAAGGAGTGGGAGCTGTGGAGGGAGCAGAAGAGGCAGTTGGGAGAGAGATGGAAGCAGTGGGCAGAGGGGTAGGTAAGGAAGGGACAGTGGCAAGAGTTGCAGGGACAGAAGGACGGGAGGGGGTGGGAGCGTGGTGAGGGTTTGGAGCGGTGGGTCAGGGAGAGAGGTGCACGTGCCCACCGTGGTCGGGAGGAGTGCGGGTCTTCTGTTTGTGTGTTGGTCGATTAGAGCGTACACCTTCTCGGGGAAGGTGATCTGCTCTAGACCATGCGAGGCGAATAGTGTGTTGAGTATGTTTGCGTATAGTCGGGGGTCACCCTTCGACATCTCCTTTGCCACCGTTGAGAGCAAGGCAGCCAGGTGTAGTTTTAGGTGTGTGATGTAGGAGTGGGTGTCGGTTGCAGTGTAGGTCTCTGGGTGTAAGGTGCTAGGGTGGGGGCGGGTGTCGGATTTTGTGGGTGAGTTTGGGTTGCTGCTGGAGTTGGGTGTGTCTAGGGTGGGACAGGGAAAGGTGCGGACACTGTTGCGCCAGCAGTGGCGGCGAATGTTCTTATAAGTGGAGGGGTGGCGGGGGCGGAGTGTGTGGTTGTGTGGAGGGATTGAGGACGTCGTATATCCGCTACGGCGTCATAGCGGACCTTACTTAAGTAAGGGCATTTTGGTTTGACAGCGACATGGTCGCCGCCACAGTTGGAGCAGAGGGGTGTGGTGGCTGTGCAAGTGGTGAAGTGGTGGCCCACAATAGTGCACTTGGATTAGACCAGGTCTGCTTAGCAGTTTCGTGTTGTATGTCCAGTTTTGTAACACCGGTGGCATTGTGTTGGTCTTAAGTTATGTTGTGATTCGATGTTGTGAGGGTGTGTTAGGGTGCCGCAGATCTTGATGCCTTGGTCTAGCGGCAGTGATTTGTTGTTTTCGTCAGACAGTGTGATCACTACCCATTTTTTAGTTCTGTTGAAGTATAGGTCTGTGATGACCTCCTCCCCATACTTCTGTCTAAAGTGTGTGCGGAGGTCATGTGTGGAGAAGGCCAGCCATAAGAGGTTGGTCTTTGTGATCCGTATCTGGTGTCTTTTTGCTACACCGTCGGCTAATTTAGTTTGTAATTCTAGTGCAGCGTGTCAGATGCGTAGGTGTGAAATTTTACTGCATCCTTCTGTGATCGGAAGACGAGTTTGTGGCCTGTATGTGTTTTTATTATGTTTGTGATGGTGGTTTCGTGTGTAGCGGCTAAGTTTAGAAGTGTATCTTGATCGTTCGTGGTGGGGC
This sequence comes from Ceratothoa steindachneri, assembly GCA_963969495.1. Taxonomy (NCBI): domain Eukaryota; kingdom Metazoa; phylum Arthropoda; class Malacostraca; order Isopoda; family Cymothoidae; genus Ceratothoa; species Ceratothoa steindachneri. The sequence continues at coordinate 11,684,750 of OZ018324.1, forward strand.
TCTTGTTTTTTTGTTTGTAGGAGTGTGAGGTATGACACACTAAGTGCCATTTTTGCTTTACCTTATTTTTCTCTCTTTGTATGGGGGTCCCCCCGCCGCGCTGATAACAAGCCTATGAAAATGACGCGGAGGTGGTGATAGATGATGAGTGAGTATGGACCTGGTTGGGCTCCTCAGAGAGTGTGAAAACATGGCGGACTTAATGATGACTGAAGACAGAATCAACTGACTCCAGTCGGGGTGCCGCCCCCTCTTTGGGTTTTGGTTATTTCCCAGTTACGTCCGACATCTCATCCCCAGCTTAATAAGCCACAGTGGTGTAAGGTTTCTAGCTGTCGCCATCATGTTGTTGCCAGCGGTCCCTGGCTGCACCAGGAAACCGAGCCTGGTTTGGAATTAGATCAACCTAAAATCAAAGTTAGAATACCCTACTCTATACAAAGTTAGAATACCCTACTCTATACAAAGTTAGAATACCCTACTCTATATTCATATATTCCCTGAGCAAGTTTCGAAGGTGGTGAAGTATAAAAAGCTGCCACGATAATGCTATTTCCCCAATACTTCAAAGTGCCATTCCGGGCTAGGAAGGAATGAAATTTTTGTGGTAGACTTCGTGTGGGAAGTTGTAAGTTCATAAAGGAATATCTTTTAAAAGAAATCTGACCCTCTTTCTGGTGACAAACGGCAACTGCGTTACCAGCGAGGCCCTATTCAGAATGGAATTTACGGCCCTTTTAGTATTTGGTGGGAGCCTAGCCGACATATATTGTTTACATCTACTGTCCTTAGGTCATTTGAGCCTACCTGAACTCGAAATAAGTGTCGTCTTCGGGTTTAACTGGATTAGGACCATTAAAATTGTTGAAGAATTTCGGTGAGTTTCTCATGTCTCTAAGGAACACATGGGTGCAAGTTTAGAGATCGTTAGGAATGTGCACCTTCTGATCGGGATGGAGCTTGCGCGATGACGCGGGACAGAAATCTTCCATGTAAGTTTTTAGGGCTGCCGCGTATTCACTGAGTGGAATGGAGGTATCTAATAGATTTGAAAGAGTTAACAGAATAAGAATAGAGCACCCTTATGATGCCTGTGCTGGTGATGTACCAGAGTGTTCTTTAGTTTGAGAGCGGTGAGCAAGAGGCCTCCATAATAATTTATTGTACTATTGATTAGGAAGGGAACCGACAAGAAGAGGGCGTTTGAGTGTAGCATAAAACGATCCTACGACACTATTCCCCTCTGATTCTAAGGAGAAGTGAAAACATGGTGAAGTGAGGGAATGGGTGAGAACGAAAATTAACTCCATTGAAAGATATGAGTGTTTGAAACACTCAGTACTCCGCAACCAATCGATGTGCAACGCCTTGAAATGACTAAGCAGCAGATAAATCCACGATATATATCCACGATATATAAGATGTACTTAAACCAATGGGTTTGTGTGTAGGGCCCAGTGATGTCTGCGTGCACCACACTTAGCGTCGAGGCCGGCAGCAAAAAATAGCGAAAAGCGAGGTAGGATTAATTTGGTCGTGTGCGTTGGCTGACAAGGAACGCAAGTACTAACAATATTTTTCAAACATTTGCGCACTTGATTCCACACAAAGTACTTGAAAATTAGAGTGTTCCTTCAACACCAAGGTGAGCTAAGAAAAGGAAGAGGTCAAATGTTTGGGCGACGACGACCCTCAGATTGTTCAGCGAGGAATCTACAAGAATTCTGCCATCAGTGTTCGGCAGGCAAAGGGGGAATAATTGAAGGTTTGTGTTTTTCCTACTCATTAAGTATGTAATAATTGGGAAGCTAAGTTGTTCTACCGTTAGCAGGGAATCGTAGTTAGTTTTAAAAGACGTGAGAAAAATTGAGGTGGCAGCCACAAGAGAAGACTGCTTGAGGGAGCTGCGGTCAAAGTGTCAGATGAGAATCATTACTTTGACCGGAAGAAAGTATTCTGTATTCAGAGTATTCCTGGATAAAGCGTCAATTAGGGTGAGATGTTTGGCGTGTGACCACTGGTGGTCCTCGAAAAATTGCATAATAAAATCCCTTTAACGAGTCACCAGAGGAGGGCGATATGACTTTGAAGAGAGAAGTGCCAAGACGAGAGCCTTTTAGCCAGGGAGTTACATTGTACCTTTGTACCATGGAAATATCCTTTACTGCGGAGAAGGCCGCAAAATGTTCTCTTCCAAACGTAAACATTTTTGTCTGAGCTGAGAACAACTGCTTCAAGCAAAAGGTAACGGAGGCTACGTTCCCTTATAATGTTATCTAACGTACCCTCCACACCGGTCACAATTGCATCAGCCAAAATGCAAAATGGGGCGTTCTGTAATGGTTGCTTTAATCGGTGGATGAGTAAATAGCAAGTTCAACCTCTTGAAGGACCCACCCAGCAGTTTACGGCCAAATTTAATGGGGATCTGCTGCGTTTTTGTGCACTCTTCAGGATGTCATTTAGCGGGGCTAAAATGGAGGCCACATTTTTTCCATCATTCCTGTAAAAATTGAATAGGTTTAGGAATTCCATTAGAGATTTATATTTGGCGAGTGATAGAAAATTCGAATGACTGCAAATATGAGGCAGAGTTGCGCTGCTCTTGTTGGTTAGGAGGTATACCTGAAATTCGATCCGGTCTACTCTTAATTGACATTTGTGTGGCGCTAACTTTAGACTAATGGTCAGTAGGCGGTCGAATACCTGCCTTAGGTGTACTAGGTGTGTTTCGTGGTCTGGAGAGTAGACCAATAAGTCGTCTATAAAAGCGAAAACGAATTTAAGATCTTCCAGGACTTCGTTAAGCAAACGCATAGGCGCTTATGAAAACGACCTCAAACCAAATGACATCTACAGAAATAAAAACAAGGTCAACCGGCCTTTCGCGTGCTCTCAATTATTCTGACTTATGACCATATTACTTTATAACCTTCAAAATTTTCAATAATTCCCGAACTAACCTTAGGAAGTCCTTGGAAATTATATCATTCGAAAGGGAATGTAAAACAACAATTTAGTTAGAATCGGCCGCATAGTTACGATGTTATTGACCCCAAAACTCATTGAAAAGTAAAATGGTTACCATCCGACCGAACTACCTACGGACTGACATAGTAACACAAGAATCGCGTGCACGCGACTAAAAAATACCATAAATGGCGTAGTTACACATGTTTTAATTACACTAGATGCATCCAGCAGAATTTGAACCTTAAAATTCGAGATGAACGGTATTAAATAAGTATCAGCCTTAGTGACTCTGTTTAAGACATGGAAGTCACACATTGACCAAAATAGAAGCCATTTTTCTTAGAAAATAGATGTAATGGAGATGCCCAGGAAGATGGCGATTTTCGAATGGAGAGCTTTCGAGGTTGAAGTGCGAGGTTGGCAATTGGCGTGGAGCGAGTGACAAGGCGATGATAATACAATGATTCGACGCTTCTCATAGTTGCCACTTATTGTTAAGTGTAAATATCTAGAATTGGAAGAAATTACATCTAGAAATAGCTAGATATTTATTGCAACAATCTAGAAAAATATGAAATAATAATTCATTTTTACACACAAAATTATAAATATTATATAGCAATGAATATAACTTACCATATTCATTCAAAATGAAGGCCAATTTTATCATCAACATCTACTTCACAAGAAGTACCTGAAGTACATTTGCAAATGAAGAAGAATTACTGTCATATTCCTTTGAAGTGCCAATTTCATTTAAGACTTGGTAAGGCAGTTCGTATGTATAACAACACTTTTCTTAAGTATGTTAAACCTAATTTGACTGTCTAAATAGCATTAAGCAGCGGCAGCTTCATTTTATTTTCTAGTTTTGATTTAATTTAATTTATTGGACTGAACACAATTTCTATATCTGACTTTAAATGTAGTAAAATCAATGCAGACTCCACGCATTCAAAAAGTGCATTAAATAGGTTATACAGTTCCGGTTTTTTGTGCCTAGTCAATCAAATTTATTTTTATCAATTGGATTTCAGCTTCTGCCACACTATTATCAGAAGCCCCTAGATATTTCATTAAATGACAATATTTGGGTATATATTTTACTGGTTGAAGCGTGTTATTTACAGAAAAGAGAAACATTTTTAAGGATTTCTAAATTTTCTGGCAGTCTCTGTTTTAATTGCTTAAATAATACAAGGCAAAATTTTTGACAGCGCTTCCTTAGATTTTCTGTTTCGCCATTAGGTAAAAGTTTTTTATTCAACCTGATACCCAAAATAGGGCTTAGGGTCCAAAGATTCTTCTATTGTGCAGGCAAATAAATCAGCGTGGAAAGTTGGTAGTACTAAGCTTTTACCAATTGTTTTAAATAGTAATACAAGTTCATCCAATAATTTCACTTCTTAATATTCTTTGATTCAAACAGATTATCTACATGTTTTAATAATTTTAAAATAAGATTTAAAAAAGATCATATACTCAATTCTTTTTATCACTGTACATTTCAAATAGCATTTCTGAAGTGTAGCACTTTTCACTTTGTCTTGTTACTTGAGAGTGCATCTTCAATTCCAACCAGTGATTCACAATCCTTTCAATAGCTAATTGAATCGACTCCCATCTAGTTTGACATTTTGCAGAAATTTTCAAAGCTGTTGAACTATCATTTATGGCTTTATATAAGTTACAGTATTGCTGTTGTCTGATACTAGAATTTAAAACCAGTTATGACTCTCTGCAATAAGAAATTCCCAATTCCTTGGTAAGCATTCTGTTGCAGCATCTGATACTGGAATTTGCAGCCTGGAAAGTTGGTAGTACTATGCCTCTACCAATTGTTTTAAATAGTAGTACAAGCACATCTTATCAGAATTATTGAAGGAACATCTTCCTTTAATTTCGCATAAACACCATTATTTATCCCAACCATTACAGATGCATTATCAGTACTAATTGCAGCCAGATTCTCCAAGTATAATTTCTTATGTGCTAAAATCCTTTAAGTGCTAAAAGGATGCTTACCGCATCAGACTTGTCCATCTGAACAAGACCCACATATGTTGAAACAACTTGCCCACTGCTGTTACTATAATAAATCACTGAACACCAAGAATTTTTATTATAGAAATGTCATTTAATTAATCAATCAATAAACTGTATCAATTGCTACCTACTCGTATATCACACTTCAAATTTTCTTCAAAATGGGAACACAAAATATTCTTTATAATATTTGTACATTTGCTTTGATGCACTTTTACATCAACGAAAACTTTATTATCACTAATGTTGTTTTTCAACGTATCAACTAAGTGATCAAAATTTGTAGATGCACAAGTAACAACTTAAAAACATGGCTATTGCTCCTTCAATTTATAGTTGCGTGCGAGTCTAGTCGCGGGCGACTCTTCATCTCACTATGATGGTGGGCCGGTCTCCGATTAGCTTGGCCCAGTTTGCTCTTTTTTTCTAATAACATTGTAACTATTTGGCTGATTCTATCGAAATTTGAAACCCTTATGTTGTTTTACATTATCCTTCGAATGGTAAATTTCCAAGGTCCTCCAAAAGTTAGCCCTGAAATTATTTTGATGGGACAATAACATCATAACTATTCGACCGATTCTAACGAAATTTGAAACCCTAATGTTGTTTTACATTCTCTTACGAATGATATAATTTGAAAAGTTCTCTCAAGGTTAGCCCTGCAATTATTTTGTTTTGGCAATAATATCATAACTATTCGGCCGATTATGTTGTTTTACATTCTCTTTAGAATGATACAATTGCAAAAGTCCTCCCAAGATTCGCCCGGGAATTGTTTTGTTTTGGTAATAACATCATGACTATTCATTTCATTCTAATGAACTTTGAAATCCTTATGTTGTTTTACATTCTATTTCGAATGATATAATTGCCAAGGTCCTCCCAATGTTAGTCCGGGAATTATTGAAAGTTATGAAGGTCGTAAGGTCATAAATCAAAATAAGTGAGAGCAAGCGACTTTTTGGTCAGCTGACCTTGTTGATGATGCATTGTTCTTAGTTTAGTACATTTAAAAATATTAGTCAGTGGTTTTATATTTCTAGCAGATAATGCAGCTACATGGTTGTTACTTTTAATGTGATTCTTCAAATCTTAGTATTTTCCTCTCAAATTGCAGTTAACCAATACTTACAACGACTTTTATTAGGGTCTCCAGGAACTTCCGTTATCTAGTCTTTTAGGGAGCTATCATTCAACCATTCGTTTCTAAATTTTTGGCGAAACTTCAGAAGACCTGTGCCGTGTTTTTTGTAGTAAAAACAGAAATAATGGTGTTTTTAGGCATTCTAATCATCATTTACGGCTTCGGTTAGGTGCGGAAAGCACTTATTTTTAAGATACTAGCACTCTGAGTCCGACTCTATTTGCAGCGATACTATCTTAAAAATAACTGCTCTCCGCGCGAAAACAAAGCCGTAAAGGATGACTAAAATGCTGACAAACACCATTAGTACTGTTTTTACGTACTTACCATTTATTTATAGATTATTCGTATATGCGTTTGGATAATACTTTAGTATAGCAGGCGTAATTTCTAGACTACAATTAATGCGATCGGCTGTGCACGTTTATCGAAATAATAAAGACGATAGCGCCGCCTACTTTAGGCTATTTGTGACAAAAAGTTTTCAAAAATTAATTAGTTTCGAAATGGGGGCCTTCGCCCCCATACCTTCTAATTTATTGTGGGGGGTTGCACCTCCCACCCAACCTTCAACTTTAATAAAAATTCGTAATATGCCTAATTCGAAAGATTAACACCAGATTTGAATGTCAAAGGCGATTGCTAAATGTAGGCGGCCGTATCTTCGTCTTAAATTACCTAATAAATAATCACTTCACGACATAAGATAAACCATCTCGACTTCTCTCTATTATAATCGAGCCGCGCTTCTTTACCACTCATGTAGCAAAAGGCATATTAAGTCAAACAAACCGAGCTCGCAAGAATTGACTTCCTTTAACTGCTTGCCTCCAGGGTTGCCAATGTTTGAAATGAGGTCGAACTAAGGGTTGCCAGTGTGTGAAAACATTGGGGTGGAGAGGTTTCATACATACAGTATTCAAGGGCCACGTATATAACTATCAGTATGAAGAATTTCAAGGTATAATATCTTATAAATATGTACTTTACGCGTCAAATTGAAATCATATCTGCCGACTGGAATGCCTGAAAAGACCGTGATTACTTGTATGGGCATATTGAAGGGTAGAGCAAAAAAATACAAATTTAAACAGAATTCTTATATCAAGCGTCAAGCGTCAAGCTTTCACTGCCAATATATTTCTCCAATACAAAAATAAACAATGTAGATACAAAGAAATACTATTGCTACTCACAACGCAATTCGATCTAGACTGTGAACACTAGTTAGCAGGTAGACTGGATAGTGGAAATCGTTTATAAACGTTTGAAAACGCTTCGTTCAAGTGACAAAGTAAGTATTCATTTGGTTTCGTTTACAATGGGAGCTCTGTAGTTAGAAGGAAAAGTTATTCTGTCGACACGCTTCAAACTGATCAAGAACTAAATATATTTAAAATTGATTTCGTTCAGCTCATTATTGTTTGGTTTGAAACATTGCATATTTGGTGGGCATTTTTAATAGAAACATCTAGAAAACATCTAGATTCTTCTTATATTGATCTAGAACAAGATCCATAACCTAGATTGCAAATTCATACATCTAGATCCAAACTAAAACACCTAGATCTAGCTGAAAATAATCTAGAATAGCAACTAAGACTCTTCTCGGTACCACCTAAATACGCCATAATGGCGTGCGATTGCCGTGTTTCGCCATACTAGTTAGCTGCGGTCGCTGGCTGCGCCAAAAACATGAATTGAATTTAAACTAACAACCCAAGTACTCAAAATTAAATTTAAATCGACTTTTTTCAGGAAAGAGAAAATGTTGGTAGAAATGTTGCTTTTACTTCTGACTTTGTTGATGTTGTATCAAATTTTGAAGAAACCGGCTGACTATCCACCAGGTAGTATAATATATAAGTTAAGGAATAGAAGTAAGTTTTGAACCAGTTTTTATTTTGCACAAGTGCGCACTTATTTAACGTTCTTTTCGTGACTCAAGAAAACATTACTGCACTGACCTTTGCTTTATTAAGTTAATTCTGAAATTCTTTTCTGCGATTCCCAGGACCATGGCGTATACCATTGATTGGATTTATTCCAAAGCACATGAACTTGGATGAAATAATGATGGACCTTCAGAAGAAATATGGAAATATTGTGAGGTGAGTTAAAAGACTGAGCAAGCACCATTTATGGCTAGTTTCTCAAATTATATTTTTTTCAAGGATACTGATCAAGTTTTCACAACCTTTGGTTTAGATATATTAAATATCGAAAAATGTGTTAGTGCTCTGAATCTTATTAATATTCCTCTGGTATAAATAAAAGGAGGAGATGATGGACGAAGAGCCTCTCCCCCGTCCTTAAAGAAAGCAGGAGAAGATAGACATTGTTGACTTCCATTCACACGGAAGCCACCTGTGACAGGCAGAGATGGGCCTTAAATTTTAATTTCTGGGGATATCAAAGATCCAGAACGACCAGAGAACCGAGAGCTTTGCGGAAACCAGGTCTTTTACCTTGGAACGAGCTTTTCCCCAGCAGCTCATTGGCAAGATTTTGGACCGCCTTGATAAGTTTGTGAATCTGTGCTTGTAGTGATGGGTAATCCTGAGCGGCGGGAGAGCTGTGCAATCATCGGTGGGTCGGACCATTGTAAGTGGCAGCGGTGAGTAGTTCCTGGCCACCTAACGCATCCCGAATTAAGACACGATCCACAGTCTCTCTCAATCTGTAGAGAGGTTGAATTTACTCATCACCTCCAGGATGTGTGTGACGTGAAGTTGGAGACGGTTAAAGAAGGCTTACTTCAGTCGTGCCACCGGGAAGTTGGCACTCGCGAAGCTCGAAGCCTTTTAAAGAGTTCTGAGCTTCTGCCCCACAAGGGTGATGTTCATGGTGAGGTTCTACCATCGTTGCTGCTCCAAGGGCTCGTGCTACAGAAGGATAATGGCCTTGTGAGCCTCGTAGGCCTTCTTCTCTGCTGGTAAATCTAATAATGAGTCCAATGTTTTCATGAGGTTAGCTGGTAAATGGGGGAAGACCAAGCGGTATTTTGCCATGGTGGACGTGAGATTTCTTGCCTCAAATGCCAGTTTGCAAAGTTGAAGCCAATGTTTCGCCTTACTTTGCATATATTGAGGCAATTGACTTGCCAAAAATTTGTCGTGCCCGTGGCAGAAGAGTGCTGGCTGTTTTATTATTAAGCCATGAAGAGTGCTGTAGAATACTAGTGAGCGATGATGTTGCTTTATGTAAGCTTGAAGAGAGTGTAGTTTTTACGGGAGGTCACCAATGAAGCGGTTGGTTATAGAAACGCAATTTAGTTATGTAATATCTGCATTTATACGATCAGGTAGGAATTCTTCTTGATTGTTCAAGTCAAGTGGCTGTCGTTCACGTTAATGGAGAGCTTAGAGGTTGGTGGTGAAACTGGTACTTGGTGTGGAGCGAAAGATTGTTGAGCGAGTGCCGAGGTGATAAAAACATGATCTATATGATTCGCATTGACTGACTGACATGTATATAGAAAGGAAAAAGAGGGATCACTGTGTTACACAGGCAAACAGGTAATCGTAGAGGAAAAGGGTACAGAAATAACTTGAGAGGGGATAGGAAGAGTTTATAGGTAGGTGGCTAGACACCGAAGCGTGGTGTGGTTGTGTGAGTCTCGGGGTGTTCGTGTCTGGACGACGGTTGGAAGGGGGTCAGGAAGGACAACGTGCCCGCTTAGTCGGAAACGCATTATTCATGATGCTCTTAACTTATGCGTAGAACGGTATAGATTCTGGGTGGTCATGGGCTGCGAAGTCGCATGAATGAATGGATGATGTGTAAAAAAAGAAAAAAGAGGGATCACTGTGTAACACAGGCGAAAAGGTAGTCGTAGAAAAAAAGGGTGCGGAAATTACTTGAAAAGGTTTAAGAAGAGTTGATAGGTCGGTGGCTAGACACCGATGCGTGGTGTGGTTGGGTGGGTCTCGAGGTGTTCGTGACTGGACGACGGTTGGAGGGTGGTCAGGAAGGAGAGCGTGTCTGCTTAGTCGGAAACGCGTTATTCATGATGCTTTTAACTTATGCGAATAACGGTATGGGTTTCGGGTGGTCATGGGCTGCGGGATATCGCGGTGCAATCGCATACCGTCTTGCGTGTAGTGCGGTGTATAAGGGGTCTCTGGAGAGTTTCCCGAGTTGCTTTGTGAGTCTGGTGTGAGCGTATGTGTTGAGGGGTGCGAATTTGTTGTTGTCGTGTAGTGTGGCCATTCTCGTGTACAAGGGAGAGCGGCAAACGCGTTTCAAAGCAGAGTTCTGAATGCGCTGAGCCTTCTGCTGCAACGTGGCACTCGCAGCTACGAATGATAGTAGGGCATACGCGAGAAGAGGTAGCACGAGTGTTTTGTATAGGTGTAACTGAATATTTTTGCCCGTAGAGTATAACCTGTGCCGCGTTGTGTTTGTACGTGAGGCTCTTGCTTGTGTTATGTTCTGGTGTATATTGAATCTAAGGCTCTTGTCAAAAGTTACCTCAAGGATTTTTGTATGTTGTGTGTATTCGAGCCTTGTTAGGTTCAGATGGGTCATGTCTGATGTGTGTGAGAAGATTTGTAGGTTATGCGTAAGGTGATCTCTTGCGCCGAAGAGTGTCATCTGTGTCTTCTGGGGATTCGTGGCAATCAGCCATTTATCCTCGTAATCTGTCTTAGCGTCTAATATTCTTTGTGCGTGGAGCGTGATTTCTTCTGGTCCGCGGCCAATGACGAGAATGGTCTCGTCATTGGCGTAGAATACTGTGTATGTGTGACAACAGTTTTCGGGTGGGCGCGGGATGTCGTTTATGTACATGATGTATAGTGTGAGTGCCAGTACGCAACCTTGGGGAACGCCTGAGCGTGGTGTCAAGGGTTGTGAGAGGGTATTATTGTATTTTATGTGGCATCTCTGTTCAGTGAGGTAGTGCGAGAGGAGCCTTCTGGTGCAGAGAGGTAACGCCGTATTGTTGGTGAGTTTCCATCGGTGTCCCTCGTGCCACACTTTATCGAAGGCTTTCTCCACGTCCTTGCTGATGGAGAGTATCTTTTGATGTACCTAGCGTATTTTTCTGTATTCTGTTATGAACGATGATCACTACTGCCTGAGTGGCCTGGCCTCTCCTGAACCCATATTGGTGGGAGGAAACCAGTCCCTCTCTTCCAGGCAGTCCCGTAGGCGGCCGTTGATCATGCGCTCGAGTATTTTTCCTAGGTGCTCTAATAGAGCAATAGGCTGTAATTGTTTGGGTATTTGGATGACTTGACTTGACTTTTGTGTATAGAAAGAACAGAGAGGGACCACTGTGATACGGCAGTCAGGTAGTTAGAGAGGAGCGTTGCGGAAAATAATTAAGAAAAGGACAGCGAGAGTAGATAGGTCGCTGGCTGTGAGGGTGTTGTTGTGAGGGTGTAGGTTGTGTGGTATTGACTGGGCGAGGGTTGGGGGCAAGTCAGGAGGGGGAGGCTGACAGCTGATCCGGAAACGCGTAATTCATGATGCCTATTGGTTTATACGAAGAACGGTACGGGCGGCAGGTGTTCGTGGGCCGCGGGATATCGCGGCGCCATAGTGTACCTTCTCACGTGTAGTGAGGTGTAAAGTGGGTCTGCGGTGAGTTTTTCGAGTTGTTTTGTAAGTCTGGTGTGAGCGTAAGTGTTGAGAGGAGTTAGTTTGTTTTTGTTGTGTAGTGCGTCCATTCTCGAGTACCGCGGCGAACGGCAAGCGTGCTTCAGAGCAGAGTTCTGAATGCGCTGAGCCTTTTGCTTCCAGGTGTCGCTCGCAGCTACGAGCGACAGTGGGGCGTACGTGAGAATGGGACGCACGAGTGCTTTGTATAAGTGTAGTTTTAGTTTTTTACTCGCTGGGTGGAACCTACCCAGTGATGCGTTTGTGTGTGAGGCTCTTGCTTGTATTATGTTTTGGTGTAAGTTGAACCTGAGGGATTTGTCGAATGTTACCCCCAGGATTTTGGTGTACTGTGTGTATGCGAGCCTTGTTGGGTTTTGGTGGATCATGTCTGGTGTGTGTGAATAGATTTGTAGGTTATGCATGAAGTGATCTCTAGCGCCGTAGAGTGTCATCTGTGTCTTCTGAGGATTCGTGGCAATCAGCCATTTATCCTCGTAATCTGTCTTCTCGTCTAGTATTCTTTGTGCGTGGAGCGCGATTTCTTCAGGGGCCCTGCCGCTGACGAGAATGGTCTCGTCGTCGGTGTAGTGTGAACACAGTTTTCTGGGGGCGTGGGGTGTCATTTGTAAACATAATGTAGAGTGTGGGTGCCAGAACGCTTCCTTGGGGAACGCCTGAGCGTGGTGTGAAGGGTCTTGATAGGGTGTTGTTGTATCTGATGTGGCAGCGCCGTCCAGTGAGGTAGTGCGAGAAGAGCCTTCTGGTGCAGAGAGGTAACTCCGTGTTGTTGGCGAGTTTCCAACGGAGTCCCTTGTGCCACACCTTGTCAAAGGCCTTCTCCACGTCCTTACTGACGGAGAGTCTTTTGGTGATCTGTCGTTTCTTCTGTATTCTGTCATGTACGATGGTCACGGCCGCCTGAGTGGACCTGCCTCTCCTGAACCCATATTGATGGGGGGAGAACCAGTCCCTCTCTTCCAGGAACTCCCGTAGGCGGCAGTTGATCATTCGTTCGAGTATTTTGCCTAGGTGCTCTAATAGAGCAATAGGCCTGTAATTGTTTGGGTGTTTGGGGTCTTTGTGTTGTTTATGAAGGAGTATGTTGTGAGAGACTTTGAATATTTTGGGAAAGTGGCCTGAGGCTAGTGAGGCGTTGAATAGATGTGTGAGTGTGGGGTATATGTCTGCGGGGAGGTTATGTATGAGTGTGGCTGGTAGACCGGAAAGGCCGGGGGCGCGTTTTGGTGTCGTTTTAATGTAGTGTTTTGTTTCCTCGACGGTGATTGGAGTGGTAAGTGTGGACGTATAATCGAGCACCTCTATTCGTATCAGGGGGGCAGGCCTCAGCTCGTGAGCATGAGTCCGACAGCACTCCTGGATTTCATGGAAATGCTCCTGTGCATGTGGTTTTGGTGGGTTGTATGTGTGTACTGTGTCCCAATGGGACCTGAATGCGTCGAGGATGTCATTAGTGTCTGTGAGTGTGTGGTTGTTTATTTTAAGGGTAATTGGTTTGGATGGTTCCGTACCCAGCATCCTTTTCACGTGCCGCCAGAAGAAGGAAGGGTCCATGCAACGGGTGTCGTCCGCGATGCGGACGACCTCACGCCACTGCCGGTTCCTATCTAGCTGCACGCATTGAAGGATGCGGGCACGTAGTTGGTTGATGTTGTGTTGTCGTGGGCCTCTGGTGTAGTTTTTGTTGTACTGTGTGATAAGTCTCTGTGTGTGTATTGAAAATGTGAAGTGTTTTAAGCAGGTGTAGTTTTTGTGTAATGAGTGTAGATTACGTGCGGTGGGGATGGTGTCTAAAAGTGAGCACCAGTGGTGGTCTATTTGTCCTGGATTGGTGTCCTCCAGGTCGAGGTTATGATGTGTGTTTGTAGAAATGTGGCTCCTGAATTCAGCCCAGTTTGTGTTCTTGTAGTCATATAGCGGTGATGTGGGGATGAGTATAGCAGACGTGGATATGAGAAGACATATCAGTATGTGGTCAGATAGTACGTGGGGACCGGGTGCTATGTGGGTATAGAAGCGTGTGGCATGGTCGTTGCGGAAGACCACATCCGTGGATGTGGTGCCTCCACGCGTACCGAAGAACATGGGGAAGGCAGGACCGATGTACTGGCAGCGGAAGCGCCGCAAGGCACCGGCCAAGTAACTACCCGCATCGTTCGTGTTGTTTGAAAGGGGTGTCGGGTGGAAAGCGTTGAGGTCCCCTGCGAAGAAGATAGGTAGGTTGTGGTTTGATAGGGCCCGGAGTGGGACTTCTAAGTTTAGCTGTATGCGTGGTGGTCTGTAGTGTGTGGCCACTATTATTGGGCCAGAGCTTGTGTCAATTTTGCAGGCTAGAAAGGAGGTGTCATGTGTGTTGATGAGGGAGTGGTGTATGTTGCGCTTTGCTAGGATCGCAGATCCTAGGTACCGCGCCTGTGGGGATAAGTACGTGTGGTAGCCTGCAATGTGGAGTCTGTTGTTGGGAGGGTGTAGGCTGGTGGAGTTCAGGAGTATAATGTCGGGTCTTTGTGTGTTGAGTACCCAGTTGGCGACCGTATGGCGAATACCGTGCCAACTGCGTACGTTTAATTGTACTACGCTAAGTTGACCTATTGTCGCAGGCGGAGTGCGCGGGAGGCTGACTTGCCAGGCATCGCCCCCTTCTCCTTGGTTATTGCCCAGGAGGCATGAGGGGCGAGTACCTTGACTCGTGTTGATGTTTGTTTGTGGTTCACGGTGGTGTTGTTGGGTGGGGGAGCCGTAGAGGATAGAGGAGTGTGTTCTGTGGTGGTGGTGGCTTTGGATGGGGTGGTGTCTTGGTGGGGGGAGTTTGTGACGGAGGTGGGTGGCATGGAGCTGGAGGATGAAGGGCTAGAAGTAGATGGAGAGGTACAGATTATGAGAGGAGGGGTGTTGGGGGAGAGAGGAGGTTGGAACGGCGGAAGGGGGGGGGGTGATGGAGAAGGAGACGGAGGAGAGGGAGTTGAAGGAGAGGGGGTTGAGGGGGGAGGAGTCTTAGGTGAAGGAGCGGCAGGCGGAGGAGGAGTAGAGTGAGAAGGGGTGGAGTGAGAAGGAGTGGGGGGGAGCAGTGGGGAGCGAAGGAGGAGTGGAGACGACAGGAGAGGGGGGGGGTTGTTTGTCCCGTGCCTGTGTGCGCGGATGGGGTTTTGGGGTGGGGTTTTTTGGATTAGCACGGGGTGTGGTGGACTGCGTGGGGGTTAGGGTGACAGTGGGAGCTGTGGGAGAGGGGGCGGAGATGGGTGGGAGAGGGGTGGTGGCAGTGGAAGGTAGGCGGGGTTTTGATAGAGAGGTGGAAGAGGTGCGAGCAGGATAGGTGGTTGGAATGGGGGCGGGAGCAGTGGCTAAGGAAGGTGCAGGGACAGGACAGGCGGCGGGGAGAGCGTGATGAGAGTGGAGGGCAGTGGTTCCCTGCGGGCAGGGGTGTGTACCCGTCGAGGTGGGGAGGAGTGCGGGTCTGGATGTGTGTTCGTCTATTAGAGCGAACACCTTCTCAGGAAAGGTGATCTGTTCTATGCCGTTAGAGACGAATAGCGTGCTAAGGATCTTTGCGTATAGTCGAGGGTCGCCCCTCGACATGTCCTCTGCCACCGCTGAGAGCAGGGTGGCCAGGTGAAATTTAGTTTTTGTGTTGTCGCTGGGGGGGGGTGTAAAGTGGGGGTGGGTGGGAGTGTAGAGTGGGGTGGGGGTGGGCGTGTAGAGTGGGGTGGGGGTGGGGGTGTAGAGAGAGGTGGGGGTGGTTGTGTGGTGCGAGGGTGTTGGTAGTAGGGGGGGTCTCTGAGTGTTGTGAGCTGGGATGGGGGGGATGAGATGTGTGGGTGAGGTGTGGGTGCGGCAGGGGGGGGGGGCGTCGGGGGGGGGAGTGGTGCCTCTAAATAGGCTTGCGTTGTGTGAGGTTGCCAAGTGTCGCCATCATAGGTCGCTGACTGCCCCAGTATTCTCTATTGGTAGTGAAGATGTTGTTTGAGAACCCCAAAACTACGGGTAGGATAATACTTTATGTAAAGAAAGGGATGTTGACCTGGTTCTTGTTTAAGGCGTTAGATGCGTAGGACAAAACTAGCTCCTCATTTTGTTAACTGCAGGACCAATATACCGAGAAATTGCAGTAAAAATTGACCGAAGTTTAGTTTGCAAAAGGAAAATTAGAAAATTCAAGAAAATTTAAAGCTGAAATACTTTTTTCCCTGCGGATTTCAGTCTTAAAATTGGGTCGAAGACGGTGGTGTTCATTTACGATTTCAAGATGATGAAAGAAGCTTTTTCTGGTTTCAACATGGCTGACAGACCAAACCTTAAAATTCTTTCTATGCTCAATTACGAAAAAAAGCTGGGTGGGTCATTTTCATAGTTTTTTTCTAAATGTATTACCTATTGCTTGCATTTTAGGAATATCATTTATATCAAATAGATTGAGATTGCGGGTACTTATCGAGTTTAGATTATTACCTCAATTTATTTTAAGGTGTTATCGCTACTAATGGCGAACACTGGCTTAACATTCGTCGCTTTTCGCTGCGCCATTTGAGAGATTTGGGCATGGGCAAATCCAAGCTGGTAGTGGCTGTTCAGAAAGAGGCGAAGATGCTGGTTGATCATTTTAAGAGTCGTGAGGGAAAGCCGGGCCCCATTTCCCGGTCAATTGCGGTTCCCTTCCTCAACGTCATTTGGCAGATGGTCGCAAGTAAGTTGTCTTCTGATCATTTTCAGCATTCTTGATCAATTGATCCAAAGTAATCAAATGAATAAAAATAAACTACTTTTGAAAGCATTCGAAAGAAGTTTCTGTTCTAGAAAGTGAGTCGTCCCTCTTCGCCTTATTTCGTGCAATCGTTGAATATCTCGTGTTTCTTTCTGTCTCTGTAGCATAGGCATTTTAGTTCCATCATTTAATCAATTTCAAACATAGGAGTAGGTAAAGATACGCAATCCCAAATAAATTCTAGTAATCTCAAGGAATAGGATTGCCTCAAACGACATTACTATCCATACTGATGTTCTAATAGTGCTAACCCTAAGATAAAGCTTGAGGAAAAGCTTAGTACAAATGGATATTCGCCCTCAACTTCTTTCACCAGCCACTGTGTGCACGGAGAAGCAGGAAAAAATATCTAAATGTGATGAAGAAAATGACAAAAGTAGGAATTTTAACAGTAAAGCTATATTTCTAAGAGTACCAAAATAATATATATATATATATATATATATATATATATATATATATATATATATATATATATATATATATATATATATATATATATATATGCAATTGATTCCGCACCAAAATAAATCATTTAATTTTATCCTTAAATCAATCAACGCTGTATTTATTAACTATTTCTGCACATTGCTGCTCCCCTGTCTCGCATAGTCAATATGCGAATTAGTTGCCCACCAAAATAGAACGAAACCGTGGAATTTTAAGCTTCTGACCGTGGTTCCTAGATTTATTCTGACTAACTGTAAACAACTTCTAGTGATATTCTAGAGCCTTTGACAAATTATAAACACCTCGATCGCTTAACCGTATAATCTCCAAGGCTCTACCGAGAAGAAATCGAGCTCTTGCAGAGAGTTACGTTTGGTTGTCTCTAGGGCTAATCGACGGGATCAGTTTCGTGTCATGTTGTACCTTTTTTATATCTTTTGGAAGCCTGAGGGACCAACGTTGACCGTATTCTTATTGAGAGTGAACACTATTTCTTTATTTCAAAAACTGAACTGACTCTTAATGTATCAGGAAAAGGTGCTTAGCGTTTTATCCTGCGCCTTTATTACGACGATTGCGTTGTCCCCCAGACTGTTCGGCACATTCTTGTTGAAAGTCCCAGTTTGGGTGATCTTCGCACACGTCACGTGTCCCGGTACTAGAACGAGCAGGGTCGCTACCACTTCTCCCTTGTACTCGGCACTGTTTCGTGCACAGAAACTTGCGGACTACATGACCTTTTAGAGGAGGAGGCTGGCGTCCTCCACTTTATTTAACACTTGTTTTTTTGTTATTTTTTTTTTGCAGGTCACTTGTTCCTGCGCCGGGAGGAGGTGGGCCTACCTCTGACACCGGAGCGAGCTTCCTTCTTGTTTCCTTTTTGCTTTTTTTTTGCTTTTTTTTAGCCTTCGTACTTTTTATCGTTGTTATTTACATATTGTTATCTGCTTGGGGGTTTTAATGTAGCCAGGTAGTAGGCTTTTGTGTGAGTACGGTGACTTCTGCCATAGTAGGCAGTGGCCAGAGAGGCTCCTAAAATTAAACAAAAAAAAAACCTCCTCCCCCTCACAGATAACCATTTCTCAATTCAGTCCTCAATCTTTCCACTAATACCCAGCGCTCGCACCTTAGTCAAAATCTTCCGGTGAGATACTTTATCGAACGCCTTTTGTAAGTCCAGATAGACTACATCCGCCAGCCAACATATGCCATACTCTCCAATCATTTCGTGAAAAAACTCCACCAAGTATTTTATGCACGCCAATATCCTACGGACTCTAAGCTTCAAGGCTTCATCAGATTGTGCTAATCTAGGCGCTCCGTCATACTATCTCCAAATAGTACCTCTAGTAGCTTTCCTATCACTGAAATTAAGCTTATTGGCCAGTTGTTGCTAGCTAAGGTTCTGCACCTTATTTATAGATCAACGAGGAAAGTATAGATCTTGTAAGAATAAGTCAAAGCATAAAAGTACTTAACCAACAATAGTCTGTGTTGTTCATTTAAATATATTTCAATATATTTACTAAAGTATTTGAAACACCTCGTACCTATATTATTCTAAAGGTTTACTATTTTAGAGGTGTTTTTTCCCTATTGTTAATTCGATTCAATGTGACCAATTCGAACCTTGTCTACGAGTTAAATCAGTATCTTTCATTGTAAAGAAATAATTTGAGTTAAGTAGACAAAGCCTTTAAATATTTACTGTACATATCCTGAATTTTGTCTTAACTTACTTTTTTCTAGCATATTTCGATTCAAAAACATCATAACATTGAACACTTAGAGATATTGGCAGTTACATCTAAACAAAGAGACGCCTTCCTTTCTACAACTATATACTGTATGACATTTCTCCCTCAACCATTTAGGTGACTGGTAAGTAAATTAACCCAAATTCCTTGGGCACGAAGTTAATTAAGTAACCTCAGTTGTGAGACCTTATCAATTGATTTCTTAAAATATAAATACAATATATCCACATATCATCAGTGTTTAATGAGCTCTTTAAAAAAATTTAATGGGTTAGATAAACATAAGCGATGCCTTCAAGAGAAGTGTTTAGCGGTATTGTAGATAGAGGGGAGTAGGAAAGGGGAAAAAGAAAAAATAATAGCGTAGGCAAGTTACGAACAGCTTCCCGCGTCGCTGGACCACTGTTAGCCAGCGGCGAATCCACTCGGCCATCCTGAGTCTAAAAAGACTACTTCAAACGAAGCTTTTAAGCCGCTCGCCTGCCTTTCTCGTACGCTATAGTATTAATGAAGGCATTACTTTTACTTTACTGTTACCGTTGTTATTCGTAAACAGTGACAAGTAATTTTTTTATCTTTTCATTTGTTGGGAATAAGAATTTTACTATATCAGATTCTATCTACTTCTATGTTCTTCTTCTATGACGAAGATAGAAATTAGATAATAGACAAGCTTTGGAGGATTAGTGATAGTTACCAAAACAAAACTTGACACTTAGAAGAAAGATTTGATGGTTGGTGTATGCAAATTGCAAGCCGTGAGAAGAAAGAGCCCATATGATTCCCTTCATACTCTAGGCATAATGCAAAAAGGTGGTGTTGCGCAGGAATGTTATAGTTGCTAGTGTTTGCCCGACAATCAATTAAAAGGATTTCCTTCGAGGAAGGGACATCCATGATGGTTCAAAAATGGGCAACAATACCCTATTGAAACGGAGGTTAATTGAAGTTATGACGAAAAATTATATTAATCTATCAATACTTAAATTATTTCAAGGTACAGAACAGTGACTGATTTGGTTTGAATAGGATTGATTGTTTCATGGTCGCTTCGTCCAGTTGACTTACTTTAATTTGTTACTTAGCACTTAACTTCAAAGCCAGCCATCCAACTTACTCCACGAAACTTGCCACCAGAATCGATCGATTCCACAAAATCTCCGACTGGTGAAATTTGAGGCTTTGTTTGAAGGGTTCTAGGTTGAGGTATTTTTCTATTTGGCATTCGGTGTCACTAGACCATTGGCCTCATACCGGATGATTTTTTCAAATGTCCTCACATTTTATAATATTTAAATATATTTTCGTTTCTTTCCAGAAGGTTTTCAGGCACTTTTTTTAATTTGGGAGGTACATTTGGGGACGTGTAATAGAGGGCAGTAGTTTTATTTTATAAATTGGGGATTCAGAGTGACAATATTTACCTATTAAATATTACTTTAGCTCATAAATGAGTACTAATTGTTTGGGGATATTGAAATACTCCATCTCGGCTCCGTGTTATACGGTCGATGAGGTTTGCTTCTCTGTTATAGATTCGTGCAGACAATTTCTAGCATCCCTCGATATGCTTTTGCAGGCAAATGTTACAGCATGGATGAAAAGAAAATTTTGGAATTCGAAGAACTCATAGCGAAAATGCAAACAAGTTTTGCCATGATTATGTTGCCGGATTTCTTCACATGGATGAATTACATTCCCAAATCCATCATGAAACCATTGACTAATGAGAAGCTTCACGATATCCTTACTGCGAAAATGATAAGTTTTCTAAAGGTATTTCATAAATATTTTACTCGCCTTTGTATTAATTATCATTACTTCAAGAATCCGCAGTTCTTTTGAGTTTTAATAGGCCTCTTCTCGATGTTTTTACTCCACTGCTTCTGTTTTCGTGAAACTGTCGCTAAAGTTCTATAAAATAAATTCAACTTTGGCTTCAACCATTTACCTCTCATTGGCGAGCACAGGTGCCATTAAAAATAATTATATCTCTACCATCCTATTAAGCACCAAGCTACCATTGATACTTCATAACGAGAGGACACCATGTTTTTTAGCATCTCCTCCACTTATTTCCCGTTAACAAGGCAGGAATCAGCATCACTTATAAATTGGTTATTTTAAACTTATGTTAAATTCTAATTTAACATAACCCTCACATACCCTAACATAACCTTAACCCTCACATACCCGCTCCCACAATTTGGTGCATTTATTAAGACTTAGGTACAAGGTTGTTACCTTTATTAAATCCACATAGAAATTTTTGATTTATTGTATTATTTAGGTGCTTTAAAATAAACTTGCATAAATATAAAAATTTACTTGTCTTGGAAATTTTAAAAGCAAAAAATGATAAAATAAGGGTTAAAAAAAGATATTTTAAAAGCAACAATTCTGTTCTATTATGTAGATCATTAGGGAAATTTAAATTCTCGCTAATTATGATTAAAGAAATTAGCTAATTTGTTTTTTAGACTATTTACTGCTTTTATAATTAATAAGAGTGCATAAAATACATAATATTAATAAATAAGATAGGAAACAGAAGCAAAACATATAATTTAGCATTTTGACAGGCTACAAAATTGACAGCATTCATGACTCCTTCATAGGCTGATTCATTTAGATATTTATTTATAAGAAAACGTGAAGAGCCACTTTATAAAGCTACAAGATTAGTTAGTAAATTAATGTTATACAATTGTGCAACTGTTGCTCAAAATAGAAGAAATAGATGCTGCCAGCCAATTAAATAAATCGCCATTAAAACAAATAGATGAAATGACATAACAGAAATTAAAAGTATTTGATGAAATGTTTGGCATCTCAACTTGTTCATGTTATGGTAAACAAATGAGCATAACAGATTGTAGATGCGATATTATAATACATATTGAATTGAAATGTTTGGTCACACAGCTAAAAAGAACTAACCAGTTAGGACCCATTGACAGAGAAATATCTTCTGCTCGAAAAATAACTGCAGAAAGAAGACAATCAATAGAGAAAATGGCAGCAAAAATGTACTTAGATATAAACATTGTTTCAACAATCAACAAGACCCAATTGAATATAAAGAAGTCTGCTGAATCTAAAGACGACATATATTCATGATTCCGAGATGAGGAAAAATCACCAGAACAAATTTACTTATTAAAATTTACTTTTCAAAATCAAGCAGATAGTCCCCAGGTAAGGTGCTGCGTTGTTGCAGCAGATGAAGATTTAGAGCGAATCTAATATGTTTGAAAAGATAAAAGCTGAAAGTGAAAGAAAACGAATTAACAAGAAGAATATCATATAAATGAAGTCTGAAAATACACAGTTTGAATTCATTGGATCTGAATATATATATATATATATATATATATATATATATATATATATATATATATATATATATATATATATATATATATATATATATATATATATATATATATATATATATACGGTGTGCTTAAGCATCAAAACTGATTTTGTTTCAGATCAGCTAGCTGTTCGATCCTCAGAAAATATTTATCATACAAGGTGGCTGTGACACGCGCAAATAGAATCCTTCGGCTTAATGTTTCATCAAAAAGTTCCACTAAAAGCCAGAGAAATCTTGTAAAAATCATAATGAAATTTTATACTTCAAATTGGTTTTTGATTAAATCCCATCCAAAGCTGAGTGATGGAGCACAGTATTTCTGGTATATATGTGGCAGGTAATCAGAAGATTCAACAAAGCTTATAAGGAATACAGTAAAATGCCCCGCGAAATCCCCTCTACTTTGCCCATCCCGAGAACATTTTATTAACTATGTTGACAGACTCCTCCAGGAGGCTTATCAGAGAGCAGACCATAAGAACTCTAATCATATTCAGAAACTTTAAACTGCCAAAAACACTAAAATTTTAAAGCTGAAAGTTTTAGCAACAAGGATGATTGGAAAAACTAATTACCTCTCTCGCAAATTTGCAGAATTTTACAAATGATGACATTTTTCAAGCTAGAAATAAACCACTGCAAATTATTAAATTTTCCTGCCAAGGACAAAGCGTCACCGGGAGTTCGTTATAAAAGGTCAAATTTATAGTAAATGTAACTCAATCAAGAATAAGAAGTACTTTTTTTAATTGAAAAGGTGAGTGAATGTCAGAGTAAATGGGGTGAAGAAAGTGCGTAGAAGTATGAAAAATATATAATTTTGAATAAGGTAATTTATCTAAGGAAGTGGTTAGGAGTATGCTAAAAAAAATCATGAGACGTGACACTTATTTACATATTTAATGAATGAAACTCTGGAAAATAGTTAATATTTGACCTGGCAATATTTTTATCATATATATTTGAAATGAAAACATAAGGAGAGTATGCAAGGGGCAGGAGGTGTCGCACGCAATTTGAATTGTTGTTTCTACGACCTAAATGAACTCAGCAACATGGGGAAAGTTCGAATCCACAAATACACAATTACATCTACTAGTTCTGTACTTTTTAATCAAATCAAATATATTCCACGATGCACTCCAACCCTTACGTGGCAGAGAGACCATGAGAGATGGAAGGGAGGAGATCACGGGGCATCGAGTGTTGCCTGTTGTAACGTGTTTGACGCTTGGCTGGGTTACATTTTCTCGTTGCGATCCGCGATTGCGTCATCATTGGTTCCGCTCTTTAACTGGAAACAGGGATTTCTCGAAAGAAGGTTGCAAAAATGTATTTTTACTAAGTGGAAGCTCTAGGCAAAAAGCAACGAAGATCAGAGGAGAATAATTGCAAGTTTTCCTCGAGTCTAATCTATCACTGGAAACTGTTTTCCCACTGGATTCGAGTTTTTATAGCTGGAAGATGATCATCGGTCTGCACACCCCCGGACATCTGTGACCGAAGCACAATGGTCCGTCACCGGGTCATTATTGACGAAGATCCAACTGTTACTCTTCGAATCCTGTTTTTGGATACTCTTTGCTAACAGAAGAGCGAACGGATGCGGATTTGTCGTCTCTGGCTGGCTGAATTCAAACCAAATGGTCGAAAACGGTTCTTCATCACCAGAGACAAACAGTCCAACATGGTCTGGTTGACTGATGAAGAGCCTCTTTTAAGGAAGGATTTTGCAGCAGGAAGCGCCTTTTCACAATTTTCCCCAATTCTCAAAGACGAATGTGTGTGGATTTGGTGCCTCAACAGTTTAATATCGCAGCCAAGTACTACACTTATCAAGTCCGCACAAACCCGCCGCCGATCGCGGCTTTTGCTGCACCCCACACAGCGCGCCTGACTGTGTAATTCCTGGTGCAGCATGGGATCACACTTGTTGCCCACCCAACCTACTCACCTTACCTTGCTCCCTTTTATTTTTGGTTGTTTCCAAAGATCAAGGGTGCGATTGCAGGGAGGCAATTTTATCGTGTCCAACACCTGCCACAAACAGGCAATTCAGCGCTACGAAGTATACCAACTTCTGAGTACCGTGACTGCTTTATGAAGTGGCAAAGGAGGATTGAACGCTGCATAGAGGCAGGAGGGGAGTACTTTGAAGGAATGTAGACTACTGTTTGGATTTATCTCTATTCTACCAAAGTATACAGTCTCACTGTCATTACTTTCTGATCACCCATCGTATTAAATCCCGAAACTCACTCTCGTATATTCTCTTGACAATGCTATCCATCTTCATCCATTCTTTTTACATTATTGCCCCACCTCAGAACATTCACGGCTGCAAGCTTATTTATGCTGTCTCTCAGACTTGTGACTCAAAAATGCTTCAATTTCTCTACTCTTCTCAAACACAGTTAAATGTCACAATACATCTACCATTGTCAAACATAGTAGATCTACTCAATATATCTACTCTTCTCAAACACAGTCTATTTACGCAATTTATCTACCTTATCAAAGAAAGTCTACCTACTAATTTCTCTACTTTTCTTAAACACAGTCTACACTACCAAGCAAAATAAGATAACAATTTTCCTTTATTAAAATATTTTCAAAAATATGATGAGTAACTAAATGAAATTTCCATGGTACATAAAAACATGCATTCAATATATTTGGTAAACATGAAGATCAGCGGCGCGCACGAAAAAGTTAAAAATTTTTGCGTGTATGTTTCGTTCACCCGCGCATGCATATTCATGCGCGTTTGGTTAAATAAAAACGTTAGAACATTATTCTATAAACAATTTTGATTATATACTGGGGACTGTGCCCCTCAGCCTCCCCCCCCCAACTGATTGAAACTCAGGTTCATCATAGGGGATTCCCCCCAAAGTGTTAAAAAACCCCACGAGCAGTCCCCTTGAATTTACTCCAAAAAGGTGAAACATATTGGAACACGGACGAAATAGTTTACGTCCCATCGTTCGCGCCGCCGATTGTAATGTTTACCATATATTTTATTAAGATTTCATATGATATAATCGTATCTTCAAGAAATTATACTAAATTAACTAACAAAATAAAATATTGAGACGTGAAAAATAAGAGAATGATTTTTTTTAGAAACTTTCTAGAAGTTTAATGAAATCATCTGGCCAAATTTGCTCAATAGGTAAGAACAATACAACTGCCAATGTTATCGTACTCACTCTGCAGAGATGTCACCACACGTGATAAGAGTAGTGACTCTTGAGCTCCGTCAGAGAATTGTTCGCTTGAAGGCTTCGGAGAGGACTCTTTCTGCGATTCCAAGAGAGGTAGGAAGGTTCAAGAGTGTGATTTAGTGAGTTTCTGAAGTTATACAATGAAAACAAAGCATATATTTCTTGAAAACTTCGGCCGACCCCACATAAACACCGTCAGAGAAGACAGAGCTATTAGGCGCTTCTATATGAAGGATCCCTTTGAGACCTGCATGAATTTCTCGAAAAATTATGACCAATAGTGGAAAGAACTGAGCCATTTGACAGTGTCACATCGCCTGAATGTATCTGGTTTAAAAGCTCGTTCTCCACCAACCTAACCAACATCAGTAAGATGAATCAGAAGGTAAGATTTGAATATGATGAAGCTCATGTTGTTTGGAGGGATGAAGATTGGGAGAGAATTCAGTTCAGCGACGAAAGTTAATTTAATTTAATTGGATCTGATGACAGACGCTTTCTTAGAAGCCCTGCAGGTGAAAGACTTAACCCTTAATCTGTTAAAATGTCTGCTAAGCAGGGAGAAAGCAGCGTCATGGTGTGGGAGATGCTTTCGTCTGAAAGAATTGTGCCGCTAGTGCGAATACTTGGAAGGGTAAATGCGAAAGTGTACTTAAACTTCGCACAACATGATGTTATACTTTCACTCCGAGCATCTCTAATCCAGCCAGCAGTAATTATGAATATGCAGGACAACTCTTCATGCCATACTACAAAGCGAGTAAAATACTATTTCCAACAAGAAGATATCGAAGTAATGAAGTGACCTGCTCAGAACCGGTACCTGAGCCCAATTGAGAACCTCTGGAAGATCATTGGACACACAGTTCCACACCAGCAGCCTTCACCTATGACGGATTTATGGACGGAAATTGAACAAGAATAGAACAAAATAGCACCATAGTTTTTCTAGAAACTGGTGTCGTTGTGTAGAAGTAATATAAATCAAAAGTTTCAACACCACATTAAGTGTTTTAAGTTTGATCTTTGTTAAATCTTGCTTTGATTCTAGTGTATTTGCTTGCTGAACAATTCTGTGAATGATCCTTCTCTTATTTTTTACCTCTCAAAGATTTTTTGTTAGTTTATTTAGTATTATTTCTTCGATATACGATTTTATCATATGAAATCGTAATAAAATATATTAAATGTATACATTCAAGACATTCTATCTAATCAATTTATCTACTCTTCTAAACACAGTCTATCTACTCAATATATCCCCCCTTCTCAAGTCAAGTTTATCTACCCAATCTATCCACCCTTCTCGAACACATTGCAAAATAATCATTATTTATTTTCATTGCTCAAACTCTCAATCTTTCCTTCACATTCAGCAATATAATTCATCAGGTTGAGTCATAAGTAATTTCCGTTTTTTCAACTATATTTATTCATGAATAGCTAAACAATTAAATAATTGTAATTAATAGTATATTTGCCTTTTTTGTTATCACCTTTTTTCCATTTTTCAGGAAGCTTTTTGATTCCTCCTAGGTAAAATTCAACTGGTTTTGAGCTTACGAAGTTGCCCTAAACATTTTTGCCTGGTCTTCAGAATTTGTTTTTACTATTCAGAGAATTTTGTAATGAATAAAAAACATAGAAATAACTTTGTGCAAAGTCTGGTGAATATGGTGGATCGGATAGAACATACCAACCTAAGTCCAATAATTTTTCTGCTTTATTCTCGCTGCATGTGGTCTTGTGTTATCAGAAAGAAACACAACGTGTCTCCTGTTAAATGCAGGGCGTTTACCTAAAAGATTTTTAGGGACACGTTGCGCTGTTGACCATAAGTTTGCATTTCACCAGTTCTTTTAAAACATCTTCATCGAAATCTGATGATCTTCCTGGTCCTGGTTCATCTGTCAATGATTGGTCCCCAGAACGAAACTTTAAGAACCAATTTCTGCCTTGGCGATCAGTAATGGCACCTTGGCCATTGACACTAAAAAATTTATTTTCTGTTTCTGAAGTGGTTTTGTTATTTTTAAACTATCACAATAAAGTTCGAAATGCGCTGTTACAGCTTGCTTCCAATAAACGGAAATCACTTATGACTCAATCTGATAACTACCATATACATTTTATACTTTGTACCTGTCTACTCTAACACCTAATTTTTTAGCACATAGGCCAGCAGGGGGCGGGGGTAATTGTTAGAGATGGTGCCTGGAGAAGAGTCATTCATCACACATCCCAGTGCGCCCGACTGTCTCAAATTAAGACTACCTGAGCTTTATACTTTCGAGTCATTTCCATTTTATTAGCGACCTTTTTCTCGCCTATTTTCTTGGTCAGCGGCTACTTTTGCAGGCTAGTCGCCAAACAAAATTCACCCACTCATCCCTGGTCGATGTTGTAAAGGAAAAGCTTGATTTACCCATATATCGTGGCTCCGGATGGGGTGGTGGGTTTTAACATGTCTATATTCTTCCCACCCTTTTCTCCTATCCTCCAACCCATAATTCCTCACCTTTCTTTTCCTGATCAACCCTTCTACGCACCTACAAAGGCGGGGGGCAGGTGACATCTGAAGGCTTGTGCGCCATCCCTACTCTAACACCTGCAATTTACCCTCCAGGCCCCAATGCGCATAAGAGGAACTGCGGCTGTATAACTTCAACACATTTTACTTCCTTTAATTTCACCCTTTTCTTGACATTTCTCTCCTTCAAGCTTTCTGCGTGATACAGCCTCTTTGCTATTGCGTTTTAAATTCGAGGGAAGAAAACTAGCACATTCCACACTCAAAGTCTTAGCCTCCACTTACGCTTAAATTTGCCACACCCATACTACACTCACTCAAGATGTAGCGTGCCAAAAAGTGTAAGCGACCGGTTTAAAAGCATCCACTGAATGAGCCTTTATTAAAACTCAGGATGTCGCAGTCGATTCACCCCTCGCCAACAGTGATCTGGCGACGCAGGAAGCTGTTCACAACTCGATTACGCTACTTGCGTTCCTTATTTATTATTTGCCTCTTTTACTATACTTCACTATCTATGGCACACCTTACATACTCAAAAACATCGGTCCTGCTCAAAGTGCACACCACGGATTTTAATACCCAACTCCATCCTCAACACCAAACACCTACACCTTGTCCTCTGTGGAATTACATTTTTATCCTGCTCTTTACGGATATTCTATCGATCGCTTCCTTTTAAATTTCAAAATAATTTTACACTCAACTACTTACTCCATGTCATCAAAGTACACCACTTTTCACTCCCCCTTTTCTCTGAATCCTCCATCCATAGATAGAAGAAACATCGATGGCAACACCCGACCCTTTCGTAACCGAGTATTTTATTCGAATTTCTCGGAGATGCATTTTATTACTCTGGAGCCGGCCTGGAGTACACAGATTGCTTCAACTCTGAACAGGGCAAATGTGATGAATCTCCCTTGTTTGAAGCCGGCGTCTCTTTCTTGGGTGCTGGGTGTGATTCGTACGAGAGACTACACGCTCCTTTTTGATATGGGAAGACATAGCACGGCCTAGTGGATTCCCCTTACCCTTTCTCCGTCCCATCCGGGTTTTGAGAGGCTGGGAGGGGGCAGCCCAGGCTGACTTCTCTGCTCCTTCTCGCTCTCCTGTTCTCATCTGATCTATTTTGGCCGGTAGACTGCAAGGTAAAGGCAAAAGATGGGGTAATTTTAAGAAAGGAGATAGATAGAGAAGTGGTGAAATATGAAACAATTAAAAGGTTTTGGAATTTCAAAGTTGCCCCTAGCTGTTCGGCTTAAAGAACAAGTGGGGAGTGTGGGGTAGGTAAACATTCCCAGATTCCTATTGGTGATCTACGGCTTATATTCTTTGCTAAGCGCTCTTTCCGGCTCGGAGATCGTTTTTGAGTCTATACTAAGCCATATAGCCGGTTAAGTTCCGTTGAGTCTTCACAATCTTTATAACGTCTGATTTACAATCTTCTTGACGCTATAGTTGCTGGCAGTCGAGACAACATCGATATTGTCTACTGCTGTGTTCCTGGAGGTTGCTAAAGACGAGCACCATCCTTGATGAGTGGACTACGTTGTCTGCACACATTAAGCAACTTACATTTGGTTCTTCCGCATTCTGTCTGCATGGCAGGGATCAGGGCATCACTTCGGGTTTTATGACACAGAAGATGAAAGACAGCCTACGGGTATATAAAGTTGTTTGATATTGTCCCTGCCTTTTACTGTTTACCTATTCCCAATGTCTCGAAGGAATCAAGTCAT
This sequence comes from Ceratothoa steindachneri, assembly GCA_963969495.1. NCBI lineage: Eukaryota > Metazoa > Arthropoda > Malacostraca > Isopoda > Cymothoidae > Ceratothoa > Ceratothoa steindachneri. The sequence goes on from OZ018324.1 coordinate 11,714,385, forward strand.
TTTCTTTCGTCTCCCAATCGGACATACTCTGGGGACGCAGCGCCATTTGATGAAGTACTTTCCTGAATCTCTTTGCAAATGCTGTTTGATCCTGCACACGTACAGCACTTTTTAATTGAATATCCGCGACGAACGGTTTCACTTCCGCTTGTTTTGTGTGGTAAGGACTGCCTCCTTCACACTGTATTCAGGTGTGATAGAGCTTTTGGAGGAGGCGGAGTTCCTCCATCCTATTGATTTTTCTTAATTGTTAACGACTCATCTGGGTCACTAAGAGGGGCAGTCCTCCACAAGGGCAACTGAGCGTGCCGCTTGCTTCATTCTTAATCTTTATTTTGTTGTTATTTCTTTTACTTTTCTTTTCTTTGGTTTGGCCATTTTTATGTGCTTTCGGTGACTATGCTCTCTTAGGCGGCCGTCAGACTAGATCAATATAAAAAAAATCATTTTTTGATACACTACACCCTATCACTTCCTTAAAATTGTCCTTCATTTGATATATATTAATGTTTATACTTGCATCCTCTTTCCTGCTCTCAAGCATTCTCAAATATTCTCCCCACTTTAATTGATAAAGTAGCCTTTCACTTCTAACCCTTTTCTTCCTTGTCACGTAGCCCACACCTTCACATCCACATAATGACTAATATTTATGTTTACTTATCATTGAGCCTCCCTAGCTCTCTTCTGTGAGACGGGCGGCACCAGAAACGTCACAACATCTCATTGGCGAGTCCACAGATCCTTTAGCGAGGTTAGGGCAATCGAGTATTGTCTGGGTCTATATTACTTCGGATGCTAGTTGGTTTTGAGACAGTGCTTATGTTGTGCCTGAATTTTTGGAGGAGAGTTGAGAGGCCTGATCTTAGTTAGGTCAGAGGTAGAATGTGTGGTTATGTGTTCCCTGTCTATTGATTGCTCTGAGTTGTCTATATGGGGAGGAAATTCATTTAGGATGTTGATTGGTTGGGGGTTATTTATGTGTCTGCGAATGAGAGTAATATGGCTTTGTTATATCAGGTTGCGGTTGAAGAAGGGGAGAAGGTTATTGCACTGGAATTAGTAGTCGTGTACCAGAAGTACTTTTACTCTGGCTAGAAGTGTTTTTTTGTGAGCTTGTTGTTGAAGTTGGAATGGTTTAGTACTCCTCTAAACTGTTTGTTGCAATCGATAGGATTTGTGTTTCTGAGTGTAAATGTGATATGGGCCTGGTTTATGTGCATGGTGTGATAATTTTGATTGATTTGGTTTATAATGTTTGGAGGTTTTCGACATTTTGGAGGATATTCTTGGATGCCAAGATGGTGTTGCATAATTGATGGAAGTGTGAATGAATTGTTTGTATATTGTGATTAACGCACCCTTGTCTTGTCCACAGGTGGTGTTTTCTAGTACTTTTCGAGTGTTGAGTTTCTTTATAACTTAGATTGTTATATTAGGTTTATGGGGAGTTTAGGTCAAGTAATTGTCAAGTGTGATTCCTAGAAGGGTAGAAGCTTTGTTTGTTATGGTGATTCATGAAAGACATGTGAATAACGTTATTGTTGATTCGCGGGCAGAGGCTGATATTCGGTTTATTTAAACAATTGTTCTAGTGTTTTTATATATAGTTGTAGTAGTGTGATTGCTGTTTGACTTTAAAGGATAGGGCTGTTATTAAGAAGTCGTCTGCATAGTTGTTTGTTTGGATAATTGGGGATTGTGATTGAGAATGTCTTGAATAAATAGGTTGAAAAGTAGAGGGTGAAGATGAACCCCTGAAGGACGATGTTGTGAAGTGGTAGAGTACGTGATATGTGTGTTTTGTAAATAACCTGTTGCCTTTTGTCGAAACTGAAGTTTGTTGGACTTTTTTCTCATTATTAGTAAGGTTGTTGTGTAGGATTTTCATGCTAGGATATGTTCAACATAATAAAACATAATTTAACGGATGACAAAAGCCACAAGGGCCTATCAAAGGTCATCCGCATCTGTTTAGTACTTTGTTTATGCGTTAAGATGGTTAGGCGAATTGTGGTAGAATGATTTTTTTGAATACCTGTTAGGTCTATTAGAGGGTTATCTCTGGACTTATTCTTCTGTGCATGAGTCTTTCTAGTGCATAGTTGTGAGATGGGTCGGTGTGAGCTTGGTTGTGTTGGGGGCATACCTGGTGTAAGTAAAGGGATGATGTGTGCAAGTTCCAGAGGTAATCAATGCTATTGTTGAGTTTGGAGTGGTTAAAAATGTCTGTGATGTCTGAGATTGCTAATCTTCTCAGTAGTTTAGAAGGATGTTTGATACATAGTCGGAGCCTGTGGCTTTGTATTTTTTGATATATTAAATAGCTATTTGTAAATTTTATAGGGTCAATGGGGGCACCTTTTCTTTAGTAGGGTGTTTCTTTGTATCTATGGAATTTTTATGCTTTGGAGAGGCGTGGGTAAGAAGTTTGTGATTGAGTAGTGTTTTAGTAATAGGCAGCAGTGCTGTTTTAGTGAGGCAAATTTGGTGTTACGAGTTATCAGTGACGCATGTGCGGCGGCGGAGTTTGAACAGGGCCAGCGCTAGGAAGTATGGGGCCCTCTACTCTCCAAAATCCGAAAATTGATGTCATGGGTCTCATTTAGTACGCCAGTTCCAGCTAAAAAGCGTTAAGGGGATACAACATTGGTTTTTTTTTTCAACTTTATACTACGTTAGATTACGACATATGAAATTAAAGCTCATTAAAAGCCCTTTTTATTTCTGCCAAAATCTTAATAACTTTATCAGCCATTTTGGAGATAGAGGGGGGCCTTTCAGAACCCCCCTCTTTAAACCTAATATCATTTAAATTGCTATATAATAACGAAAAATGAAGGTATCGAACTCAATTCACGAACAAATGATGCCTATATGATTTAGTTATCATTAGAAATCAGTTTTCTTTAGTTCCAAGCAAATTTGTTTAAAGGGTGGACTTAAACTTAAACTTTTCGGAAAAGGTCAAATATAGGTTTCGTTCTCAGGGGAGGAGGGAAGAATAGTAGGGGTGCTCTGAATGCCCTGGAATTTAGGTCAATCTATATTCAAATGATGCTAAAAATATAAACCAGTTCTTTGTAGTCTTTTTTTTTTAGCAAATATTTAAAATCGCATGGTGTAGTTTTGTATTTTTGTTCAGAAATTAACTAAAAATCTAATGAAAAGTGTCCGCGAATGTAAAGATTTTTGCATTGTCTTAATTTTCACTATGTTCTAGTCATGTTGCTAAAAAAAAATAGATTGTCTCATAATGTGCATAAAATTTGGAATAAAATTGTTTAAAAATCCCAAAAGTGAGTTTTCTGAACCAAGATACTGAAAAGGTGACTAAGTGGCTATCTTAAACCCCCTTAAGGACTTGAGGCCCCACCATTAGCCACAATAATATATTAAAAATTGAAAGCTCATACGAAAGTTTTAACGTTTAATTACAACTCAAGATAATTAAAGACATACTGTTTATCTGAGAAGTCTTTCGACATTTTTCAAAGTGAATGTTTTTTGCAATGTCCTGTTCTGAAGGCCAAATTATTTAGTCTATCTTCTGAAATTGTTAACCGTAGGTATTTTTTAATCAGTTTTTCTTTTGGACAAATTCTTTCACCTAATGCAACTGTTACGAGCGAATGGTATGAACTGCGGGAGTAATGTTTTAATTTTCCATTGAATTTACATTAAAAAAAAACAATCCAAGAATCGAGTGTCTCCTTAAAGGTAAAAACAGTTAGAAAAAGGTTAAATCTTTGTAAGCGTAAGAATTTATGTGAATGATTAATGTTTAGTGTAATATTGGACTCTCCAATTGCATCATAAATTACTTATTAGAATACATAAAAATAAGAAATAAAAGTTCTATAGAGGTTTATCGAAAACATCTCATCAATTTAAATTATTTATGCACACATACATGAATCATGTGAGATTCACAAAGATTCTCAATTTTTTGTGATTCATTTCCCGGAAGGAAGCCATTGATGAGCACATCTCAACGCTTAATGAAGATGAGCCGAGGGACTTCATCGACGCTTATCTCATCGAAATGAAGAAACAGGAAAATGACCCTCATTCTTCTATGTCACGTAGGTAAAAATTTGTTGTAGTTTTGTATCGGTTTTATTGTTAGTAAGTGATACGTCAAATGAAGGTATATTGTGATCCTAGCGGGAAAAGTTGTAAATTTCAGAAGCAAGCTTATGTTCAGGGCTGGGAACGGAAGTTCAAACCTTTGCTCCATTCTTTACATAAATGAATTAATGAATATAAAATAAAGGTTTCACTGTTGAGGAACATAAGGAAATTGATGGATGTAATTAAATGATGAGATAGGCCATCAACTCGATGTGGATATCTTAGAAAATTATGGTGTAGTTGTCGCCTCGACAATAGAGTAGGCTCTGAAAGGCGTGTGCTAGTTGGAGCGTAAGAGAAGGCGTACTTTTACAAGAGGCACATATGTTTGTAATAGATGAACAGATGACAACGATGCGACACGTTTGACGGGAGATTGTTAGAGGAGCAATTGGTTAAAAAGAGGCTGCTAGTTTGGCAAACAGAGAGCGAACTGGTGCTAGAAACTTCCATAGTCGAACGAGAATTAAATATTTATTGGCCTAAGTATTGTGGAAGAGATGTTTTAAAGTAAATAGTTCACGGTATCTCTAAACAGCATCATTGCGGGAAAGCAGGAGAAAGCCTATCTGGCTTGAAGACTGTTCCAAATTTCAATTATCTGCTTTATATTTTTTTCTTTATAACCGTAAATTAGATAAGAACTTGTTCCTCCAGACTTTACTTCCGTTTATTACATTCATCTCAGTCACAGTCACCAGCCTGATTACTCCTTTTGCTTCAAGTTGAAGATTTGACCTTTGGTATTGCCGACTTCTTCGGTGCTGGAATGGAAAACACGAAAACAACTATTGAGTGGTGTATCTTTTATCTGGCCAAGCATCCCGATATTCAATTGAAACTTCAACATGAAATTGATTCCATAATTCCCAAATGTACACAAGCAACTCTCGGAGATAAATCAAGGTAAAAAGGTGTGTGTGAGTACACGAAATATCGGTATCTCTTGATTTGTTAGGAGGTTTTCCAACACACACTAGATTACTTAAGGAAAATTGCTTTTGTGTTTCATAAGTGATCAAGAAAACTAAAGTGTTATCTGTTTATTTCAATTTCTTTCAGACTTCCATACGCTGATGCGTTTATGCACGAAATTCTTCGTCACACATCATTGGCTACTGCTGGCTTTTTTCACACAACTCCAATTGATACAATGCTAAATGGCTATCGAATTCCAAAGGTTGGCATTATTATCGTGTAAATAACTCAATAGTTTTAAGCTATGTTAAAAGTTGGGTATTGAAATTGCAATAGTAATTGCGTCCTGAACAGAGGAAAATTATTTTTACAAAATCCGCAGGACGCTATAATTATGGGGGTGCAATATTGGAATCATTACAACCCCGATTACTTCGATTCCCCTGAGACATTTCGACCGGAAAGATTCTTGAATTCGGAGGGAAAATTCGTCAATCCGAAGAATGGATTTCTTCCTTTTGGTGTAGGTAAGATAGCACTGGAGAGACGAAGAGAGGAAATGTAGCCAGATTCCGTTAATGTGGTGACAGGTAAAAAAAAGTGAAAGTTGCAGAGTAGATGATTTTATTGCCTAGATATTAAAAATAGAAATGTGATAGAACGGTCTGAGGCCGCAGTTAATTCAGCCTCTATCACATGTTAACCATGCTTACCCACATGCTTACCCACGTGCATCCTGCCTGCGAGAGGAAGCAGAAGCGCGTTATCTCCCATCATAGCCAATGTTTAATCAAGGAGGTTCACTCCCCCGTTTCGCCTCCATACGTCGATCTCGCACAATTGAATAAGGCGTATGGGCAGATAAGGTATTTTCCCAGGCGCCAACGGGGCATTCCCCCGAAGTCCCCCACTCAATTATCCCCTACGCCATGGAGATGGCTCCTGGTATTTATACAATAGCTTTTCCCAATTGAAGCAGATCCCGATTATCTTCGCGAGGCATCACGCCAAGTCGGTCTCCCTTGTGCACCTAGGAACTCTCTAACTCCAGAACCCCCTTATTGTCCAGAAGAGGACAATATCCATTGAGTGCAAAGGTTCGTGCCTTCGAGACGCCAAGTCAACAAGGCCCCCCCCCTGTTGTTCAGAAAGAGAACAACGTTAGAACAGCCATTGTTCTTTGAGCCCGTTGACAAGAAACGGTTCTCACCCTCCCCCCATCCCTGTTGTTTAGAAAGAGAACAACGTTAGAACAGCCATTGTTCTTCAAGCCCGTTCGTTAAGAAACGGTTCTCGTTCCCAAGACGTCACGTCCGGATAATTTAATTCCCCCCTTTTTAACGTTCTTCAGGAGAACGCTTGGTTTCCACAATAACCTCCATTGTTAATCTAGAACATCCCCGATTTGCTGTCACAAGGATCGCTCGTACTTCCGAGCCCCACTTCGCTCTCACTCCTAAAAGACAATCCTTTCCCCTCGTTAAGGACAACCCCCCGAAGAACCCTTCTGCTGGAAATCGCCAGTTGGACCGAAGATTCCTTCGCATCGTCTTCCTCTGCACGACAACTTTGTAATTACATAAGCTGAGCATTACCTTTAATCATTTAACCTTTTGTCAACGCAACCCTGTGTTTAAATGGTTTAGCGAACTATTCCCCCTTTATTTTTTGTTTGTATACCTTTTTAAATCTTAAATCTCTCCAAATCTTAATCCTCAGATTAGTCAGATATTCCCACGACCCTTTTTCATTTCCCGTTTATGTAAACATTTTTCTTTGTGTGTTGTTGATAGTTTAATTAATAAAACTCTATTTTATTAATGGTAGCCATATTATTTATCCTTGTACTCCGTTCCACTTCTTAAGCATATTGAAGATAAATAAGCCTCTCCAGGCCCCCCTCCCTTTTGGACTAACCTCGGTCAATCAGATTACCACGCACTCGAAATATTTGAATATTCCCTCAACGAATAATTATATATGGTATATCGTCGAGAGCCTATTTTACGACCTATATATATATATATATATATATATATATATATATATATATATATATATATATATATATATATATATATATATATATACTATTTAAATTTGGTGTCAAGTGTGTAATGTTTAACGCTATATCTTTGCAGACACTGGTCTCAGTCGAGTGAAGCATAGTGTTATTCGTTATAAGAATAAAGTATAGTAGTTCCCTTTTGTTTTAACGAATGCTATCCCCTTTTTTAAACTAAAGAAGCTGGAGTAGCTCAAGGAACTGTTATAATAATTTGTTTGTGTTTTTTTGTGTTATTATAGGCATTAGTATCTAGGTCGAGAAACCAATCACGAATAGGTTAGTGCCCATATTTAGGTAGGCCAATTCTCTAGAAGGCATAATTCTTATAGCAAGGAATTTAGTTGGTTGACTATTGCGCCCCCAAGTGCATATATGACTCAGTTTGAAATCTTCAAAGCGCAAGGAGAATCCTTGGGACTTTCCGGAAGAGAACTGATTGAGTGCGTTCAAGAGGAGCAACGAACAGAAAGAGAAAAGTTAAGAGAAGAAAGGCAAAGTGAAGTTCAACGAGAAGAAAGAGAAATCCAACGAGAAGAAAGAGAGGAACGGAAAAGACAAGCTGAGCTTCACCATCAGCTTGAAATGACTCGTGTACATGCTGAAACCCAATCAGTAAGTTCACGTTCCGCAGCCCCGCCCAATCTCCCACTTAAGCTTCCCAATTTCAAGGATGGAGAGGATTTCAGAGCATTTTTAGCACATTTCGAAAAGATCCTCGAAATCAATAACCTGGATTTGGAGGTTGAAGGTGTAGTAAGGTTACTACCCCCTTTAAATTGTAAATTGCGCGACATTTTCATATCTTTACCATCTGAATGTACATTTGACTACAGCACCTTAAAATCTGAGTTATTGGCCGCTCATAATATGACTCCCGATTTCTACCGACAAGAATTTCGAGGAGGTCGTATTAAACCCGGACAGACATTCCGTCAATTTGGATACATTCTTCAGAAGAATTTTAAATTCTGGTTAGAATCCTCAAAGGTTGATCCTAACTACGAGTGCTTAACAGACTTCGTGTTGCGGGATCAATTTTTGGCGTCTCTCCCGACGGAGATCCGCGCGTTCGTCAAGGATCGTCGGTGCCAGACCTTTAAAGAGTGTACCGAAGAAGCGGATGTCTATGCCGCAAGCCATAATTTATACCCCAAGGAGAATCGAAATTCTCACCAATCCCCCTACCAGGAAAGAAGGAAGGATTCGCGCCCCTCCCCAGGAAAGCCGACGAAGTTTCCGGGCCCCGTAAAACCCCAAAACTTCTTCCCCCCCAAACCAACAACGGGACATCAAACCTCCCGTTAAGATTTCTCCTCCATCACTCTTCCCGAAGCGACCAATCATATGCTTCACCTGCGGTGTAGAAAACCACATGAGCTGGAATTGCCCCCAAAATTCTAGGCTTAGAAGCGGACCAGCCCACCAAGTTCACCAGATTAATGCCACCCCGGCTTTCCCGGTGGTGCAGACCCAAGCATCAACATCTCCCCCTCCGTCAGGCCACCAGGTAAATTTTATTTTTGATAAAAGTTCCCCGAGAGCTTTGAAATTTGAGGAGGGCAGCGTGAACGGCTGCCGTGTATCTACTTTCGTCAGGGACACAGGGTGCACGTGTTTCATCGTGTCCGACGAGCTCCTTACCCCAGTGGACCCTAGCCACGAAAAATTTGCGGTGGTACATGACTATCTTGGGCGGGCGAACCCATTCCCCGTCGTTAGATGTTACCTGCAGTGTCAGTATTATGATGGCTGGGCTGAAGTCATTTCAGCACCCATTTTAATTTTGTTCCGTACTTATAGGACAGAGCCCTCAAATAAGCTCCGACCCTTGTCCCAGGCCTCCCTTCCTCGAGGCCGAGCTAAGAAGGAGGCCCAGGAGCCCGTCCTCCTCAGAACCCCGATACCGTCTGAATTCTCGGAGATCCTTAACCAGGATTTTAGGTCCAAAGATCAGAAATTTAAGCCCGATGATGAAGTACTCCTACTCCTTCCCACAGCGAGTAATAAATTACTGAGCCAATGGAAAGGTCCGTACTCGGTCCGCGAGGTACAAGGACCAGTAGATTACCTCATTGGTACCCTAGCAAGCGATAAGCTCTACCACGTCAACTTGTTGAAAAAGTACCACCGATGCGCCCATGGAGATACGTTCGTAGCACTGGACGAAACATCGGTGCTTGAAGATGATTACCCCGTGGAGTCCCTTAATGTCATACAGACAGTGTGCATCCAACCTGATGTCGATTACCCTCTTCCTTCCCTGCCAGGCGAGTATATTAAACCCTCTGACCTGAAAATATCGACGCGCAGCTGACACGACATCAAAAGAGTCAGCTACAAGAATTATTATGTCAGTTCGACGACGTTATTTTTAGAGAAGCCTGAATGCGCTACTAGTTTCGAGCATGATATTAAATTAACGACCTTAGAACCTGTCCGTTCAAAACCCTATCCCATGCCGATTCATTTACGCCAAGCTTTTAACGCCGAAGTCGATAATTTGATTAGTTTAGATATAATAGAACCTTCCACCTCTAGTTATTGTTCCCCAATCGTCATGGTCAAGAAACCTGTTGCTCTTATCGGATGTGCATCGACTTCCGGAAATTAAATACGGTAACTGTGTTCGACGGCGAGCCCATCTCGTTGGTAGATCAAAACCTCCACCTTTTTGAAGACGCCAAGTTCATCTCAGAACTTCATTTGTGCAAGGCGTATTACCAAATTCCCCTCCGGCCCGATGTGAAAGCATATACCGCCTTTGCAACTGAGAAAGGCTTAATGCAATTTAAGCGCCTTCCTTTTGGCCTCGTGACCACTTGTAGTAACTATAACCGTCTCATGAGAAGGTTGCTAGATGGACTTCCGAATGTCTCCTTTTACTTCGATAACGTCTACGTCGCTACTCGTGAATGGAGTCATCATTTAACCACCATATTAGCTCTCTTCGAGCGACTGCGCGAAAATGGCCTCACCATTGGCACCAGCAAATGCCATTTTTCCCACGAAACCATAAAATACTTGGGTTTTAAAATAAGACAAAGCCAGTTAGGTCCACAGGAGGACAAGATTAAGGCAATCGCCGACATGCCCCTCCCGAATACTAAGAAGCAATTAAGATCATTCCTAAGATCAGCTTCTTACTATCGGCGATTGTCCCGAATTTCGCTGCAATTTCGGCGCCCCTCAGCACTCTTTTAAAAAAGAATTCCATTGTTTGACTACGTTAGAATGATGTCACTGTTTCTCATTTTAACCAGCTCAAGAGTAAGCTCATTTCTGCCCCCATTTTGAAGTTGCCCAACCCGGAAAAATCCTTTGGGATTAAGACCGACGCGAGCAACGAGGGCATTGGATGTGTATTTGGGTTATTGACAAGTTTAAGATGTATTTGATAGGAAAAGAATTTCAGATAGGAACTGACCACCGCCCGTTGGCCCTATATTCGGAATGTACGATACTCCAACGGCCGAATTATGCGCTGGAGTCTATTATGCAAGAGTACCAATTTAAGATAAATTACATAAAAGGTTCCGATAATTAGGTCGCTGATGCACTCAGTAGGAATGCGTTACCAAATAGTGTAGATTAATTTGTAATTCGTAGGATTAGGATCTCCATGTAGGTATATACCGTCTTGTACGACTTAAATTAGATTCTCCTGTAATATAATTAGTTAATATGTGGCTCAATGTCTATTTTTTCTCGTATGTGTATATATTTGTAAGCATTAATTTACGTGTGAATTCTTTTGTCCCATATGTACTAATTTTATATTATTTCATTGTTCCATGTCTCTTTTATGGTTAAGTTTGTATTAAAGGTTTGTTTCCCCTATAATCAAATGATCAACATAATCATATGTATTGAGGTAATACTAGTTAGGTGCATGAAGGTACGGTCGGTGCAAGGAAGTGAGTTCTCCAAAACGGAGCTCTATGGTTGTCCCTTCTCTCTTTTTTTCGAAGTGACAACTTCCCCTGGAATGGAGGGGTGTGATAGAACGGTCTGAGGCCGCTTTAATTTAGCCTCTATTACATGTTAACCATGCTTACCCACATGCTTACCCACGTGCATCCTGCCTGCGAGAGGAAGCAGAAGCGCGTTATCTCCCATCATAGCCAATGTTTAATCAAGGAGGTTCACTCCCCCGTTTCGCCTCCATACGTCGATCTCGCCAGATTGAATTAGGCTTATGGGCAGATAAGGTATTTTCCCAGGCGCCAACGGGGCATTCCCCCGAAGTCCCCCACTCAATTATCCCCTACGCCATGGAGATGGCTCCTGGTATTTATACAATAGCTTTTTCCAATTGAAGCAGATCCCGATTATCTTCGCGAGGCATCACGCCAATCCGGTCTCCCCTGTGCACCTAGGAACTCTCTACCTCCAGAACCCCCTTATTGTTCAGAAGAGGACAATATCCCTTGAGTGCCAAGATTCGTGCCTTCGAGACGCCAATTCAACAAGGCCTCCCTGTTGTTCAGAAAGAGAACAACGTTAGAACAGCTATTGTTCTCCAAGCTCGTTCGTCAAGAAACGGTTCTCGTTCCCAAGACGTCACGTCCGGATAATTTAATTCCCTCCTTTTTAACGTTCTTCAAGAGAACGCTTGGTTTCCACAATAACCTCCATTGTTAATCTAGAACATCCCCGATTTGCTGTCACAAGGATCGCTCGTACTTCCGAGCCCCACTTCGCTCTCACTCCTAAAAGACAGTCCTTTCCCCTCGTTAAGGACAACCCCCCGAAGAGCCCATCTGCTGGAAATCGCCAGTTGGACCGAAGATTCCTTCGCATCGTCTTCCTCTGCACGACAACTTTGTAATTACGTAAGCTGAGCATTACCTTTAATCATTTAACCTTTTGTCAACGCAACCCTTTGCTTTAAATGGTTTAGCGAACCATTCCCCCTTTATTTTTTGTTTGTATACCTTTTTAAATCTTAAATCTCTCTAAATCTTAATCCTCAGATTAGTCAGATATTCCCACGACCCTTTTTCATTTCCCGTTTATGTAAACATTTTTCTTTGTGTGTTGTTGATAGTTTAATTAATAAAACTCTATTTTATTAATGGTAGCCATATTATTTATCCTTGTGCTCCGTTCCACTTCTTAAGGAAATTGAAGATAAATAAGCCTCTCCAGGCCCACCCCCCTCCCTTTTGGACTAACCTCGGTCAATCAGATTACCACGCACTCGAAATATTAGAATAATTCCCTCAACGAATAGTTATATATGGTATATCGTCGAGAGCCTATTCTACGACAAGAAATTACGTTGTAATGAAATATATGTGATGGTTGTACATAAAAATATTATAAGTAAAGCAATGACAGATGATTGAAAGAACGATGAAGAGAAAGGAAATAGGTCGTATGAGTTTGGGTGGCAGTGAAATATCATTTAAAAGATCCGATTGAGTAGACAAGTAAAAGAAAAGATGGATTTGAGGCGACTAAAAGTTGTGAAGGCAAAGGTTGTTCCTTTAATTTTTAAGATTAAGCTGATTGAGAAAGGAATGGGGGAAGAGTTTTTAATGAATTGTGAGGATTATTGGTCCGAAGACAAGATGCAATGATATTAAGAGAGAAGTGTTATAATAGGTTCTAAGAATGGATGAAGTAAGCGGCAAACTGTTGAATGCTTTGTTTTCCCTATTTGGTAGGGGTTGTACTACTCAGTGTACCCCCTTTTTGAGGTCGTTCTCAGTGAGGGTCACCGGTTGCTACAGCATAGGGTGACTAACCGATGTGGCTTAATCTCGCAGAAATGGCTAGTCGCATTCCCGCTTGGCTAGATAGTTGCTTCATTCTTTGATGTATAAGAGTGGTCGTGATGATGATGAAATATGGGTGAATTCTAAGAAAATGACAGTGGCGTCAATTAAATTTTGGCCTAAGGGGAGAGGAAATGTAATCACTTGAGATGGGGAGAGAACCCCGTTAGATACGACAACAAAATTAGATTTGTTAGAACCTCATTAAAACACAATATAATTATTAGGTGTATGCGTCAATTTTCCATTTTTGTATTTTCTTTCAGAGTTTGTTTTAGTTTTCTATTATTTTTTCAGGCCGGCGTCAATGTTTGGGAGAAGCACTTGCTCGAATGGAGCTCTTCATTTTCTTGACCACCCTGGTGCAAAACTGTCATTTTTCAGAGGCTCCTGGAAAAGCAATCGATTTAGCCCCGAGGAACTTTCCCTTTTTCCATTTACCGAACGAAGAACAGGACGTCCTGATTACGATGCGCCAATGAATCACGATATCCTTATTACGATGCGGTGATTAATCAAGTAGATTATGACCTTAAAAATAGTAGTGAGTTCTTACTTATTCCCAAGCGACCTTCGCTCAATTATTAGTATGTGACTATCAAGGGGTTTATGCCCCATTAGTAGTGATAATTTCCGCATTATACCGTTTACAGATCACCTTAGTTAAGTCATGTCGCTGTAGATTTGTTCCGAGTTCGAAGTGTGAAATTATGTTGAATCAGGAAGGAGGCATTTTAGCTCCCTTTATACTCTTCCAACCAGCATTTTCTATCATAGCTTTATTCTGGTTTAATGATTTATTATTGTAATGTTTTTGAATTATCATAATAATCCAATTTGAGTTTATAACAATGATGGTGGAAAGTATTTCTTAAGGACGTCGTTTTGAGTCATTAAATTTCGAAACTTAAAATGATTTTCTATTACCTGTGTAACGTACGAGAAGTTCAAGCAAAGCTTTTAAGCCGTTCTCCTGCACTTCCTGTACGCTACACAACCTCCCTCCTACAGAGCGGGGCGTATTTTGAAGAAATGAAGAGAACCCGTTTGGAAATATTATCCAAGGGCTAAAGCTCCCCCTCCCGGGTCTGGGCACCATTGTAGATAACGGAGAGTAGGGAAAGTGGCAAAAAAGAGAACCCGTTTGGAAATGTTAGCCATAGGCTAACGCTCCCCCTCCCGGGTCTGGGCACCATTGTATATAGAGGAGGGTAAGAAAAGGGATAAAGAAAAAATAATAGCGTAGCCGAGCTGCGAACAGCTTCCCGCGTTGCTGGACCACTGTTAGAAAGCGGCAACTCCACACGGCCATCCTAAGTCTCATAAAAGAGTCATTCAAGCGAAGCTTTCTAGCCGCTCGTCTGAACTTCTCGTACGCTACACCTGTAAGGAGCTCTAAATCAACGGCTAGGGGGGTGACTTTATGAGCCAAAAGGTAATCTTAAAATGTTTAACAAACAATAGTTTGTACAAAAATTAGTTGTCGATACATGCGATTATACAGGTTATTGGATTGTTTATTTATTATATTTGCAAAGATTGGTTGTCCTTATTTACTAATTTAAATATACAGAAGTACAAATTCTGTTCAGAGTAGTAAGTGGATGAACCGAACCTAGATCATAAAGGAGATAAAAATGATGCGAACAAAACAATTAAATATATTGATACCTTAACTAAATACATAATGTGTTTCTTTCATGAAATGTAAATATCTATAGAAACAGTTTATTATTTAATTATGGCGATTGATAATGTCATTTCAGATTGATGAGTATGGTATCATTATCCATTTCCTTCCGACTATAGAACCTGAAATTTCAAAAATGGTCAATACTAACTATAATTGGGCATAATAAGGCTCGTCGTGAATGATGGAAACAAGAGGGAAAGTCCAATGACCTTCGGCGTTTTGTGATAAAATGATAAATGGATATTGCATTGATGGTTTCCCATGGTTCAAATCACTTACAAGTGCTTTTGAATGGCTAAATCAGGCTTCTGCTACTAGATGGCGCCACCCAGAGCCAAATCCAATGTCAGATTGGAAGTCTCCAGGGTGAATAACCATATGACCCATGGTCATATGGGTCATTTCATGTATCTAAATGGGTACAATGGAGATTTACTCCTTTTAAAATTTGAACTTTACTCCTCTTGAAAAAAGCGACGCCTAGACTTGGCGCTTCGCCGTAAGTAAAAAAACAAGCCTTTATTGGTGTTCAAACCCGCGAACTCATGCGTAGGATGCGCGATCGTTAATCACCGAGCCACAGTGAAGTAAAGGAAAACGCAACCTGAATTTTGTTAAGATTTCCGAGGAAAGACGCAGATCAATGGAATGCGGTTGTTATAACATCGGTAAGTCTCTACGAAACTGTATTGAGCACGGATGGGAGAATCTAGGCATCGAATCCCAGTAACTAGCTGAATCAAATAGAGCTTAGACCAATATAAAAGCTTTTGGTTTCAAGTGGCTAATTTAAAATCCACTCTTTCCTTCTCACTTTCAAGGACGTTAACCATGGCTATAGGGACTGCATTCCATAGCTGCATGCATTGCAGTTTAATTTTAAAACATACATAATATAGCATGGCCCCAGGGGTGTGTGAAAATAATTCCGTGTCATGTGACGAAAGAGTAAATGTTAAAAAAGCCAATTGACAGAATTGTTTTTAGGTCTATTAAAGTGACTTGGATAAGGAGCGTCTTCCAGCTCTGCTATATGAAGGAAATGAGCACATGAGACTGGAAAGTGTTTTAAAATAAAGAGGAAGGGTCATTGAAAAGCACAAAAGGTCAATAAAATCAAAAGACAGTTTAATTAAGGTCATCCATACTAAGAAGACAGGAATTACGCCAAGAAAAAAATTTTAATTATCCTAGCCGGGAATCAAAACCGGCTTTCCCGATTGTAGGTCAGTTTCTCTACCACTGAGCTACCAGGCACCGTAAATGAAACCTGTATTTGGTCTTTCTTTGCATGTGATATGGATAATGAGCCTTAAAATTGCGAGCGGGTTGGAGATTAGGTATAGAAATCCCTTGGAATTTTTTTCTAGCCTAGTGAGATAGTGATAGGGTTGGATAAGGTCACGCTCTGGGTAGGTTTGAATTACCTTGCCTAGTTTCCTATCTCAGTGTTAGATATATATATATATATATATATATATATATATATATATATATATATATATATATATATATATATATATATATATATATATAAGTGATCCCTTCTTTATAGTCCGGAGTTTCAATATATATAAGAGAACCAGGGCAGCAGAAAAGAAATGCATTTTTCTTCCTTCATTTAATTTCAACCAACATTTCAAGGGCCAGCCTCATCTTCTGGGTACTGGAATTATATTTAGTATAAATATAAAGCAATTCTAATTGACATTGGATCGGTAACATAAGGGGAATGGGTCTTACATGTCACCTTTTTGTATAAGTCATGATACCACAATTATAGTTGTGGTATCATGAGTCATACAAAAAAGTAACATGTAAGACCATTCTCTTTATCTTACCTATCCCATGTCAATTAGAATTGCTTTGTATTTATACTAAATATAATTCCAGTACCCAGAAGATGAGGCTGGCCCTTGAAATGTTGGTTGAAATTAAATGAAGGAAGAAAAATGCATTTCTTTTCTGCTGCCCTGGTTCTCTTATATATATATATATATATATATATATATATATATATATATATATATATATATATATATATATATATGTATAACTGAATCACGAAAATAAGGAACGTGAGGAATTTATGAATAACGTTATAGCCACGAGGAAAATGAAACAACGGAGAACTGCGAGGCCTTTCGACTAATGGTCCTTTACTGAGCAGACTAAAAGACAGGGAAAAAGAGAAAGATATTTATACACCTGATTAATGAAAATATGGGATATAAAGATTAAAAGGGGTGGGATTTCCAGATACCTGGAAAAAACCTATTAACAAGATGAGCCGTCAGGGTTAAAAAAAAAAAAAGTTTACGGGTTACAAAAGAAAGGACGGGGCAATGTTTGGGAATCACATATGCAATATGAAAACAAAAAAAAAAAGTTTATACATGATAACTAGAAAATATGACAAAATAAAAATATGAGGAAAGGTTTTTTATATAAATAAGCTAAAATAACTTCTATGTGGTAATCATTAATTCAGAAATTTTATCTTTAAAGTCATTCTTAAACATTCTTTTGATACAAGGGTCCAAAAAATACATTCCAGGGCTGAGATTAAAATTCGAAGTCAGTTGTATAAATGCCGATTCTAAAAGATTTCGTGAAAAAAAGTCATTTGATTTGGCAATCACAGAACTCTCCTTCCAATTAATACGATGGGAATTTTCACTCAAATGGATAAAAATGGCATTTGATGTTTGCCCAGTGCTTACAGAGTACTTATGTTGCTTAATACGCACATTCAGATCCTTGCTAGTTTGCCCAATATAAAATGAAGGGCAATCCAAACAAGGGATTTTATAAATTACGTTATTTGTTTCATTAGGGCAATTTTTTATTAACATTCTTTTTAAAGTATTAGTATAAGAGAAAACAAGATTTACATTAAGTGTTTTTAACAATGTTTTTACGGTTTCAAAGCCATTAAAATAAGGTAAAATGAGGATATTCTTTGGCGCTTCCTTCTCAATAGTACTTTCGTTATAAAACTTTTTTTTGGCTTTAATATAACAAATATCAAGTATATTTTCTGGATAACACAAGTCTGCACCGATTTTTTTTATAGATTCAATTTCCTGATCCGAATATTGAGGACTGACAATGCGCAACGCACGTAAAAACATAGAGGAAAAAATTGATATCTTAATATTAAGATCGGTGCAGACTTGTGTTATCCAGAAAATATACTTGATATTTGTTATATTAAAGCCAAAAAAAAGTTTTATAACGAAAGTACTATTGAGAAGGAAGCGCCCAAGAATATCCTCATTTTACCTTATTTTAATGGCTTTGAAACCGTAAAAACATTGTTAAAAACACTTAATGTAACTCTTGTTTTCTCTTATACTAATACTTTAAAAAGAATGTTAATAAAAAATTGCCCTAATGAAACAAATAACGTAATTTATAAAATCCCTTGTTTGGATTGCCCTTCATTTTATATTGGGCAAACTAGCAAGGATCTGAATGTGCGTATTAAGCAACATAAGTACTCTGTAAGCACTGGGCAAACATCAAATGCCCTTTTTATCCATTTGAGTGAAAATTCCCATCGTATTAATTGGAAGGAGAGTTCTGTGATTGCCAAATCAAATGACTTTTTTTCACGAAATCTTTTAGAATCGGCATTTATACAACTGACTTCGAATTTTAATCTCAGCCCTGGAATGTATTTTTTGGACCCTTGTATCAAAAGAATGTTTAAGAATGACTTTAAAGATAAAATTTCTGAATTAATGATTACCACATAGAAGTTATTTTAGCTTATTTATATAAAAAACCTTTCCTCATATTTTTATTTTGTCATATTTTCTAGTTATCATGTATAAACTTTTTTTTTTTGTTTTCATATTGCATATGTGATTCCCAAACATTGCCCCGTCCTTTCTTTTGTAACCCGTAAACTTTTTTTTTTTTAACCCTGACGGCTCATCTTGTTAATAGGTTTTTTCCAGGTATCTGGAAATCCCACCCCTTTTAATCTTTATATCCCATATTTTCATTAATCAGGTGTATAAATATCTTTCTCTTTTTCCCTGTCTTTTAGTCTGCTCAGTAAAGGACCATTAGTCGAAAGGCCTCGCAGTTCTCCGTTGTTTCATTTTCCTCGTGGCTATAACGTTATTCATATATATATATATATATATATATATATGAAACAAAGCCCACAGGAAAAATTAATACGAGGATTCCAAGTACTCTCGAACTTTATTTCGAGTTCTTTATCAAGGAATAGCAAAAGTATTGAAAATTATAATATATATAAGGATGATACAATTGTCAATACTTTTGCTATTCCTTGATAAAGAACTCGAAATAAAGTTTGAAAGTACTTGGAATCCTCGTATTAATTTTCTCTGTGGGCTTTGTTGCATTTATTGCTTACTCACGCAATGCTTTGGGAGTTTTACAAAATTACAAAGAAATTACAAGGTAATCAGTAATTTAATTTCGCTTTTTTAAAATTAATCACAGAATTCAAATTTATCATGAGAGGTGGAAGGATTTAAAGGGTAATTGGTACAAAGTAGAACCGATATAAATGAAATATCAACATACCTTAGATTGCGGCGTCCATTCCGAGACTGAGGGAAAAACGGAGAACTAAGTTGAAATTGGGATTCGTTTGTTGTTGGGTTAGGCAATGTGGAGAGGGAAGGAGAACTCGACCTCATCAAGCGATTGTTTAGTTTTCTTTATATAGTGATTCTAATATCTTAAGAGCGAGCATAGAAAAGGTAGAAGAGAGAATAGTAAATTGATATGATGATGTTGAGTGCCCTGCAATGTGCGATTGATTGCGCACGCTAAATAATTCTACAGTGAACATTGGCTTCTGAGTTCTATTGGAGATTCTTAAATGTTTGTGGTTCTTCTGCTTAAAAACTAGGCTACTTTGGCCTACATAGCAGACATGGCAGTCTGCACACTTGTATTGGTAGAAAACAGAGAATCTTAACATCAAAAGTATATACTGTGGTCTTTATAAGGAAGAAGGAACCAAAAGTATTACGATTGTTGTATGTGAATTTAAACTTAACTTTTGGTAAAATTTACATTAACGAAATGTCGAAAATGGAAGTAGAAGGGCCAATGAATGGATGTTTTATGAAAATATTCATTTTGGAACTTTGTAGTATACCTGATTGTGTTTAAATATTAGGTAGTCCAAAAAGCGATGGCGTTTTTAAGGTGCAACGTTTAAAATAAACAAATAGGTAAATAATAAATTTATTTTTAATCAAAATAGGTTCAGTGTGATTGAGACTGCCCATTGCGTCTCATTACTGACACATCTAATCTTTGACTCGGTGCCTTCCTTCAGCAGTATCATGGAAATAAGTGGGAGGTTCTAGACTACTTCAACAAAGCTTTACGTGACCCGGAATTAAAACATAGTATATTCACAAAAGAATTGACCGCAATTCATCTTGTAGCAAGCACTTTCAACATCTACTTGAAGGGACAAATTTTTTCGTGCTCACAGATTGTAAGATTACAATTGGTGCTATTAAATCCCTCAACACACTCCACTCCACTAGAGAAGCCCATTCATTTAAATTCATTTCACACAACACAAGTGATATTCATCATATCGCAGACAAGGATAATCCAAGTGACGCCCTCTCATGAGACCTCATCATCAATTGCAACATGCAATCTGTTACACATGCAAAAAAACATCAGCAATTCAAAATTACACTCTAGATCCTTCATGCCATGTAATAAATTCCTCTGTTTCTTCCTCTTCTATTATTGATTTTACAGCACTTACAAGATCCCAATCAACAGATCTGCAACTTACTAAACTATAAGAATATGATAGTATCTCCCTTAAGTTTTACAAAGTAGCACTACCATCCACATCCATCTCACTCTCTCATTTGCGTTTTATCAAAAGGTTTTGTACGACCTTATCTTACTTCTGAATTTCGCAAACTAAACTTTGATTATCATCATAATCTTGGCCATTTGGGTTCTAGAACCACTCTCAAATCTATCTCAGGCCAATTAGTCTGGGAAGGAATAAGACAAGATATTGGATCTTGGGATTGTAATTGCCTTTTATGTCAGAAGACCAAGGTGTAACGCCACACAAAGCCGCCTTAACTGCACCAGAATCCATATTTCACATCATTCGTGTGGATATAGTCAGTCGTTTTCCTGCAATGCAGGAAGGCTTCATGTATCTTCTTACAGTTATATGCCGTTTTTCAAAATGGATTGAAGCATATACATTAAAAGACAACGTCTGAGTTTGTGTTTGACGCATTTTGCACTTATTGCATCTCGAAAGTTAGTGCCCCAGTTAAAATAATCTATGATGATGACCTTCACGTCTGTCACAGAGAGAAAGAGAGAGAGAGAGAGAGAGAGAGAGAGAGAGAGGACACGCCTGGTCGACCCTTTTTAATTCACACTAACGAAGCACAAGATCGCGAAGGCCGTGATGGGCTGGCGGCACGACTTCGTGGAAGCATGAGATGTGCTTAAGAACACAAAGGGTCTCACCGGGGATTAACCTGAGACGGCGGGAATCGGGCAAAGTTCACCTCACCCGGTGAAGCGTTTGTCCACTGGAACCGTCCCCCTTCGGATGCGGAGAGAAACCCCTCCATTTCACCCCTATAAAACGTCCGAAGCCAGACTCGGAGAGCAGTTCGTAAGCGCCCGTGTCACGAGTATCCGCGAGTATCTCCCATCCTCCCATCCCCGTTAGTTTCACGTGAACACTTGTAGAACCCGTCAAGCTCCGTGTATTCCCCTAAAACTCGCGAGAGTCAACCCCGTACACGTTGGTACCCATTACCCGAACGCGACGCGTCAAATTCTCGATTCTGTATTCTAAGCCTGAAGGCAAGATCTGAGTCATCTCGCGTAATAGTTGTTTGTCAAGAGGCTATTATTGTGGAGTCTACATCGTCCCGATCAAGGCAGGACTACTCCTTCAGACTAAATATTCGAGGTAACCGCAACGCGCAACTCCTCTGTGCAAGTGCTCCCCCTACCCCTTTTAAGCCTCCGTCATTTGGCTTCGCGTGCGCTCAAAGTGATTTGAGCGTCCCATCTGTCATTGTCCGTGTGTGTGTACGGCGGTCAACCCCACCCAGGTAGCTCTGTGGGGGTCTAACCAAGTAAAACATTCGAGTGAAAAATTTAAACGGTTCACACCTTGAACCTTATAAATGGGAAGACAAACTTCCCGGTATGTATTGTTCTCTTTCGTAAATAGGAAGAGAAACTTCCCGGTATTTATTTCTCTTTCGTAAATGGGAAGATGGACTTCTCGTTTTATATTATTCTCTTTCGTAAATGGGAAGATAGACTTCCGGGTTTGTAGTATTCTCTCTTTTGGAAATGGAAAGTTAAACTCCACAGTATGCAGTATTTTTCTCTTGTAAATAAAGGAACGAAAATGCCAGTGTACTCGGTCGGTGAAGTTGCTTTCCGAAACTGTTGCTTCCTGTGTCGGGTAGTGAGGTAAAGGGCCAATGTATGTACTTTTGGGGAGTACAAATCGTGCAGGTCACAGAGAGCAACATTGTTGAGTCGATGCTACTTAGAGCTTCTTTTATTCTCCTTGCAAGACCTCGTATATAAGAGTTCATGCCATCGAAGTTGCTCTCCTAAACTTTGACCTCCTTTGCCGAGAATATACATTCGGTAGCGTAGCTCGATCCGAACTCTGATTGAGCGCTTGAAAATTCCGAAAATGGATTTCAGCTGTGTTTACATTCAAACGGTTTGAGCGTTATTAACCTTTTAAATCTACTGTGACGCTGATTGGACAATTATTGTAGTGCTTATATCTAAAATCTGATTGGTCAATTTGTTAACGCTAAGGTCTGTTATTTCAAAAATGAACAAAGTATGACAATTAAATGTATATCAATCCTGATTGGTTGAATTTTGTAGAATTATGAGTAGATAGAATGACTATTTATATAGGTGTATTTTTTTGAAAAAGGGAGTTAGCAATCATTGTCGTAGAATGGACTTTCGACGATATACCATATATAACTATTCGTTAAGGGAACTTCTTAATTATCTTTAGAGTGCGTGGATGTCTGGCTGGCCGATATTATGTATCTTCGATATGCTTAAGAAGTGGAACTGAGCTCAAGGATAATAATATTGCTATCATTAATAAAATAGAGTTTTATTAATACTAACTATCAACAACACACAAAACGGAAAATATTGACATAAACAGAGAAAGGAAAGGGTCGTGTGGAATCGAGCTAATCCGAGGATTAAAAGATTTAAAAAGGTAGAACAAATATAAAGTTAAAGAGATGGGATGGTTCGCTAAACCATTTAAAGCACAGGATAGAAATGACAAAAGGGTTAAATACTCAAAGGTAACGTTCGGCTTACGTGATTTATACTTGTTGTGCAGAGGAAGGCGACGTGATGGAATTTCGGTCCGCTGGCGAGTTCTAGCCGAAGGGGAGGGGAATTAAATGATCCTGACGTGGCGTCTTGGGAATGAGAACCGTTTCTTGATTAACGGCTTGACGAACAATGGCTGTTCTACGTTGTTCTCTTCTGAACAACAGGGGGGGTGAGAACCGTCTCTTGTCTACGGGCTCAAGAACAATGGCTGTTCTAATGTTGTTCTCTTTCTGAACAACAGGGGAAGGGTGAGAACCGTTTCTTGGCGAACGGGCTCAAACGAACAATGGCTGTTCTACGTTGTTCTCTTCTGAACAACAGGAAGGGGGGGGGGGTGAGAACCGTTTCTTGTCAATGGGCTCAAGAACAATGCCTGTTCTAATGTTGTTCTCTTCTGAACAACAAGGGGAAACCTTGTAGACTCGGCGTCACGAAGGCTCGAACCTTGGCACTCAAGGGATACATTCCTTCTTCTAGACAAGTGATGGTGAATCTCAAGGTCGAGGTCCCTTGGCGCACAAGGTGAGAGAGGGTCATAGTGATGTTTCGCGACGAAAATCTGGATCTCCAATCTGATCTTAGTGGTAAAGTTTCCATCTAAATAGTCGAGACATCTCCTTGGCGTGGAGGACAATGGAGTGCGAGCTTCGAGGGAATGCACAGCCGAGCCTGAGAACAAGCCTTATCTGCCCATAAGCCTAACTCAATCTGCCGTGATCGGCGGGTGGGGCGAACAGATGGGGGATGATAAAACTCCTTGTTTAAACATTGACTCAGGTGGCTGCGATAAGGCGCCCAGCTTCAAAGCGAAGATGCACGTGGGGAGCATCGTGGTTTTAAATAACATGTGATAGTGGTTGAAATTACGCGGCCTCAACCCGTTTTATCACAATCATTATTATTCAAAAATAAATAAGGTGTCATATCCGTTCGCCATTGTGAGTTTTGTTCCAGCTGTTTACCAAGGAATAAAGAATCTAAGATATATTTATATATTCCTTTATCCTAAGGAAGCTCGTTAATCACATAACCCAACCTGCTACATCGAGAAGAGTCCCCCTTTTTGCACATTTCACCTAAAAGGGACCTATAACGTCAATATACGCCATGCCTATGACTCTTTGAAGTCTTGAATAGTATACGTCTCTTATGTTTATATACCTTAATTAAAACCCTTTTAATTTTGTAAATATATTATCTACATAGTAGTAAAGTATATTTTTGTAATCTGTTTCTATTACCACTGAACCTTTCAAGATAGCTAAGCATGATCAACCTAGCTGCACTCTAAACCTTAATTGCATTCTGATTTGTATTTATAATTTTACCCACGCTCATAACTAACTCATAGGCCTCTCTCCCTCAGGCTAGAGAATTTTAAAAAGGGTTGGGTTCTAACATCAACCTACCACATGTAGTAATATCTATATTATATTAAACTGGTGTCAGGTTTATTGGGGTTAATCTTGGTTAATCACTTGGTTAACCTTGGTCAAATTGTTAAATTGTTGGGTAATCTTGGTTCCAATATTGAGATCAAAAGGGAGGAACTACTACTTACACAATTGTTTTTTTCCCGTTCATATTTATTTTTTTGTGTGAATTTATTTTGCGTGACCGTGCATCACTTTTATTTTATTCCTCCACGGAATTGAATTTTTGTCCTTCAAGACCTCATTTCGTCTATTGTAAGTTGAAGGTACATTTAGAAATTACATTGTTCTATGTATAGATGTCACTTGGCGTGCTCTAACTCTCGTCTCAATCACAGTGTGGGATTTAGGTAATATTTTGTCCCCAAAGTTTTTTCTTGAGTGATCATACGGATAGAATCCGCACCGTGCGAAGTAATTGTGTTATTTTCCGCGAGTGTTTTCCCCCTTTGTTGTTCGTACTATCGTTGGGTCAAGCAAATCCCAGTCGCATTTCCGTCTGTGCGTTACTAGAAATGCCGCCACATTCATTGCCGTGCGTTAATTTATTCCTTGTTATCGCTTCCCTCGCGTAAAACCGATAACATGTCTTCGTTTGGAATTTTCAATGCCAAAGCTGAGTCCTTTGGACTCAAAAGAAAAGACCTAATACCCTACATCCAGGAGGAATAGGAAAGAGAAAGAGCCGAAGAAAAAGAAAAGGAACGCGAAGAAAGAGAGAGAGAACGAGAAGAAAGAGAAAGACGCGAAGAAAGAGAGAGGATTCGCCCCACGAAATGGATATGTTCAGGGCTAGGAACGAGATGCTCTCCAAAAATTCCGCAACCTCCAGAGTAGACGGACCGCAGACAGCAACCATAAAATTCCCAGTATTCATAGAAGGAAAACAGTTCGGGTCTTATCTCACCCACTTCGAGAAGATCTTTGAGGTGAATCTTGGGACATGCGTTATGTCAAGCCCTTTGCTCTCAAACCCCCTGCTTCGGTGTTCCCCAGGAGGACCATCGTTTGTTTTTCCTGTGCAGTTGAGGTTCACATAACAACCAATTGCCGTCAGAACTCGCAGTTTAGAAACACTTCTTTTCACCAGGTGCACCAAATCAGTGCCACTTCTGCGCCCCCATCGTCACGAAATGAAGCTCCCTATTCTTCAAACCCGCCAAGTACCACTGGCCACCAGGTAAACTTTTTGTTTGATAAAAGTACCCCTAGAGCCCTCTATTTCGAAACTGGAGCAGTAAATGGTTGCCGGATCTCCACCCTCGTCCGTGATACAGGAGGCACGTGTATTGTTGTTTCATATGAGTTACTCCCACATGTTGTTTCTGATCACGATAGGTTTGCCGTAGTGCATGATAACTTGGGGCGCGCCAATAAATTCCCATTGTTAATTGTTATATTGAGTACGCATATTTTACTGGTTAGGCTGAAGTTGTTGCAGCCCCATCAAGTTTTGTGCGGTCCTAATTGGTCAGTCCGCCAGGGTACATTCTGCCCCTGTGGCTCAACCCGTTACTACTCGTTCCCGCACGAAGAAGGAACATCAAGCCCCTATACATTTGGAACCCCCGTAATTCCATAGTGTGATGAGCTGTGACTTTGTTGAAAGCCCCTTTGGACAAAAACACAGAACAAAACGCGCGAAACCATCAGAGGGAATAAGGTGATTTCCTTCATCATCAAGGACAACCTCTTCTATCGCGTGGGCACGGAGGAAAACGACACCAAGTCCCGCATACTATGTGTACCTCGCTCCCACGTCCCTCCAATTCTTCAAACTGCTCACGATAGTCTGTTTGCTGGCTACCTCAGCCACACGAAGACCGCCAAAAAGATCTTCAAATATTTTTATTGGCCTGGCGCGACCGCTGAAATTTTGCTATATTGTCATTCGACCGATATTTTCCAAAAGACGGCAATAAAAGTGCGAGTTAAACCTACGCCTTTATAGAAGGGACCCCTAATCTTTGAACCCTTCTGCCACGTAGCTATCGATTTAATCGGGCCGATACACACGCCGTCGAACGAAGGCCATAGCTACGTTTTAACTCTGCTCGATTTTGCCATCAGGTTCCCCGAGGTTGTGCCCCTCAACAAAATTGACTGTATCTCCTGCGCCGAAGCTCTTATTTCCATATTTTACTGTGTGGGCCTACCCAGGAAAATTCTATCCGACCGTGGTTGCCAATTCACCTTCGAATTGATGGAGTACGTCGGTAAATTAATAATGATTAAGCC
The DNA here is from genome assembly GCA_963969495.1 of Ceratothoa steindachneri. NCBI lineage: Eukaryota > Metazoa > Arthropoda > Malacostraca > Isopoda > Cymothoidae > Ceratothoa > Ceratothoa steindachneri. The sequence goes on from OZ018324.1 coordinate 11,741,055, forward strand.
CTTGTTTACCATTCCTTTTCACCCGGTTGGGAATGGAATGTGTGAGAGGCTAATGGTAATCTCAAGGCCATTCTCAAAAAGGTAGTGTGCTGATCAACCCCCTAAATGGCATCGTTTTCTTCCGGTAGCTCTCTTTGCTAACCGTGAAATCCCCCATCGTACGTTAGGATTCGCGCCATTCGAGCTTTTATATGGAAGGAACATTAGAGGCCCCCTGATTATCCTAAAGGAACTCTACTCCAATCTAACATTGGATCAAGACTTGCAGATCTCTTACTCATACCTAGTGGATTTGAGACAGAGGATGGAAAAGTGCGCTGAAATTGCGTATTAGAATGCCTACATCAATTTGGACAAGTATAAAACATACTTTGATTGCAAGTCCAAGAAAGGGAATTTTAAGCCCGGAGAAGAAGTTTTGATAATCCTCCTCACGGACAACAACAAATTGTTGAGCCAATGGAAGGGCTCGTACCAAGTAGTCGAGAAATGTGACCCCGTCGATTAACTCATTGACCCCCCCTTTCATGAAGAATTGTTTTGCATGTTAACATGCTCAAGCGGTACCACCGACGCGCGATCATCAACCAGATATTGGCAATTGACGAAGGGTCCGTAATGGAATATGGTTACTCCCCGGACCCATTTTGCACAATTCAAGTCGCCTGCGTGGATCAAGACACGGAATTCGGGTTGCATGTCTTGCCCGATACTAATAATTACTCCTCTACAGAAATTAAGATAAGCTATCCTCTCTTCAAAGGAATTAATTGCAGGCGCTCCTGAATCGTTTTGCTTACGTTAGCACTGAGATCCCCGGTTGTGCCACCCACTTATAGCACAACATTCAATTAACTACCTAGGAACCCATCCGTTCCAAACCATACCCACTGCCCATACACCTTCGGGAAGCACTCAATGACGAGGTAGTTCAATTTTTAAGGTTGCAGAAGATCAACCTTATGGAGTCGAGCTATTGTTAACAGGTTACAAGGAGTTACAAGGAAAGAAGGTACCCTAGGAGACCTTACGGTCCATTCAAAGAGGGTACCTTTGGACTAGCAATCGAGCGGGCACATGGCTGCTCAATTGTTTTGCGTCCCTAAACGGCCACTTTTCAAGACTTTGTCTAGTCTTGACTTGAACTGGTCAACAGATTCACTGTTGACAACTTCCACTGGAAGTGCGTTCCACATACCGCAGATACTGTAAGTGAAAAAATTTCCACACAGATTGCGGTTGTAACGCTTCAGTTCAAGTTTGAAGCCGTGATTGCGCGTTCTGTTCTCACTCAGTGTGAAAATATCCCGGTAGTCAACATTGTCGAACCCTCGAAGTATTTTGAAAACTTCGATGAGCTGACCACGCAGTCTACGGGTTTCCAACGAGAACAGATCTAATTCCCTTAGTCTATCCTCATAACTTTTATGTCGGATAGAGGGAATCAGTTTGGTTGCCCTAGCTTGTACGCGTTCCAACCTTGCGATGTCCTTTCGAAACGAAGGACTCCAAAATTGTACGGCATACTCCAGGTGCGGCCGAACCAGGGAGTTGTACAGACAAAGTACTATCTCCCTGTTACGGTATCCAAACTGGCGCTTTATGTAGCCTAACATCCTTTTGGCTTTCTTCTCTGCCTCGATGCACTGTTTCGAGAACTTGAGGTCGCTAGTGATAGCAACACCCAAGTCCTTCTCAGTGTCACTCGATTCAAGAGCAGTGCCCTTAAGGATATAATGAGATTTGGGATTTCTGTGGCCGATATGCATTACTTTGCATTTGTTCACGTTGAAAGGCATTTGCCACGTGTCCGACCACTCCCCAATCTTCCAAAGATCTTCCTGCAGGCGGGCAGTATTTCCATCCTTTGCAACGTTCATACCAAGCTTGGTATCGCGGGCAAATTTGGAAATCTTGGCAACCATGTCACCGTCCATGTCGTTGACGTAGATGATGAATAGTAGTGGTACCAGGACAGAACCTTGAGGCACTCCGCTAGTAACGGGCACCCACTCAGAAGCCTGTCCATTCACCACCACCCGTTGCCGTCTGCCACTTAGCCAGTTCTCGATCCAGCTGGCTACTTTTCCGTCTATGCCCAGCGCTCGCACTTTCCGGAGAAGGCGGCGGTGTGGTACCTTATCAAAGGCTTTATGAAAGTCTAAGTAAACCACATCCACCGCCTTGTCCCGATCGTGCACACTGAACACAAAGTGGAAGAATTCCACAAGGTTCGTCAGGCATGACCGTTGCCTTCGGAAGCCGTGCTGGGAACTCCTCAGTAGCAGGTTTGACTCTAAATACGACGTTATTTTCTCCACCATCATGCTTTTCATGAGTTTACCGACTATCGAAGTCAGACTGATAGGTCGGTAGTTTGACGGATGGCTGGGGGCTCCTTTCTTGAAGATCGGAGTCACCTCCGCCTCACGCCAGTCTCTAGGAACGCATGCGGTCCGGATTGACATGTTAAAGATAGCGCACAGATGTCGTGATACTTCATCGCACACTTCCTTTAACACCTTGGGTAGAAACCCGTCCGGTCCAGGGGACTTATTCGTCTTTAGGTCAGCGATCTTTTTCTTTATTTCTCCTTCGGTGAAGTCCATTGCCTCCAGCTTTTTCCCCGATTAGGAATCCGTGGGCTGGGGGATGGGACCACACTCTTTAGTAAACACTGAGGAGAAGTAGTCATTGAGAAGGTTAGCATTTTCTGCATCTGACTGAGTTGATGCACCCTCCTCGTCCACTAAGGGCCCAATCCTACGATGGATTGGTTTACGGCTATTTACATAGCCGAAGAACTCCTTGGGATTCTCCTTGCAGAGTCTCGCCACTCGGAGTTCCTCAGTACGCTTAGCCGCCCTTATGCTGGACTTCACTCTCCTGGCTAGCCGTTGGTACTCGTCAAAGGCACCCGAGATCTTCGATCGCCGGTACGCATTTCTCTTCTCCCTAAGCAGTTGGCCGATTTCTCGATTAAACCACTTTGGTTGAACAGAAGACCGACGGAGGCATTTCAGAGGGATGCAACTTGATTGAAGACTCATGAATTTATTTTTGAAATTGTTCCACGAATCCTCAACCTCTTCGCATACCGCTAGCCTTACATCAGTCAGCCCAGCTCGAAGGCTTGCAAAGTCTGCTCTTCTCAAGTCAAGTTTCTTTGATTGACTGGCAACAGACCTTACCTTCGGGATCTTGACGGTAAATCTAACTAGCTGTTGATCACTGCCACCGAGCTCTTCGCCTACAGAGACATCCTCAACGATATCATCCTCAGAGGTGAAGACCAAGTCGAGGAAATTGTCTCCTCTCGTCGGTTCTCTGACCCATTGAGTGAGGAACTCGTTGTTGGCGAACTCCAGGAGTAGCGCGCTCTCGCCACAGGCTGCTCTGGTTTCCCAGTCAACTTGTCTGTTGAAGTCGCCCATAACGATGCACACTCTGCCTTGAACAAGCTCACCCAGCAGCTGGTACAGTTCCCTGTCCTTCTCAACGGGTTGGGAAGGGGGTCTGTAAAGCACCAGGGTCCTGTATCTGACAGGACCTATCTCTAGGTCAACGCCTAGGAGCTCGTGATCGGATATAATGTTGGAGTTCGAAGATTTGATTGTATCCTTGACATACAACATTACACCGCCACCCTCTCTGTCTGGCCTATCTTTGTGGAAGAGTTGGTAGCCAGGAACCGTGAATTCGCCTTCAAAGTCTCGGTTTGACGTTTTTATCCACGATTCTGTTATGGCTACCATTTCGGGTTCTTCCGTCGCTACGAGGCCACGGAGCTCAGGAAACTTGTTCCTGATTGACCTCGCATTAAACAGAAGAACTTTCAGGGAGTCCCCGACTGTAGGACTCCCTACGCTCTTCCGTTTCCCGGCTTGTTTGTTGGCGAGGCACCCCTTTTTGCGACCTCTGAGAAGGTCGTTTCTGGAGTGACACGGGCGTACTGGCGTACGTCCGCCCTCACTCTGGGCCGGATACTCCTTTCGGTCCTCTCTACGACATCCTGGATCATGTTCGACAGAAAGGCCTTTCCTTCAAAGGAAAGATGTACCCCATCCCTTTGGTAGAGATCATTTCTACCATAAAAGGTGCGGTACGGGTCCACAAAAAAGACCCCCTCTGCCGTACACAAATCTGCCAGGTGCCGGTTTAAAGACACATTCATCGAGTGAGCGGTCCGTGTTGGACCTCTCCTCGGGAGCATCCTGACTACCACACGCTTGCGGGTTTTCAGCCCACAGTCGTCCACGGCACCCATGACCGTGTGGAGGATTTTATCTGTAGGGCCTACCCTACCTCCTCTCAGGTAGAGGTCGTTTCCACTGACCATCAGAGCAACGACTGAGCTCTCAGAAATCTGTGATTTCTCAGCCTCTACTCTGATGTGGTGGTTACCACATCCTGGCAGGCAGCTTACCTTCACACTAGTGTGAAGGCGGGCCGCTAGCAGGGACTGCAGGCCCCGTGCTTGAGAATCACCAATAAGGGTGACTCTTGCACATTTGTCAGCAGGCGACTTATTCTTCCCCCTCGGAAGCGACTTGCCGCTTTCCTCTTGTATCTCTACATTTTTCTTTTTTTTCTTCTTCATCTTATTTTTCTTGTCTTTATTTGTTTTCTCTTCTTCCGTTTCTCTTTTCTCTTCTTTTCTTTCCACTTTCCCTTGCGCACCAGTAACGCTCGAATCCTCTACACTGGGGTGAGCAGCATTAAGGTCCTTTTTCTTCTTTTTCTTTTTCTTCTTCTCATTGGCTCCGCATGGCAGAAGTGGGGCTGCCAATGCAGTTTCACCTCCTTGGGCTGGAGTCGCATCGGCGGAACCACCCAAGTCAGTGGGACTTTCGTCTCGAGCTTGAGCCGACTGGGCCTCTAGTTTAGAGGCTAGCTCTAGGATTTTTTCCTCGAGACGCCGAATCTGAAGCGCGTGCTGCGTTTCTAGGGTCTGTATTTTATTTTCCAGGGCCCTAGATTTTTCTTCAGAGGTTGTGAAGAGATCCTTGAGTTCATTGCAGCATGCTACTGCCTCTCGGATCTCTCCTTTAAGGATGCAGTCGGTGCATATACTTCCCGGGTGGCATTTCGAAAAACATCCTTCCGGGAAGTCCACACACCACTTGTCCTTCTGGCATATCGCACATGTATATTTAAGTGCAGCTGGACCTTTTTTCCCAGTCATTTTAAACACTTTCTCTCTTTCAAAACTTTGTGACCAATCAATAGAAAAAAGGGGGTTGGTGAGTTCTCCCCGCGTGAGTCGCTCCCGCCTATCCATCGGAGACGTTTCGGATCTTTCAGAAGGCACGCTCCATGTCCTGCTGTTCGTCCGACCGAGTCGTCAAGCCTCGGCGTGCCGTGGCTCCCAACCAAGCAGCACAGACGGTCCCCGAAGGGGCCATCGATTTGTCACCAGGTGAACAACAACGAAGCACGCCCCTTACTAAACTCCTACTAGTTCCCTTCACAACGGCCGGGATCTCGGAGCAGCGTTCAATGGATATCCCGCCCCACCAAGAGACTCGACCCAAGGCTTTTTATTGGCCTGGCAACCAACCTGGGAACAAAGGGCCGTCACCTCGGACCGATGCTACCAGAGGCACCCGTCAACGGGCACTGGGAACGGTCAATAATTACGCGCCAGGGAAGGGGTTAACGGGGCACTACCCTCATCCCATTCATCGTGCCCCAACGCCTAGGACACCTCTAGTCCTAGTCTCTCGCAACCAGTGAGCGTCGATTGGCGTTGTTTATAGAGGTTCCAAAGCCTCTCTTCTGACGCATGAGGTAGCTGCCAGGTCCTTATATGTAGATAGAGGAAGAAAAGGGAAACAGGGACATGATAGTAGGCTTTTTTTGTTTTTTTCTTTTTGTAAAAGTGGGAGAGATAGAATAAAAGTAAAAAAAGGAGAAGGATAGAGTAAAAAAAAAGGAAGGAATGACGCACTTAGTCTGGAATCTCGTTTTCGACCAAATCGACAAGGGAAGCCCTACCAGGGGTACCCAGAAGAGGTTCCCCCGCCGACATAGCTCGAAAAGTCAAAGGTACACACAAGCTCTCTTCCCGCGACAAGGGGGCGTCACCTCTCCCTCTACATTGAGAGAGAGAGAGAGAGAGAGAGTAAGAAGGCCGGTGGTTCTTATCGAATGTTCATCGATTTTAGGAAGGTAAATTCGGTTACCCGAATTCGGTCCACACCATAGACCAAAACCTCCACCTTTTTGAGAAAGCCCAGGAACGTCTAGATTGGATGAACTTAAAGAAAAGCTGGCATCTGCTCCTTTCATCCGTCTCCCTAACCCAGACAAACCGTTTAGCATTCGCACCGACCTATGTAATGATGGGATACGATGTGTCCTATCCAGTATGGGGATAACGATGAAAGTTTCCGTCGATTTTACCAGCCGAAAATTACTCGCGCGCGAAAGAAATTATGCCGTGATTGACAGAGAGAGAAGCCCGCTATAGTTTGGAGAATCCAAAAATTTAAAATGTATTTAGTAGGGAAGGAATTCGTATTGGAAGCAGCCAATAAACCCCTATCCTACTTACGCAACGTAAAAAAGATACAACGGTCGGTTAATGCGATGGACTTTGTTCCTCCAGGAATTCCAATTCAGTATTTTGTATATGAAAGGTACCGATAACTGCATAGCCGATAGTTTAAGAAGAAACCTGTTGGACTCTCTTCCAAACTAATTCTGAGCCATTTATTATTTTTTTTTTGTGTGTATTCATTTTTTGTTCGTAAAGCAAATTTGTATATTTAACAGTAAAATACGCGAACGTGTATCTTATTTTTTTTATATGGTGAATTCCTTTGTAAATTTTATTGTTAGTTTTGTATCACCTTAGGATATTACCCTTGGGCAAGTGAGCCACATTTAAGTATGGCATTGACAAAATGTATCTTTTGGCAACCGTGCTGTAGTATTATATAATCTGTATATATGTATGGCGCAAAAGAGAAAAAAACACTGGTTCCACTATTTTTAAAGCTAAGTCTGCAACAGAACACATTTTTACATCGCCGGCGAACGTCTATGGCAACTTTGTGTAGAAAGAGCCCATCATATCCTTAAAAGCTCCTTGATAGCCAAAGGAGATCCTAGTGATTAGCTAAAAAAAAAAAATCCCCGCAACTCTGCTCGCTATGCGTAACAATCCCCGTCAAGGGACAGGACATTCTCCTGCGCAAATCGTTTATGGAATTTCCTTACGACTCACAGCTGACTTTTGGGGTCAACAGAAACACAGATCCTTTACAATACAAAACAATACAACAGCATCAGAAAACCATGAACTCACTTCCCCCAATATCTTCGAGTCATTTTGTTTGTTTGCAAACAAGATCATTTTATTCTCAAGGAGCTTGATACTTGCACTCATGTTTTTTTTCCTAAAAGACACACAGATCCACCCCAATTTTGTTTTCTACACCATACAAGGACCTATATAAGATCTTAAAAATACATGTACATTCATATATGTACTCTCCAAGGACCCAGTGGCCCATTGAAAGCACATATCCGCAATATCATACCTGCACGTTTTGATCCCCCCAGATATTCTACCGCAAATGGTACCCATAGTTCTTCAGTGACAACCCATGAGAGCCTTATCCTCCAAACGTCTGACACGCTCCCTTACATGCAATCTAAGAAACAACACCATCCGGCTCATACCACCACGCACGCACTGAAATCTATACTATGAGCAAACAGATTTCCTTCATCATGTATCAATATTTTCAGTTTTTAACCAATACAGGATTTTTTTAAATGTTATGTTGATTTGGTGGGTGAGACGATTAATTTGCGACGACAAACGACTTTTAGATTTTTTTTGTGCACACACTCATTATATCTTTATAAGAGAAAATTCACCTCAACCAATTTAATTTATGTTTTTCGACTTTCAGACTGAATTGACTCATATGTAGTGTACGAGAAGTGCAAGTGAGCCGCTTAAAGGCTGCGTTTGAATGAGTCTTATTTGGATTTGGAGATTTAAGATGAACGAGTGAATTCACTGCTGGCCAACATTGGTGCAGCCACGCAGAAAGCTGTTCGCAACTCGCCTACGCTATAATTTTTTTCTTGTCCCCTTATCCTACTCTCATCTATCAACAATGGTGTCCAGACCCGGGAGGGTGAGCGATAGCCCTTGGATAACATTTCCAAACGCATTCTCTTCATTCCTTCAAAATACGCTCTGCTTCTAGGGGGAAAAGTTGTGTAGCGTACAAGAATGCAGGCAAGTGTCTTAAAAGCTTTGCTTGAATGGGTCTTTTTTGAGACTCAGGATGGCCGAGTGGATTTGCTGCTGGATAACAGTGGTCAAGCGACGCGGGAAACTGTTCGCAACTCGCTTACGCTATATATTTTTTCTTTGTCCCTTTTCCTATACTCCTCTATCAACACATATACATTGAAGTGATCTACAGTTGCACAAAAATGACCTTTGGCACACACCGTGGTTCAAAATGTATAGTCAAAATTTTCAAAATGTAACATTTCTCTACTTAAATTTCATGAAGTTTACTCCGTCTTAATTATTATGTATTTTGTACAAATGTGATTTAATTATTCTCTAGGATAACTATTTATAATCATTATTTTACATTATTGATATTTGATGTATCGGATTTTGACATTTAGTTCACAAGAACTAATGTCATTTATATACTCATACATTATTTTAACCGACGTTAATGTACAAATTATTTTTATTGATATTCATTTATTTAACTTTCATAAGTTATATCACAAATTTATTATATATGTCGAGGAAAAGGTCACCTCCCCAGACAATACGTCTATATATACCTATATGTATCTATTGGTTGGGAGGAAAGAGATAAAAGCCACGAGAATATATATGTATACAGTTATATACACATATATCCTCTAATGTACGTACGCGTCCTTCGCTGCGTACAAGTATGTTCACTTCGTAAAAGTAATCCGTTGATTACGAGGTATAAGAGTGCGATTTTAATACAGGGGCCGATGACGTTTAATGAGTTTACCAAGTTACAGTTCAAGGATATATTTAAAGATTAAAAACCAAAAGTATAATTTTAATAAGGCACTAGTTAACATATATATATATATATATATATATATATATATATATATATATATATATATATATATATATATATAGTACAAGAGAAAATAATAATTGGACGCGAATGAGCAAATGAGACCAGAAAAAGGAGGTTGGGGGGGGGGGGTTAAAGGCAAGAGAGAGGGACATTAGAAGAATCCAGAATCAAAAGGAGCAGAGGGTGGCACAGTGAAGGCGATCCTTTACCGAGAAGACAGAAATAACGCCAGGGGAAAAAAGTTTTGAATTCCTGGCCGTGACTCGAACCCGGGTCTGCTGATTGCCAGTCAGATGCTTTACCGCTAAGCTACCAGGCACAGTAACTATAATTCACCCAAAGCGTTACCCCATCAAACCCACTATCTCCCTAAGCTAGGAACTTCCAAGGAATTTTTATACCACATGCTCTTACCCGCTCACAATTTAAAGGCTCACTGTCCATGTCACATACAAAGAAAGCAACTACAGGATCTGCGGGCGATTATACAACCACCACAGGGCTATGCCATTTTTATTTTCTGTCTTTCAAATAAAATATGAAGACAGAAAGAAAGATGCAGAAACCTGGTTTCACTGACCATAAGTAATAGATGAGTAATCCCCTCCCCCCCGACGGGTTGGGTGATTACTCATCTATTTTGTAGGTTTGCCTCGAAAAACTTTTATGGCTCCAGCCGCTAGTCGTCCGTCAGACCCGCTGATCCCGGCCTCTTACACTTTCCCAAAAGGACACGCTAGGTTGTCTCGGCCGATAATGAGGGTTCGAGAAGGCCCCTCTCTCTCTCTCCCCCTGCTTTAGAGAAATCCGGGTATATATGCACCTTCCCAAGGATTACCCACAGAATCGGTTAGACGACGGTTTCCTGAACAGAGTTCGTTTCAACGACGATCTCCCTCAAGAAGTGTTTAGTGACGGTCGCAAGCCACAGAAGAGCCTTTCTCAACCGCCTTCGGATCAATGATTGGAGAAGCCGTCCTCCGAAGTTCTTCTGGTGACCTCTTGAGGAAAAGAGGCCCAATAGCTCGCTCAATCCGAGTTTGGAGAAGTCACGACCCCCACCCCCTCAAATACCGAAGTTCATCCGGTGACCTCTTGAGGACAAGAGGCACGCATCTCACTAAATCAGAGTTTCGAGAAAGTAGCACCGCCCTCTTCTGGTTCCCGGCTACATCCGTGAGTAACCAAGGTCACCAAGCCCCCTCCCCCCCACATCAAGTTCGCCCCGCTTTACTCTTGAGGCTCAAAGGAACTAAATCGCTCACTACCCTAAATCTCATATTATAACCATTTAATAACCCTGGTTATCTAATTAGTATTCGGAAACTAATTCCGTCTCATTCATGTACCTATATATCCATATTTCCTTTGTACCTTTTATTTAGTGTGTATTAAAATCTATTTTTTCGTTGTGTTTGGAATATCCCTTGGTCACGCGGCTGCAGCTAACTATTCAAATCACACTCTTAGAACAATAACAGTTGTTGCCTTGCTTAGCCTACCTTAGAGCCTGTGTGCGTATATTCCCGTCAGGCTAATTTTGAAGCACTATGTTCATTTAATAGCAGCTGCATTATCAAGAATATCTGAACACGAATACATTAGTACAATTTGCTTTTTTAACGGGTAACAACCAATTTTTAAGCCCATTTTTGTGTGGTGTGTCCAAAGTTTTCCTAGTTCCTTAAAAGAGGATAGTAGCTAAGCGGTAACAGTAACCAACCACCATTTTTTTCGTGTCGTGAGTCAGATTCCTTCGTTAGTTAATAAATTTTTTGTGTGAGTTCGCCTGATTTTTACTAGGAAATTTTAATAATTTTGTCGTTAGTAGAATTTATATTTGTTTTGGGGTAAAGCTTCAATAGCTCTGGTAGCTTTTTCGTGTGCAAACGCCGAGAATAGTATATCCTGGATGTATTCATTTGATTGCTTTCATAAGCAAGGGCAGATCCTAGGCTTATCTGGGAAAGATTTAATCGCTTATGTCGAGGAAGAGGGGCATAACAAACGTGCGGAAAGAAAAGTACAGAGAGAAGAAGAAGAAATAAAAGCACAGATAGGAGCAGAAGCAGAAGCAAAAGCAGAAGAGAGGAAAGTACAGAGAGAGGACGAAGAAATAAAAGCACAGAGGAGCAGAAGCCGAAGAAAGGAAATCACAAAAAGAAGAAAAAAAGAGGCAAGCGCAGAGAGAAGCGGAAGAGAGAGGAAGAATTAGGCGGCACGAGAGAGAGAGTTAAGCCGTGACCACTCGAGGTAAACTGCGTAGGATCTCGAAATGAAGAGGCTAAAGTGCCCTCACTAAAACTCCCCGCATACAATGACTTAGAAGATTTTTGCTCTCATTTAACTCACTTCGGGGAGATCTTGAAAGTCAAACAATTGGGACATAGAATCAGATAGTAGCACCCGGCTACTTCCACTCCTGAACCCTCATCTTCGTGACATATTCATTTCGCTTCCTTCAGAGGCCACCCTTGATTATTCAACTCTAAAGGCACAACTTCTTTCTGCTATTAACATGAATCCAGAATTTTATAGGGTTAGATTCCGCTCCGCGCGAATACAGCCAGGCCAAACCTAAAGACAATTTGGATTCACGCTTCAGCGTAAGTTCTAATTCTGGCTGGATTCCGCCCAAGTATCAAATTATTATGGGTCCCTAATTGACTTTATTTTAAGGGATTAACTGATGTGGACCCTCCCTCGCGAACTAAGGGCCTTCATAGCAGACAGAAGAGCGTCCACTTTCAAGGAGTGTGTGGAAGAAGCCGACCTTCACGTTTCCAGTCACGACATCTACCCCAAGGAGGTAACGAAGAACCATCACCCCTCCCCCAAACACAAGTTTGGGTTTAACCGAAGGCAACCCAAGGGCAACAACGGCTTCGTAAAAGTGCAAGCGCTGAGCAAGTACAGGCTTCACTCGCTGCGAGAGCAAGAGGACATGAAGCCTCCAGTACTCCCCTCCATACCTAGCAACTACACCCGTAGACCAATCGTATGTTTTACGTGTGGCACCCCTGGGCACATAAGTTACAATTGCACCCAAAATTATCAACTGAGGACCTCGTCGAGTCACCAGGTCCCCCAAATCTTTGCCGTCCCCTCGCCTAATCCGCCAGCCGCATGGCCAGCGGCCCCTGCTCTCTCTCTCCCGGATCAATAGGTAAATATCCTGTTCAACAAGAGTTCCCCCGGTGGGCTCCAGTTTGAAAATGGCGCAATAAATGGTTGTCGAATGTCAATCTTGGATATAGATACAGGTTGCACGTGTATAGTAGTATCAGACGAGCTACTACCTCCCGTAAGCCTCCAGCATAACAAGTTCACATTTTTGCATGACATTTTAGTTCATGTCACCAGATTCCCAGTGGTATGGTGCCATATTCAGTGTCAGTACTTGACTGGATGGACCGACGTAGTCGCGCCCCCGATAAAATTCTGCTCAGTCCTTATCGGACAGATCGTACAACTCTCCTAAACTCAATTTCTCAGCCGGTCGTTACCAGGGCCCAGGCCGAGAAAGATGTAACGCTTTCGGTACCCCTATTGCCCCCAAACGTTGACCTCGCCACCAATGTTCTATTTGCTGAGGCACAGAAGAATTGCCCCACATCACAACCCAAGTGGGAAAAAGCAAGGAAGAAGGAGACTGAAACGGTGCGAGGCAATCGGAAAATGGAGTACACCGGGAAGGACGTGTTATTATATTGTTCTTCTGTTGAACCAGAGAGTTCCCCGACCAACGCGTTATGTGTGCCGAGAATGTATATCGAACTCGTTCTAAAGATGGCTCATAATGGCCTATGGCCGCCGGACATTTCAGTCATAAAAAAACGGCACACGAGTTTTCGAAAATATTTCTTTTTGCCAGAAATTGTGGTCTATTCGTAAGTTTAGGATTTATCTCATAGGTAAAGAACTTATTGTTGAAAGTGATTACAAACCCCTGGCGTACCTAAAAAACTGTAATAGCCAAAATAGCCGTTTAATGAGTTGGAGACTACTACTCATGGAGTACCAATTTCGGAGCATGTATGTTAAAGGCACTGAAAACTGCTTAGCAGATAGCTTGAGTAGGAATCCAATAGAAGAACCCCGCCCCCCTCATTTTGTTGATACTAGTTTCCTTTTTTTTGGGGGGGGGGGCCTTGTTGAGGTTGTGTGGGCATATGTATAGATTAAGTTATCTGTGGTTACACATATATGTAAATCCCGTGTAGTCCTATATGTTGTTTTTTTTCTCTGTTTGTAAACGTTAAAATTGTAGCTTTATAAGTTTCCCTATTGATGTAATTAGTTGTAGACATTTTTTCGCCCAAATGGGTTCTGTGCAGTAAAAATGTCTTTACTAAAATAGTAGTATTTCCCCACCTCCTAAGATATTACTTCGGGAGAGAAAGCTAGCCCCCTCACTGAAGTTTGTCCGGTGACCTCTTGACGACAAGAGGCCCGCATCTCACTAAATCAGAGTTCCGAGAAAGTAGCACCGCCCTCTTCGGGTTCCCGGCTACATCCGTGAGTAACAAAGCTCACCAATCCCCCTCCCCCAAGTTCACTCTGCTTTAGTCTCGAGGTTCAAAGAAACTAAATCGATCACTGGCCTAAATCTCTCATTATAACTATTTAATAACCCTGTTTATCCATTTAGTATTCGGAACCTAATTCCGTCTCATTCATGTACCTATATATCCCTATTTATTGTGTACCTTTTATTTAATGTGTATTAAAATCTATTTTTGTCGTTGTATTTGGAATATTCCTTGGTCACGAAGCTGCAGCTAACTATTCAAATCGCACGCTTAGAACAATAACAGTTGTTGTCTTGCTTAACCTACCTTAGAGCCTGTATGCGTATATTCCCGTATACTTCCACAATATAACCAACAAGAGCAACCAGAAACAATTGCAAACATTAAAACATGTAACAAAATCAAATATCTCCGGATAACAATAGAAAACAAGAAAGATGAAAGATTGTTTTAAAGAACACAAGAAATGGAAGATGAACAAGGCTAATCAACTAGCTAACATGGCATATAGCATCATGGAAAGGATTTTGGAAAGTAGTTGGATTAACTATTACATTATATGGAGCAGAAATACTTGAATACACAAATAAACAACTTGACAAACTCTAATGTATAGAAAACAAAGTATACAGATGACATATACAGCAAGTAGTGCATTAAGATCTGAAGTGGGAGCATCTTCAACACTAGCCAGAGATGCAAAAGTAAAAATCCTGTTTATCAAACATATATTAAAAGATAACAGAAATGAATTGATAATATAATATGGTTTTAGTTTATCTGAGTCTGATGCTTTACCTTCCTTTATTCTTACAAGTTGTTTCTGTACTTCTTCCTTTGTCACGGTTGCTTTATCTTTTTTCTTTGGTTTAAGTCCTTGTATTTCACACCGGTATCCTTACGTTGATTGGGTTCCAGTTTTCTCCTACTAAGTTATATGACTCTTCTTCCATCTCTCTCTCTCTTGAGTTTGTTCTTACCTGGTTTACTCACCTAGTAGGGTCCTCTCGATCCTGAGTCCAGCCAACCTTGGCCATACTGTAGGAGGCCCCAAAAATTAGACACTCCAATCAAATGAGCGGTTAGTAATCAATGATAAAAGTTAAGTGGATTACTAATATTGTGTGTCTTGGACAGTTGAATTATTTTCGGTGGTCAATGTTACTTCTATAAATGCTAGAATAGATCAGGGTTGTTCTGTATTATTAGGGGAGGCAGCACAAGTTAATAGCATGGTGGAAATAAATATGGATGAAATAGCTAAAATATAGGAATATTGCTCAAAGTCAAATAGGGTGGCAGTAATGGTTTCATTGAGTAGCTTTTTGATTGATTGTAAACTGGGGGCCTCAACTATTGGGTTGAGGAATAAGTTTTTGCGGTTTTATCAAATTTATTCATTATAATTAACAATTTTAGAAAAATTCATTTTTAATTGATAGCAATATGCAATTTAATCAATAATGTATTCTCCATTGTTATTTCTGACTTCTTCCCAACGTTCAACTAGTTTTTCGATGCCTCTGCAATAAAAATCTCTGGATTTTGACTCGAAGTATTCATCTAACCAGGTTCTTAATTCCACATCAGTATTGAACGAAACACCGCGCAAATTGTTGGAGAGCGATCGGAACAGATGGAAATCGAATGGAGCCAAATCTGGTGAATATGGAGATGCGGCAGGATTTCCCAATTAAGCGTTTGGATGGCGTCTTTACTCATATTGGCAATGTGAGGACGAGCATTGTCGTGTTGCAGAAGGACTCCCTAACGTCGATGAGGTCGCTATTCGCGAATAGCTTTGGCAAGTCGATACATTTGTTTTCGATGGTTCATGTTGACATAAACACACCACTTTTCGTCGCCAGTGATGATGCGGTGAAGAAATATCTCCTTAAATCCACGAGTAACCTTGTGACGAGCAAGCAAACCTGCGGCAATCGTGGAGCGTTGAACTTTGTTGTTTTCGCTCAAAGCGTACGGATCCCATGCACCGAGTTTTTGAACTTTCCCCATCGAATGAAGGTGATTCACTACAGTTTTCTGATCTCACGCCAATTGTACTGTCAATTCTCTAGTCGATTGATAAGGATTTTCATGAAGAAGGTCGTTCAATCGATCTTCATCCAACTTGATGGGGCACCCAGAACGTTCTTCGTCATTAAGATTGAAATGACCCTTTTTGAAACGTGAAAACCACCATTGAACTGTCCTTTCTGATAAAGCATTTTCTCCGTACACAACACAAATATCGCTACGAGTTTTGGCTGCGTTTGCATTGTTCCCGTCTCGATTGAAAATTAATAACAAGAAGTGTCAAAAATGCACCTTTATTTCAACTTGACATCCCATTTCGAGGGTACAGAACAAAAATTAAATTAACACAACTTTTAAATAAACCGCAATGACTTATCATTCAACTTCAAGACGTAGCCTAAGCAGAAGCCTAATAGTCTACGCTGTTAAGAGACGTAGCCTTACCTTTGCAAATTGTGCTCTCATTATTTATTATTATTGTTTCTTAATATATGCACAAATCACGTCAACAAAACTTAAATCAACACAACATTTAAAAAACGCAAGAACTTATTCCTCAACCTAATACATGGTGAGGGGGAGGCATTCTACTATTGAGCTACACGGCAGGAGAAAAATCGTCTTCGAACCTCTAGTTGGCAGTGATCAATGAAGAGTTTGTAGATGTGACCTTTGGTGCTGGTGTTAGGGGACATTGCGAAAAGGTCCTCAGGTTTGATTGGGGATAAACCACGAAAGATTTTGTAGCAGTACAGCAAGTCATGTCTAATCAGCCTGTTTTTAATTGAGAATGAGTTGAGCTTGCTGAATCTATCGGATTAAGAGAGCTGGATGAGACCATGAATTCGCTTCGTCTACCTGTGTTGAACTGATTCACGTTGTCTAGGGTAACCTACAAATTCAGTGAACCAAACTGCAGATGCAAAGTCTAGTAAGGAGCATACATTGCTTGTAAATAGGATGTTCATGAAGTTTTAGGATCGGCAAACAGTAGATTTAAGCAAGTTTGATTAAACTCCCCCTGCTTTAGCAACAGCCAGTCTGATGTGTTGGTGAAATTTAAATTCAGAGTCAACAGTGATGCCTAGATCTTTGTGGAGGTGTGATTGATTTATAGGCACACCACCTAGGATATATACATTCCTGGAGCGAGAAAACCCTAGGTGTATGCATTTTAATTTGAAGAATTCTAAGCGTCAAGATCGGGAGATCCTAAATAGAACATTAATGTACCTTTGGAGTTCAACTGAGGTAAGCCTGGGTTCAGATGACTTGAAGTGGAGATACAACTTGAGGTCATCAGCGAACATTTTAAGGTTACAGTTAAGTCGGGATCTGAAGTAGTTAATAAATATGAAGAAAAGTAGTGGACCGAGAACAGAACCCTGCGATACTTCACTGAGGACTGGTTTGGCTGAACTCTTGTGGCTGCTGATGGTGACAGACATGCTGCGATTTTCTAAGAAACAATTGATCCAGTTGAAAAGGTTACCAGTGATCCCAATCGCCCTCAGCTTTGGCAGGATGGTCGCATGGTGGACGCGGTCGACGTCTTTGACAAAGTGAAAGAAAATAAGGTCAACTGTATACCCTTGATCATACCAGTAGGTTACGTAGTTGTATGTTAATAATAGTTGATCTGTGACCGATCTGTTGCTTCTGGAGCCAAATTTGGCTTCATCAAATAGCAGGTTCTCATCCATGAAGCTATACAGGGCTTTGGTGATAATTTTCTCCATGGATTCGCAAGGGATAGGGTTTAAGCTGATTGGTCTATATATAATTGAAGGTTCAGTTCTAGGGCCTTTCTTGCATATAGGGATGACATGAGACTTCTTCCAAGACAGAAGTAATGCACAGGAATTTGCAGAGTGGTTGAATAGGACGTGGTATGGATAGGCCAATTCGGAGGCACATTCCTTGAGAAGGCGAGGATGCAGATTATTGGGGGATTCAGGGACATATGTAGGGCTATGATGTTGTTGATGGAGATGTGTACAGAGTTTATAAGTATGACGTTAATTTGGTCGAAGAGATGAAGCTGGAATAATGCTTGTTCTGAGCGACAACCATGGTGCTTTCTTAATAGTTTGTACTTTGCCTAATTTCTAGCGCTTTGCTTGTTGAAATTCTTGGGAACATTCTTGTACCACGGTGGAGTAGCGGGATTACGGGGTTTAGGTGGTATTTCTGAGGAGACTAGTTCATGAAGTATTGAGGTAATCTTGTCATTAGTATCGTCAATATTTAGAGAGGCTGGCTCGAAGTCTCAGTTGATGAAATTAAGTGCTTCCTCGATGGCTGAGTAGTTGTTTTTGTTCCAGTCAAGAATTTGGGGTTCTCATGGTTGTTATGATCACCTTAATACAGGTAGTGGAATTTCATCGGAGAGTAGCCAGATGGGGGAAATGGGGATAGGTTGTTACCGCAATAAGTCTGTCTTCATTAGAGTGTAACAGAAGATCAAGAATGTTCTCTGACCTAATGAAGGTGGGTTCCTTGACATACTGAGAAATGCCAAGAGTGTCGAACAGGTCTAGGAACAATGCATCGGTACCAGTGATGTGTTGGTCTATTATCTCATCATTCCATGAGATAGATGGGAAATTGAAGTTACTAGCACTAATGTTCAGGGTGAAGTCTATGAGGTTAAGATTTTCAGCATGGG
Organism: Ceratothoa steindachneri; assembly: GCA_963969495.1. Taxonomy (NCBI): domain Eukaryota; kingdom Metazoa; phylum Arthropoda; class Malacostraca; order Isopoda; family Cymothoidae; genus Ceratothoa; species Ceratothoa steindachneri. Next base: position 11,759,405 of record OZ018324.1, read on the forward strand.
TATAGAAGAGAGGGCGGTATAAAGTCATAACATAGAGGTTGAACTCGGAGAAGTGAAGTGTCGTGTAATGGCCAGACTCTATTAATATACATATATGTATGCCCTTTTGGAGTTCTGGGGTCGAAGTTGGTTTAAGGTTCGACCCGGCTGGTTCGTGACGGCAAATAGTTATAAATTCATTGGGGATGGTTTACTTTTAAATTAGCGAGGTCCTTTTAAAACAATTAATTCAGAATGCAAAGAATCCCAAAGATTAAGAGGTAGCTGGGACACGTTGAAGGTTGCAAAAGAAAGACAATTACCAAAATATAACTTTACTAACAACAAAAGAAATATAATTTGAATATATACAGATATAGGGTTTTAAGGGAATGATCGCACAGGCGAAATTAAATATGGGCATAAGACACAGGAGAGATAATTATAGGATTAGTGGACGATTGGGGTAGGTCAGATTATAGATTAATCTGTAGGCGTCAACAGTTGCACTGCTTACGTGTTCGTTGAAAGGAAGGGCCAGTTGGGATACCATGACTGCATTGGGGAAGTTGGGTTACCTCACGGGGCGGATGAGGAAGCACACGTAGTTTGGCTTTCAGAGATAGAGATCCTCGTCAGATCCTCGCCGATTGACTATAGTTGAGTTCACGGATGTCCATATAGCCTTCGTCCTCGAATGAAATCGCCATTGTCTTCGATCACGATAGGCGAGCGTTTCCTTAGCCTGTACGCGGTATTAGGCGGAAAGTCTTGAAGTGTTCACGCTAAACCGAGTCGAGGGATTATATAGACAGTCTGCGGGGTGGCTAATAGCGTGGTGGGACCTTCCACAACTCGTGCGATCTTAGGGAAAAGGCATCGAATCCTTCGGGGAAACCGAGATGTAACGTTGGCGTAGAATGTTCGAAGATCTTCGATCTATGCCGGAGAGGAAGAAGGCTGGCTGGAAGGCTAGCTGAGGCGACGAAAATGTGTCCCTAAGCATATAAAACGGCGTGGACGGCTTCCTCGCCGTATATCAGCCGCTCTTTCAAAGCTCCATGCGGTGATCTCGAGACCACATGGGTACAGAAGGGCACGTGGTCGCTCCTCGACTTTATTCTTCTACGTAAAGGTATTTGAGAAGAAACTATCATTTGCGGACTGGTAGGCCTTGATATTGTTGTGAACATAGATGCATACTCCATATTTGGGATGGGTAGAAATAAAGTCGTTTCTGAAGACTGAATATTCTACATTATTAATTACACTATTAGAAACTGAGGGTTGTAACCAAGTTTCTGTGACAAAGAATAAATGAATATTTTCCTCTCTACAAAACTTGTTAACAAAATAAACCTTATTGCCAAGGTTATTTATATTTTTGACAGCACAAGATAATAGTTTAAAACTAGGTTCATTTTTGTTAGATGGCTTTATGTTTTTGAAGGGATAGGGGCCTGAGGTGGGAGTACGGGTTTAGGGAGAGTTAGCCAAGAGTGAGGTTGCTCAATGGGGGCAAGGGCACTATGGGTATGACGGGAAGGGGGGAATCTTTTGAATGAATTGCTTCGCTCCTTAATGGCTGCTCTTTGTTGAAAGGTCAGGTCTCTAGAAATATAAACGTTGCTGTAGGGGGATGATCTCAATTTGTTAGTTCGGCTAAGAAGACGCTGTTTGGCCTGACAGTCTAAGATTTTGGCTCTGACTAGATTCTCATTTATGAGGGATATTGTTGAGAGTTCGATGGGGTTGTAGACCTCTGATTAAAATAAGATATTTTTCTACTTCTTTGAATTTAGTCCTAATTATATCAGTTCTTCTAGGGTTTTCATCAATGGTGGGCGCAATAACGAAAAAAATGTATTACGATAACCGATAAATCGATAACGATGAACCTTATCGGTGATAACCAGTAATCGATTATAGTATATGGTTATCTATGTGTTTTATTCTATGTTAATAAGTCAGCCTAAGTAGCGTTTCGAAAACAATAACCATAAATTTGTTTGATCGAAGTTGTCTGCCGTTAGTTTTAGGCCTAAGGCGACAGTGAAATAAATTTTGGAATAATGACTTGGGCTTTAAGAAAGACAATTACACAAATATAAATATATTCATAAAATCAACGAATGTACAATGAGATAAGTAGGTTAGGTATACAATGTAAGATATTTTAACATATGATTTACAGTAAAAAGATGCGAAGAGAATTGAAGTATGTGAAATTAATATGGTGGAATAATATGGTGAAACAATAAGGTGAATAATATATATTATAGTGTTGTAATGTAGTGAATAATATAGTAAATAATATAGAGTATCTATGATGGACTGAATTGGGGTTTTATACGAAGAAAGCTGCGAGTCGAGTGGGCGGAATAGCGTGCTATTTTGATCGAACTGGGAACGTGTGTTTGTTTGTTTGTGTGTTAAATTTAAGAGATGTTGTTTGGAACAGTATACGTTAATTGAATTGACAAGTAAAATAAATAAATAAATTAATTATTAAGTTTAACATAAAATGATTTAATTTAAAAAAGTTGAAGTAAATTAATTGAAAGATTAAATTGACAAAGTTAAAGTAAAATAATTGAATGATTAAATTAACAAAGTTAAAGTAAAATAATTGAATGATTAAATTTTATACATAATAAATGATGATATATATATATATTTAAGTTTCCCAGGAGGTTTTTATTATAGGAATGCCCAGAGGCATTGCTATAACGCTCCCCCCCTAAGAAGGTTACCCCCCCCTGTTTTTACTATTTTGAGATTATAAGTCCGAGTACAGACGAGGCATCCTGACGACGCGGCCGGAGCGTGTGACAGTGCCATTGGTTTGGCTGTGGGTACAAGGACACAGATTTGCTGTGGCAGTGACATTAGCGTTGAACGAGGCACTGGCACGAGAGAAGGTTGACGGAGCGAAGGTGATCCGCTTGCTGGTTCCTTCCGAGAGGGCGTCAAGCGGGATGTGGGAGTCTTGAGTCCCGTTGTCCGCTGACTGAGTGACCAGTGGGAGAGAGATTTGCTCCTGACTATCCACTTCTGCCGACGAGGGTTCCTGCAACAAAGGAGGAGGAGACAGCAAAGCGGAAGGTGGAGTTGGAGAGGCAGTAGTTAAAAAGGTAGGGTTTAGGTTGTTTTGGGGGATTACTGTACCATAAAGGGGTATAGTAGGGGGAGAATGGGGTGATTGGGGTTCTAGACGAACATTTTCGGTATAAGCGGGTTTTAGGCGGTCGATAGATACAGTATCTTGCCTGGTGCCAAGCTTTAGGACGAAGAATTTCGGCTTCCTGGAGATAACGAGAAAGAGTACGTCATAGACTGGTTGTAACGAAGTGCAAGCTGAATTGCGACGGACGAAAACATGGGAGCATGCTGTCATCTCCTTCGGCACTAAGGTTTTATAATTGGCAGGCACTCTAGGGGCAGTTGGCTTAATTTCAGCCATCACCCGTACAAGGTTATGTACGTATGAAGAAGGATCTAAGTGAAATTGTAGAGGTCGGTCAGAGGAAGAAAAGAATTGACCGGGTAGACAAAGTTGAGTACCATAAACTAATTCCGCTGCAGAGCAAGCCAAATCCTCTTTCAAGGAGGATCAAATGCCAAAGAGAATCAAAGGTAGCTTGTCCACCCAAGTTATGTTTGGATCAGTGGAGCATAAGCTTGCTTTGATGTTCCGATGCAGACGTTCTACCTTAGAGTTACTCTGGGGGTGATAGCTTGTAGTACGAAGGCAAAAGGAGCCAAGGACTGACATGAGTGCATCCCATTGGTGGGATTCAAACTGGCTGCCACGATCAGTCCTGATCATTGAGGGAACACCATAACGAGAAACCCATCTGAGACGAAAGCTCGAGTGACAGTGGAAGCTCTGATGTCTGAGATAGGAACCGCCTCTGGCCAGCGATTAAAACGATCGATCATGGTGAGAAGATAATTGCAACCACGGGAGTGAGGAAGAGGACCTACTAGATTGATGTGAATGGCGTCAAAACGTGACGAAGGAAGAGGAAAAGGGACCAGAGGAGCTTTTGTGTGCCGGTGGACTTTAGCACGCTGGCATGGCAGGCATGAGCGAGTCTATTTGGCCACGTCGACATTCATACCTGGCCAAACGAAGCGTTGTGCAACGAGCTTTCGAGTGGCATTGACGCCAAGATGAGAGAGGCCATGAATTTGGTCGAAGATGTGCCGACGGTAAGCGAGAGGAATGAGAGGACGAGGATAGTCAGGAATTGAATAGTCAACCAGGATGCGCCTGGAAGGACTGTTAGGCAAGTCCATCTCGCGAACGACGAGTTAAGAAGAGTGACGCAGTGTTTGCGTGTCTTCATCTTGTTCCTGGGTAAGCGCTATTGTTGCATGATCGATGGGTGCAGTGTAGGGGAGTTGCGTGCCCGAATTCAATGAAATGCGAGAGAGCGCTTCCGGTGCGACGTTTGAAGAACCAGGAACGTAGCGAATATCGTTCGTCATCTGCAGGATGAAGTCAAGATGACGAGTGTCAACTGAAGTGTGTACTGACGAAGTACTACGAGTCGAAGATGCACCGATCAAGGGCTTATGGTCAGTGAAAATGGTAAATTCACGCCCTTCCAAATGATGACGGAAGTGGCGGACAGCAAGATATATTCTGAGGAGTTCTCGAGAGAACGTTGAATATCTCTGTTGAGAGTTTGTAAGAGCACGAGAAAAGAAAGCAAGAGGTTGCCATTGGTCACCAATCTTCTGCTGCAAGGTTGCACCTACGTGGGTTGAGGATGCGTCTGAGGCGACGCTGATGGGGGCTCCTGGAGAAGGATGAGCAAATTCCACAGCGCAGGCAATAGCCTCTTTGGTTAAAGAGAATGAATCACACGCCTCAGCATACCATTCAAGAAGAGAGTTCTTTTTGGTCTTGGTGAGCATAGAGTTGAGAGGTTGCATAACCTGGGCACATTTAGGGATGAATCTGTGGTAGAAATTGACCATGCCACAGAAACTCCTGAGTTGTTTGCGTGATGTAGCACGAGAAAAGTTTTGCTTCGAGGTAACTTTATCTTCGAGTGGGCTAATCCCTGCACTCGAGACATGGCGCCCCAAGAATGAGAGTTGCAGGACGCAAAAGAGGCACTTGGAGGCGTTTAGTACGATACCGTACTCCTGAAGACGAGAAAAAACTTGGCGAAGGTGAGAAAGGTGTTCCTCCAACGAGGAAGATGATATTAGAAGGTCAGCGATGTAGCAAAGTACAAACAGAAGACCCATAAGGATTTGATCCATAAAGCGCTGGAAAGTTTGCCCAGAGTTACGCAATCCATATGTCATCTTGACCATTTCAAAAGCACCAAACGGAGTGGTGATATTAGTCTTTGCGACATCATCTGGGTGAATAGGGATCTGGTTGAAAGCACGAACCAGGTCCAGGCGAGAAAAAATCGTACAGCTATGGAGAGAAGAGGTAAAATCGGCTAAGTACGGCAAGGAATAACGATCAGGAATTGTAACAGCGTCGAGAGCTCTGTAATCCCCAACTGCTCTGAATTCCCCCGGCGTGAATTTAGGCACAATGTGAAGTAGAGAGGCCCATGGAGAAGAGGAAGGCCTACAAATGCCTGAATCAATCATGAATTGGAACTCATCACGCATAGCAGAGAGTTTATCCGGTGCTAGACGGCGTGGCCGTGAGAATACAGGAACTCCTGTTGTCTCGATCCGATGCACCACACTATATTTAATGGGTCTGTCCTTCGAAGGTGGAAGGGTGAGCTCAGGAAACTCCTGAAGAAGGCGCTGAAACGGTGGCTCGGTGGACGGGAGACGAATAGAGAGGAGGGAACTCTGAGAAGGTGAGTACGAATCTGAGACAGTCAGGAGAGTTTTGCGGTCGACAAGCTTGCGTTGTCGAGAATCGACCAGGAGGTCGTGTGCCGAAAGAAAGTCGAGGCCCAATATTGGACAATCTACCTCGGCAATAATGAAAGTCCATCGAAAAACCCGACGGAGACCGAGTGAGACTTAACATAACATAACATAACATAATTACACGGATGACAAAAGCCACAAGGGCCTATCAAAGGTCATCCGCCTCCGTCAAAACCCACCCACAAAAAGCACCATCACCAGGGGAAGACAAAATCAAAGTCCCCCACAATATAATATAACGGATGACAAAAGCCACAAGGGCTCATCATAGGTCATCCGAGTCAAGCGGCCTCTTTTTCAAGGCACCCAAACTCCCAGGAAAACTACATCCAGAGGATTGCATCCAGAAACAAGGGTATCACCAATCAAGGCTTGTCAAGAACTAAATCATGCAGCTATAGATATATACAAACAATATTAATATATACAAAACTTAGGAACCATCACAACCTTCCCTTCCCATAAACTCATCCAACCTACTCTTAAATACATTTAGATTTGGACTACCTACTACCCTCTGCGGCAATTTGTTCCAGAAGTCTACCACTCTATTGGTGAAAAAATACTTTCTTAAATCCAACCTACACCCTTGCTTTTTAATTTTCAAGTGGTGACCTCTAGTCCGATTTCCATCATCTAACTCAAAAAACTTGCTAACATCCAATTTATCTATCCCGGAAAAAATTTTAAAGAGCTCAATCATATCCCCTCTCACACACCTCCTTTCGAACGAGAACATATTTAATACCCTCAGTCTATCTTCATATTCAAGGTGCCTCAGGGAAGGAATAATCTTTGTTGCCCTCCGTTGCACTGACTCAAGAAGGTTAATATCGTGTCTAAAATATGGGGACCATGCCTGTATACAGTACTCTAGATGTGGCCTAACATAAGAGTTATAGAGTTTAAGAATAACCTCCTTACTTTTGTAACTGACATTTCTCTTAATAAAACCCAGCACTCTATTTGCCCTATTTCTTGCTTCAATACACTGCTTAGAAAACCTTAATGACTTATCTATTACTACTCCTAGATCTTTCTCATCCTCCACTGAGCTCAGCCAATGCCCATCCATTTCATAGTTAAATTCTCTATTATCTTTTCCCATGTTAATAACTTTGCACTTTTCAAGGTTGAAAGTCATTTGCCACTTATGTGCCCAGGATAACAATTTATTTAAGTCCCCCTGCACTTTAAAATTATCATCAATATCTTTAACTACAGCTGCTAATTTGGTATCATCCGCAAAAATTGACACTTTATTATTAACTGCCTCCCCAACATCGTTTATATAGATGACAAATAATAATGGACCGAGAACTGATCCCTGAGGAACCCCACTGATAACATCCCTCCACTCTGACTTTACACCATTTAGCACTACCCTTTGCTTCCTGTCTTTCAGCCACTCAGCTATCCAATTTGAAACACCCCCACATATCCCAATCATTTTTAATTTATGAACTAGTCTCCTGTGTGGTACCTTATCAAATGCTTTACTAAAATCTAAGTAAATTATATCTACATTCTCTCCCTTATCTACTTGATCTGTTACAAACTCCAGAAAGTCTAGTAAGTTAGTCAAACATGATCTACCTGATCTAAACCCATGCTGAGCATCGCTGATTAACCCCTCCCTCTCTAGATGTTGGCAAATCCCTTTTTTAACTATTTTCTCAAGAATTTTACAGACTACAGGAGTTAGGCTAACCGGTCTAAAGTTATTTGGATCCTCTTTACTACCCTTCTTGAAAATGGGGACTACATTCGCTCTCTTCCAATCATCGGGTATTTCTCCATATTCCAATGACCTAGTATATAACTTGTCCAGAGCTATTGAGATACTTTCTACCCCTTCCTTAAGTATCCTAGAATGAATATTATCAGGGCCGGAGGCCTTGGTAGTATCTAAATCACCTATTAGTCCTTTTATCATCCTCCGATCCACACAAATGTTAGTAAACACCTCTTTTCCTGACCTATGAGTACTATACATAGGACTATTTAGTTTCTCTTTTGTAAATACTGATGCAAAATGACCATTTAGTACCTCAACTATTTCCTCATCAGTTTCTCTCACAAACCCTTCATATTTGATAGGTCCTATTTTAACTCTGCCACACTTGTTATTAGTTTTATAGTAACTAAAGAACTTTCTAGGATCTTTGTTGCTATCCTGAGCTAATTTAATTTCTGACACCCTTTTGTTCTTCTTTATAATCTTATTTAACTCATTCCTAGCCATTCTATAATCACTTAAATTTTGAATATTATTTTCTACCTGTAATTTTTTATATGCCCTTTTCTTCTCTGAAATTTTTCTAGCTATCTCCTGATTCCACCATAATGGTTTCCTACTTTTGTTCCTAATGGCCTTCATTGGGATACATTGTTCTTGGACTACATTTATTATATGCTTGAAAGTATCCCACATCCCATAAGCATTTTTACCTCTGAATTCTATATCCCAGTCTACCAAATTTAGCAAGCTTCGAAGTTTTACATGATCTCCCTTATGAAAATTTGGAACTTTTTCAGCATTCTCAGTTATTTTACCCTTCTCAATTCCCAAGTTAAAACGAACTATCTGATGGTCACTATTTCCCAATGCTTCCCCAACAGTCAATTCTTGAACTAAATGATCACTGTTAGAAAGTACTAAATCTAATATATTGTCCCCCCTCGTTGGCTCATTAACAAATTGATTCAAAAAATTATCCTCAAAGCATTCTATGAACCTGCCACTTGTTCTATCCCTACCTATCATATTTTCCCAGTCCACAGAGTTTAAGTTGAAGTCCCCAATAATAACTGCATCTGTTTCACATCCCTTACTTATTTCCCTTATCATTAGTTCATCTATATCATCAGTCTGCCCAGGTGGCCTGTAAAAAGCTCCCAAATGCACCATTCTATTTTTACTGAACCTAATATCTATCCAAAGTGACTCAACTCCATCCTGCTTTATTGAAGTATTTAAACTTGAAACAATGTTGTTTTTTATATAGATAATTATTCCTCCACCAATCCTACCTGTCCTTTGACTAATGTACATATTATAGCCCTGAAAATCAAATTCACTTATAGTGTCACTAAATTCTATTTCATTAACCCATGATTCAGTAACGCATAATATATCTATATCCTCATTGCTAATATAACTAAATAGCTCATCCTTCTTGTTTCTAAGACTACGAGCATTTGTATAGAAACAATTTAACCCCCCTATCCCTGAAGCACCTCTTGAAACTTGAATGACCTCACCTCTATCGCCTTGGAACCTATTTCTGTTATGTGCCAAGTCCATTCTACTTTCAGTACTATAATGTCCTCTCATAATTCCCTGACCACTATTAGTATCTAGTTTCCCACCCGCAAAGACCTAATAACACGATCATACTCCTCCCACAACACATCTACCCCCCTCCTACTCAAATGCAGTCCATCCATCGCATACATTTCTTTCATTCCAACAAACCTATCCCACACATCCACAAACATGACACCTTCCATCTCACACATCCTCCTCACATAATCATTCAGACCAATTGCACGAGACATCCATTCTACCCCAACATCCATTCTTGGAAGCACACCTGTCACAACACCTTTCATTCTACTTTCTTTCACCTTTTCAATCAACCTCTTGTACCTCTCACGTAACTCACATGCACCCACTTTCTTCACATCATTCACTCCTACATGTGTAATCACAACCGCATCCCTTGCACAGCCAGACACCAGTTCCTCATACCTATCAGACAGATCTCTCACTCCAGCACCCGGCAAACACACCCTCAAACCATTCAATCTACTTGCATTCAACTTCCTATCTAAATATCTAACTCGCGAATCACCCATCACAAGCACTTCAGTCAGACTCCTATTCCTAACCCCCACAGACCTAACTCCATCCCCACTCCTATTCTCATTCAAACTACCAGTCACTCGAACTCCACCCCCACCCCCATCAGTCATATCACTTCCAGTTACTTCCTCTCTTAGGGCACTGAATCTATTAGTCAAGCTAATAGGTTCTGTGTCCCTCTGACTCACACACCTATTCTCCCCCTGGCTAACCACCTCAACAGAGGCAACCCTATTCTCACAAAGAACAGGAGAAGCCTCCCTAGCTTCATGTTTCCTAACCACTCTCCACTGTCCCCCATCCTCACTAGGCCTATTTCTAACTAATCTAAGGGGGCTAACTTCACTAGAACTATCATATCCTACCTCCTCCACCGGCCCTCTACCTTCACCTGAAACATCTAACTGGCCTACCTCACCACCTAACCTATTCCCAAATCTAGGCCTAACACTAAGTTCCCTCCTGAGCTCAGCAACCAACCCCTCCAGCCTACATATCCTGTCTAAATCCTGCCTTCTCATCCCCTCTAAATCTACAATGCATTCACGCAGCCCACATACAACACATGTATACCCCTCACCTAATACACCACAACCAATGCATACATTCCGACACTCATGCTCACTTTCATCCCCAAACTCCATCACTTATTCAAACAAAGAAAGAATTTAAGTAGCAATAAGAAAAAAAAGAAGAGCAACTTAGCTTTGGCTGATTGTGGTGAGAAAAAAAACAAAAAACAAACAAACTATAGAAAAATCTGAAAAATAGATCAACAGACTGAGAGCTCTATAAAACACGTGCTACCTGTTCGAAGGTCAGTCCTAATATTGGTCGAATTGTCTGCCTTCATAACTAAATCTGAAGGGGCAGAAGCTTTGTCAGCCTTAGAAATTGGTATGACACTGCATTCAGCACCAGTCTCCACCAGGAATGAAAATTCAGAAAGTGGGTCAAAAATACGAAATGGACGAGCTACTTGAGGAAATGAGGTGTAGGCATGGGATGTAGACCCTTTTGTCCCATGCCTTTCTAGTTTAAAGTTTGTGATTGAGAGACTGGAGTGAGAGGAATGCCAGAATTTGAAGGTTGGGAAATTGAAATTTGAGGATTTGGAGAAAGTGGTTGAGTTGGGTGAAGTGAGAAAACTGAAGGGTTGAGATTTGAAGATACTGGGTCCAAATATGTGCAAGGTTGCAAGCATTTTAGAGTTTGTGCACCATATTTGTTGTGGTACCAGCACCATTGAGTTGGATGAGAGGAAAGGGAAAAGTTATGCTTCGGGAGACTACTTGGCGCAGTATGTGAAGAAGCATAACTGTGGCTACAAGGCTGTGTACAGTGTACAGCGTTGTGCCCGTACCTTTGATGATACCAGCATAGGCCCTGGTGGTGTGGAAGGTGGTGAGAATAGTTGGAAGAATGAGGTTGATAATTTTGCTGTCTCTCACCTTTTGCATCGGGATGCCCTCGTTGGTTTCTCTTTCGTGAACCAGAGCGGGACTTGCGCCTTCGATCGCCAAACCCGTGTCCGTGCTCGCTCTGTGGTTCACGCTACAGCTTTAACCGCTGGATGTCGGCTTCCATCCTCCGTATTGAAGCCTCAAAGTCTCTCGATAGGGAAGATGGAACCTTTAAATGCTCGGCCCGTTCGTCAGAGGAGCTCGACGTGCCTCGAACCTGCGAAATTGAAGCATTGTTAAATGTGCCGTGAGTTTGGCCGTTGCCCCAATTCACTTAAGGAATTTTATACAATTTGTCCACGGCTGCAGCAACCTCATCAATGCTCGTGGGGTTTGAGCTTAGTATTAATGGCCTAATTCCCTCGGGGACTCCTCTCATGAAAATTTCGGTGAGGAGAGGGTTAAAAAGTTCAATTTGAGCATCTTTTACCCTGATAAGATCCTTCAGATGAGATAAAAAGGAAGTAGGACTCTTATCTCTCATTTCCTGAGTATTCAAGAGCTCTCTCAGGTCATCTATTTGTTGGAATGAAAGAAATGTATGCGATGGATGGACTGCATTTGAGTAGGAGGGGGGTAGATGTGTTGTGGGAGGAGTATGATCGTGTTATTAGGTCTTTGCGGGCGGGAAACTAGATACTAATAGTGGTCAGGGAATTATGAGAGGACATTATAGTACTGAAAGTAGAATGGACTTGGCACATAACAGAAATAGGTTCCAAGGCGATAGAGGTGAGGTCATTCAAGTTTCAAGAGGTGCTTCAGGGATAGGGGGGTTAAATTGTTTCTATACAAATGCTCGTAGTCTTAGAAACAAGAAGGATGAGCTATTTAGTTATATTAGCAATGAGGATATAGATATATTATGCGTTACTGAATCATGGGTTAATGAAATAGAATTTAGTGACACTATAAGTGAATTTGATTTTCAGGGCTATAATATGTACATTAGTCAAAGGACAGGTAGGATTGGTGGAGGAATAATTATCTATATAAAAAACAACATTGTTTCAAGTTTAAATACTTCAATAAAGCAGGATGGAGTTGAGTCACTTTGGATAGATATTAGGTTCAGTAAAAATAGAATGGTGCATTTGGGAGCTTTTTACAGGCCACCTGGGCAGACTGATGATATAGATGAACTAATGATAAGGGAAATAAGTAAGGGATGTGAAACAGATGCAGTTATTATTGGGGACTTCAACTTAAACTCTGTGGACTGGGAAAATATGATAGGTAGGGATAGAACAAGTGGCAGGTTCATAGAATGCTTTGAGGATAATTTTTTGAATCAATTTGTTAACGATTCAACGAGGGGGGACAATATATTAGATTTAGTACTTTCTAACAGTGATCATTTAGTTCAAGAATTGACTGTTGGGGAAGCATTGGGAAATAGTGACCATCAGATAGTTCGTTTTAACTTGGGAATTGAGAAGGGTAAAATAACTGAGAATGCTGAAAAAGTTCCAAATTTTCATAAGGGAGATTATATAAAACTTCGAAGCTTGCTAAATTTGGTAGACTGGGATATAGAATTCAGAGGTAAAAATGCTTATGGGATGTGGGATACTTTCAAGCATATAATAAATGTAGTCCAAGAACAATGTATCCCAATGAAGGCCATTAGGAACAAAAGTAGGAAACCATTATGGTGGAATCAGGAGATAGCTAGAAAAATTTCAGAGAAGAAAAGGGCATATAAAAAATTACAGGTAGAAAATAATATTCAAAATTTAAGTGATTATAGAATGGCTAGGAATGAGTTAAATAAGATTATAAAGAAGAACAAAAGGGGGTCAGAAATTAAATTAGCTCAGGATAGCAACAAAGATCCTAGAAAGTTCTTTAGTTACTATAAAATTAATAACAAGTGTGGCAGAGTTAAAATAGGACCTATCAAATATGAAGGGTTTGTGAGAGAAACTGATGAGGAAATAGTTGAGGTACTAAATGGTCATTTTGCATCAGTATTTACAAAAGAGAAACTAAATAGTCCTATGTATAGTACTCATAGGTCAGGAAAAGAGGTGTTTACTAACATTTGTGTGGATCGGAGGATGATAAAAGGACTAATAGGTGATTTAGATACTACCAAGGCCTCCGGCCCTGATAATATTCATTCTAGGATACTTAAAGAAGGGGTAGAAAGTATCTCAATAGCTCTGGACAAGTTATATACTAGGTCATTGGAATATGGAGAAATACCCGATGATTGGAAGAGAGCGAATGTAGTCCCCATTTTCAAGAAGGGTAGTAAAGAGGATCCAAATAACTTTAGACCGGTTAGCCTAACTCCTGTAGTCTGTAAAATTCTTGAGAAAATAGTTAAAAAAGGGATTTGCCAACATCTAGAGAGGGAGGGGTTAATCAGCGATGCTCAGCATGGGTTTAGATCAGGTAGATCATGTTTGACTAACTTACTAGACTTTCTGGAGTTTGTAACAGATCAAGTAGATAAGGGAGAGAATGTAGATATAATTTACTTAGATTTTAGTAAAGCATTTGATAAGGTACCACACAGGAGACTAGTTCATAAATTAAAAATGATTGGGATATGTGGGGGTGTTTCAAATTGGATAGCTGAGTGGCTGAAAGACAGGAAGCAAAGGGTAGTGCTAAATGGTGTAAAGTCAGAGTGGAGGGATGTTATCAGTGGGGTTCCTCAGGGATCAGTTCTCGGTCCATTATTATTTGTCATCTATATAAACGATCTTGGGGAGGCAGTTAATAATAAAGTGTCAATTTTTGCGGATGATACCAAATTAGCAGCTGTAGTTAAAGATATTGATGATAATTTTAAAGTGCAGGGGGACTTAAATAAATTGTTATCCTGGGCACATAAGTGGCAAATGACTTTCAACCTTGATAAGTGCAAAGTTATTAACATGGGAAAAGATAATAGAGAATTTAACTATGAAATGGATGGGCATTGGCTGAGCTCAGTAGAGGATGAGAAAGATCTAGGAGTAGTAATAGATAAGTCATTAAGGTTTTCTAAGCAGTGTATTGAAGCAAGAAATAGGGCAAATAGAGTGCTGGGTTTTATTAAGAGAAATGTCAGTTACAAAAGTAAGGAGGTTATTCTTAAACTCTATAACTCTTATGTTAGGCCACATCTAGAGTACTGTATACAGGCATGGTCCCCACATTTTAGACACGATATTAACCTTCTTGAGTCAGTGCAACGGAGGGCAACAAAGATTATTCCTTCCCTGAGGCACCTTGAATATGAAGATAGACTGAGGGTATTAAATATGTTCTCGTTCGAAAGGAGGTGTGTGAGAGGGGATATGATTGAGCTGTTTAAAATTTTTTCCGGGATAGATAAATTGGATGTTAGCAAGTTTTTTGAGTTAGATGATGGAAATCGGACTAGAGGTCACCACTTGAAAATTAAAAAGCAAGGGTGTAGGTTGGATTTAAGAAAATATTTTTTCACCAATAGAGTGGTAGACTTCTGGAACAAATTGCCGCAGAGGGTAGTAGGTAGTCCAAATCTAAATGTATTTAAGAGTAGGTTGGATGAGTTTATGGGAAGGGAAGGTTGTGATGGTTCCTAAGTTTTGTATATATTAATATTGTTTGTATATATCTATAGCTGCATGATTTAGTTCTTGACAAGCCTTGATTGGTGATACCCTTGTTTCTGGATGCAATCCTCTGGATGTAGTTTTCCTGGGAGTTTGGGTGCCTTGAAAAAGAGGCCGCTTGACTCGGATGACCTATGATGAGCCCTTGTGGCTTTTGTCATCCGTTATATTATATTGTGGGGGACTTTGATTTTGTCTTCCCCTGGTGATGGTGCTTTTTGTGGGTGGGTTTTGACGGAGGCGGATGACCTTTGATAGGCCCTTGTGGCTTTTGTCATCCGTGTAATTATGTTATGTTATGTTATGTTATGTTATGTTAAGCCTCATCAGTTTGTTCCCGGTTAATAAACACTTCCCTGAATTGAATAAAGGTACTTGTGGGTAACCGCTGGATGATTGCTGATACTTTCTCCTCCTCAGTGATGAATTGTGGTTTAAGGAGAAGGGATGAGACTTTCAACCATGCAATTGGATTTGCAGGATCATACACGGGAAGAGAGAGGTACGTATGTGGTTGTCTATGCGCAGACGGTTTGTCATGATGAGGTTGGGCGCTAACTGATGTCCTTAGTTGGTGTGTCTGGTCCATCATAGACACTGTTTTATGTATATTTGTGCTAGTTGAATGAAGGTGTTTACGTGATAAGTAGCGTTGGCTGTGTGCACTTGTGTGTGTAAATTGGTCACTAGCACAGGAATATGAAGAAATTAAAAATAATTAGGAATAAAGGAAATTGTCCACTCGTTGAATATAGGGGATACTATTAAATTAAAATTGATATGAATAATGATAATTGGAATAATGATATTAAAGATACACGCGATATAAAAAAAAGGAACACGTGAATCAAAAAAAATGCTCGAGCGAGGTTTTGGGACGAAATTGACGCGTGGAGTCAAGATTATTTATTGATTGACGGGAGATTACTAAACTTTGGGCACCAATTTTATAGTATATGGTTATCTATGTGATTTATCTTCTGTTAATAAATCAGCCTAGATACTGTTTCGAAAACCATAACCATAAATTTGTTTGATCGAAGTTGTCTGCCGTTAGTTTTAGGCCTAAGGCGACAGCGAAATAAATTTTGGAATAATGACTTGGGCTCTAAGAAAGACAATTACACAAATATAAATATATTCATAAAATCAACGAATGTACAATGAGATAAGTAGGTTAGGTATACAATGTAAGATATTTTAACATATGATTTACAGTAAAAAGATGCGAAGAGAAATGAAGTATGTGAAATTAATATGGTGGAATAATATGGTGAATAATATAGTTAATAATAGAGTGAATAGTAGAGTCAATAATATTATAGTAAATAATATAGAGTATTAATAGTGTGAATAATAGAGTAAATAATAATATAGTAAATAATATAGAGTATCTGATGGACAGAATTGCGGCTGCAATGAGAAGTAAATATAATTAGGATCTACTCTCGTATGGTCGTTTGCAAAGAATTGTGAGAGAAAATGGAATTAACTAAGTATGATTTGTTTGGAGATAAATGAATAACTGTAGAAGGAATGATTACCGACCTTTATACGAAGAAAGCTGCTAGTAGAGTGGGCGGAATAGCGTGCTATTTTGATCGAGCTGGGAACGTGTGTTTGTTTGTTTTTGTGTGAAATTTAAGAGATGTTGTTTGGAACAGTATACGTCAATTGAATTGACAAGTAAAATAAATAAATTAATTAATTATTAAGTTTAAAATAAAATGATTTAATTTACAAAAGTTGAAGTAAATTAATTTAAAGATTAAATTGACAAAGTTAAAGTAAAATAATTGAATGATTAAATTAACAAAGTTAAAGTAAAAGAATTGAATGAATTTTATACATAATAAATGATGATATATATATTTAAGTTTCCCAGGAGGTTTTTATCATAGGAATGCCCAGAGGCATTGCTATACCTTGCCTTCTCAATCCCCCTACCCACCCACTCTCTCACACACACAATACACACAATCCTAAATGACTCTTCACAATTCCGCTGAGGAATAAATTGAGACGCACAGCCTCACAACAAAAATGACCCGAAAATAATGTACAGGGTCGGAAATGGACACACACAAAGAGAAATATATTTGTGGAAAGATTATTTTACTGCACCTTCAAACAACCAGAACGTTCAACCTTTATAGAAAATATGAAAAAAAGATAACGTTTAAAAGACTTCTTAAAAGATAATCCTTTAAAAACCCTGTTAAACCTGACACCAGTTTTTATAATATAGATAGATATATATTTACTATATGTCGATGTATATCCGATATATATCTATCTATGGTGGGGGATTAGATTGGCCGATTGGTGAGGAATAGAATGAGAGGATGCCCAAGAGACCTGACCTCGGCTCTATTACCAGATGATGGGGTAAGATAATGAAGGGGGATAATTGGATGGAAACTGTTCCCCGAGTACGCAGGCAAACAACAAAAAGCGAGTGCAGATTGGCCGTTAATTACTAGCTATGGCTAAATGCTGTTATAGGTTATTTAAAAGGGAATTAAAAAAATAATATTCAATAAAACAAGAAATAAATAAATATTTACACAAATAAAATGAAATGTGATTATCCTGGACTTTGAGGCTTGATAGTCGGGAAAAAGGGACAAGCTAATGTCCCTTTCTTTTGGCTCGGCTGAGCCAAACTACAAATAAATATTTAGGATTACCGGATTAAAGGGATCCGCACTCGTCGACGTCTTGCAGAAGTTAATACTTGGACGACGAAGGGAAGGGAGAGATATGCAATTCTAAGAGGAAATTGCAGAAGGTTGAGATTTCCTTCGGAATACTTTGACGAGAGAGTACTTGCGCTAGTGAACGAGAACGGCTGTTACTGGGAAATCATCAATTGACTGGGGTGGAATTCCGACGGGAGAACTTCTTGCTTTTGCGCTCGTCGGGACGAAAGCGGAGCCAAATCGAGAAGAGTTGTGTCCCGTGCTGGAATGCGAGCCTGCGCTTCTTTGATCCGGCCGAGCCTGATGTTAAAAACCGGCTGACGCTGGGGTAAAATCATCCTAGGCCACGGAGGAGATTCTCCCAAGGTAACACAGGGCTGGGGGGGGGGAGACGTTTTCCAGCTAGGAATTAGTGATAACGGATATCCTACCTCACTCTCGCATGCTTCCAGATGGTAGGCGAGAGGCAAGATTGCCTCAAAGCTTAAGGGAAAACCTCCATAAGTAAATACATCTGCGTTCCCAAGCATCTTCGCGTGTTTTTTAGGCCTGTTATCTCGTCCTTTACCTCGTGTGTGATAGTAACGTGGGTTTTTAGATTCCGCGTGGGGTTTCCTTGAATCTATTCTTTCACTCTTGACTCCGCCTCTTCTCTCTGGAACCTAGGCTACCGAATAAACACAAGACTACTTGAATCCGTACAAAGAAATTGGACAAAAAGATAACTGAACTTAGTTACAGACCATGGACGACTCGACCAACTTTACCTACATTCACTGCGAGGACGTCTTCTCAGACGTCCGCCCCTATCACACCAACAGATCTCTTCACTAACTCCACATACAGGTACCCAATTCTATTGTCATAAAATCCTTGTCCAACATAGTAACACTGAATTCGTCGTGTGTTCTTCTCAAACCATGTAGTAGCGAAGAGGAATGCACTATCCGAGAAAACTGTCACTGTCCCAAGCATTCAAACATAGACTACAGACAGAAATAAATAACTCATTATGTGAGTACATATACAGAATGAGATAACTGGTCATTGCGGCAACGAGTTGCGACTTTGCCGCACGATGAATTTACAAGTCGCAAACGTTTTGAAAAAGCTGGCCTAAGCAAAGTCGCTCCGCCAATTTTCCACGACTTTGAACAGGAACAAAGACGACTTTTTTTTAAAAAAGAAATTGCCGCAGCTGTTTTCTATATGTTTTTCTGCCTTATAAACGCATGTTTCTATTATCGCGCTAATGTTTACATTGTAATTTAGCGGGGTCGCACCCGGAAAAAAAGTCGCAGTCGCAAAGTCGCAGCTAGGGTGGCCTAAAATACGAGTCGCAAAGTTGGGTAACCCAAAGTTGCAGTCGCACCATATCCGGTGGCCTAGTTGCACCTGGAAAAATTAAAGTCATGCTCAGCTATGCAGAATAAATTATGGTAAATATGTAGATTATCGGCGCGAAAGATGGGACGTACTATTTCCTCTGTGTTCCAAAATGTTTCACGTTTTTGGAGTAAATTTAAGGGGACGGCTCGTGTGGGGGTAAACACAATGAGTGGACCACACTACGATGATCCTGAGTTTCATTAAATTGAGGGAGGGTCTGGGGGGCACAGCCCCCCAGTATTTAATCCTAATTGTTTATAGAATAAAAAAAAATTGCGCTAGCTATAATTCGAAAAGGACTCAAACGCGCATGAATATTCCGACAAGGGTGAACGATAATATTGAAACAAAAAATTTTTTGGCGCCTGGGCCGCTAATCTACATATTTACCCAGCCTGATCAGAAAGTGGTACGAGGTCCTACTTGGTAAGTTTAGATAGTTATTTTTGGCGATTTTAATTTTAATTCTGTGGACTGGGAAAATATTATAGGAAGGGATAGATAGATCAAGTTGTAAGTTTATAGAATGCTTTGAAGATAATTTTTTTACTTCAGATTCGGGGCGCACGGTAGGTGGCGCTGTTTATAGGCTACAATTTTGGGCTAAAATATATGTCTTATGACGTCAGACGGCAGTGTCAGATGTGAAAAATTACAGGGTTATATTTTTTTTTGTATATGAGTATATACTCGGGGGCTGCACCCCCCAGACACCCTCCCCCAATTGATTGAAACTCAGGATCATTGCAGGGTGGTCCCCACAGTGATATCTCCCCCGCGAGCAGTGCCCTTGAATTTACCGGGGTTTTTCCCCCAACAGCTTTTTACTGGCAGAGATACCTAACCTAATAACAAACAATTCTTACTTTTATAGGTTTCTTGATTAATTTATGCGCCTTTAAATAATCTAAAAGTTTTTCGCGATTATACAAACTAAAGCCGAATTCGAATAACAAAGAAGCACATGGAAAGCACGAAAATGAAATAACGAAAGAAAAACATTCGCAAAACTGGTCCTATTTATAAGCTACGACGTTAACATAACATAACATAACATAATTTAACGGATGACAAAAGCCACAAGGGCCTATCAAAGGTCATCCGTATCCATCAAATCCCACCCATATAATGCATCCATAGGATTTTGTCAGATCATGCAGCTACAATATACAATTTAACAATCCATAGGAATGTCCAACCATGCATCTACAATATATAATTTAAAGCCTCCATAGGAGTCTGTCAAAAACAAAATCAAAATCCCCCAAAATATACAATAAAAAGAAACTGCATCCACAGGAATGAGTCAAGAAACATATCCACATACTAAAAAGTAAGAAATTAACCCTCCATCCCCATATAATCATCCAATCTGCGCTTGAAAACATTCAAGTTTGGGCTGTCTACAGTCTCAGGTGGCAAACTATTCCAATAATCCACCACTCTGTTAGTGAAAAAATATTTTCTAACATCCAGTCTGCACCTCTGTTTTTTAATCTTTAAGTGGTGGCCTCTAGTTCTATTACTACCTTCTAACTCAAATAACTTGCTGAAATCTAATTTATCCATCCCAGAAAAGATTTTAAAAAGCTCAATCATATCTCCCCTCACACACCTTCTTTCAAATGAAAACATATTTAATACCCTCAGTCTATCTTCATATTCAAGGTGCTTCAGGGATGGTATTATTTTTGTTGCCCTCCTTTGTACTGACTCTAATAAGTTTATATCATGTCTAAAATGTGGTGACCATGCCTGTATACAGTACTCTAAATGTGGCCTGACATAAGAGTTGTATAGTTTAAGGATGACCTCCTTACTCTTGTAGCTAACATTTCTTTTAATGTAACCTAGCACCCTATTTGCTCTATTTTTTGCCTCAATACACTGCTTTGAAAATTTCAGTGACCTATCTACTACCACTCCTAAGTCTTTCTCATCTTCAACTGAATTAAGCCAATATCCATCCATCTCATAGCTAAATTCCCTATTATCTCTCCCCATGTTAATAACTTTGCATTTATTAAGGTTAAAAGTCATCTGCCACTTCTGAGCCCAAGCTAACAGCTTATCTAAGTCACCCTGCACTTTAAAGCTACCCTCAACCTCTTTGACTACAGCTGCCAATTTAGTGTCATCAGCAAAAATTGACACTTTACTATTTACACCTTGCCCAAGATCATTTACATAGATTATAAATAATAAAGGGCCTAAAACTGATCCCTGAGGTACGCCACTAATAACATTCCTCCACTCTGACCTCACTCCATTCAGTACAACTCTCTGTTTCCTATTTTTCAGCCATTCAGTTATCCAATTTAAAACGTTCCCACATATCCCATGCAGCTTTAATTTATGAACTAGTCTTCTATGTGGAACCTTATCAAAAGCTTTGCTGAAATCTAAGTAGATCACATCAACTTTCTCACCCCTATCTAATTCTTTAGTTACATAATCCATAAAATCCAGTAAATTAGTTAAACACGATCTATCTTTTCTAAAACCATGCTGAGCATCATTAATTAACCTGCTACTCTCTAGATGATCAGAAATTCCCTTCTTAACCATCTTCTCAAGAATTTTACAGACTATAGAAGTTAAGCTTACTGGTCTAAAGTTATTTGGGTCCTCTTTGCTTCCCTTTTTAAAAATTGGCACTACATTTGCCAATTTCCAATCATTTGGTATTTCTCCAGACTCTAGTGATCTAATAAATATCTTCTCGAGAGCTACTGCAATACTTTCTACACCTTCTTTGAGAATCCTAGAATGAATGTTGTCAGGGCCAGATGCCTTACTAGTATTTAACTGAATTATAAGCCCTTTAATTTCTTCTCTGTCTATATTAATAGAATTTATCACTACTTCCCTTGACCTAGAATTATCATCAATTAATCTAACTGGTTTCTCTTCTGTGAATACTGAAGCAAAATGATCATTAAGGACCTCTACTATTTCCTCATCAGATTCTTTCAAAACCCCTTCATATTTAATAGGCCCTATTTTATCACTGTTAGATTGATTATTGATTCTATAATAGCTAAAGAATTTTTTAGGATCTTTATTATTATTTTTAGCTAAATTAATTTCTGCTGTCCTTTTGGTCTTCTTAATAATCTTATTTAGTTCATTTCTGGTTGACCTATAATGGTTTAAATTATCTAAACTACTCTCACTTTGTAATCTCTGGTATGCCCTTTTTTTCTCTGAAACTTTATTAGCTATTTCTTGGTTCCACCATAATGGTTTCCTACATTTCTTCCTAATAGACTTCATCGGAATACACTGTTCCTGAACCATGTTTAATATAGTCTTAAAAATATCCCACATCTCATAAGTATTCTTTCCATGGAATTCTATATCCCACCTAATCTGATTTAGCATGCTGCGTAATTTATCGTAATCTCCCCTATAAAAATTTGGAATTTTCGTGGAGTTTGTCGTTGTTCTACCCTTAACTATTTGCAAATTAAACCGAACCATCTGATGATCACTGTTTCCCAATGATTCCCCTACACTCAATCCTTGAACTAAGTGATCATCATTTGAAAGAATTAGATCTAATATATTGGCACCCCTTGTTGGCTTATTAACAAATTGGATCAAAAAGTTATCCTCAAAACACTCCATAAACTTACAACTTGCTCTATCTCTTCCTATCATATTTTCCCAGTCTACAGAAGTTAAATTAAAGTCACCAAGAATAACTGTATCTTCTTTGCATCCTTTACTTATTTCCCTAATCATTAACTCATCGATACAATCAGTCTGTCCTGGTGGTCTATAAAAAGCTCCCAAGTGTATTTTCCTATTTTTACCAACCTTAATATCTATCCATAATGATTCACCTTCTCCTTGCTTTATAGAGTTATTTAGATTTGAAGAAATGCTATTTCTGATATAAATAATCAACCCACCACCAGTCCTATCTCTCCTTTGACTAATGTACATAGTATAACCCTCTAGTTCAAATTCACTGACATTATCATTAAATATATTTTCATTAACCCATGATTCAACTATATATATTATATCTATATCTTCATGAATGATATAACTAAATAATTCATCCCTCTTATTTCTAAGACTACGAGCATTTGTGTAAAGACAACTCAGCCCACCTATCCCTGAAGCACCTGAGGGCCTATCTCCTCTGCATCTCCTTTCTCTCTTTCCCCGACCCTGTACTCTTGTATTTCCCTGACCACTATCACTACTCAAGTAGTTTAACCCTAAAGCACTTCCATTAGCCTGCCTACCTTCTACAAATCTGTGTTTGCTTCCTTTCCCTGCCTCACTTTGAGCCATTAAATTTCCCTGACCACTATCAAAACCTAGTTTCCCGCCTCTAAAGACCTAATAACACTATCTAATTCCCGCCACAAAACCTCAACCCCATCTCGGCTCAGATGGAGTCCATCCATCGCATACAAACCCTTATTCCCATAAAACCCACTCCAAACATCTACAAATACCAATCCTGACTCCTCGCACAAACCTTTCACATATTCATTCAACCCCATTGCACGAGACAACCATTCCATCCCCACATCCATTCTGGGAAGCACACCTGAAACAACGCCTTTTACTCTACTTTCACACATCCTTTCAATCAGCCTTTTATACCGCTGTCGTAACTCACAAGTACCCACCTTCTTTACATCGTTTACTCCGACATGTGTAATCACAACTGCTTCCCTCTCACACCCAGACACCAACCTATCATACCTCTCACACACATCATTTACACCAGCACCCGGCAGACAAACTCTCACTCCCTTCCATTTACTTTCATTCAACTTCCTATCTAAATACCTAATCTGAGAGTCACCCATCACAATCACCTCAGTCATTCTCCTATTCTCTCTAGGCCTAGTATTACCCTCCCTCCTGCTCTCACTCACTCGACCTCCTATTCTACTTTCAGGCACGGCCACACCAGACAAATCTCTTTCAAATTCTTCCTCTCTCAGGGCATCAAATCTGTTAGTTAGCCTAACAGGTTCCATGTCCCTCTCATTCACACACCTAACCTGTCCTAACTTATCTATTCTGTTCACTTTCACCCACCACTCATCATCACTTACTTCACTTACCGAGTTCCAGTTAATTTTTTTTTTTCAAGAATACAATTTCTTTATTCTTTAATGACATTTTGTGTTATCTTACGCGATGCGACTCAAGAGGGCCTACTTCCTAAAGTTCAGACCTATAAAACTTTGCTATCTATGTGAAACAATCGGGAATATTTATTATAAACCTTAAAAAATATAGTATAAATCATTTGCCCCCCCCCCCCAAAAAAAAACCAAAGTAATAAAGTAGTTCTTCAAAAATCAGCAGATCAGGTTAATTGGGATAGGTGGTCCTTGTCTTCGTGTCTCCCGGCCAACAGCACGCATAGCGCATTGCCGCGAAGGATGGCCATGCCAATCCTTTGCTTCAGCCACAAGGTCTCGCGTGGCTCGCCGGTCTCCGCCCTGATACGCCGACCCAGTTCCTCGATGGTCTTGAGAGTCGAGGGGCCGGCTACGCATGATGTTTCAAATGCGAGGGGTTCGAAGTGGTACGTCTGCGAAAGGGCTGCGTATTTCCGTCGTTTGGTTTCCTCCGCCGCGCCGGCCGCCGATGATGGTGCTTGTGCCGACTTGATGGTGTTGCACGGGGCGAAGGTATCCACGCAGGTGGCATCCCATACCAGACTTCGCCCTTGGGCATAGGGGAAGGTAGTCATCCCATCCGGGCGCTTTCCGTCGCCTCTGTCGAGTCCAGGCGGCTCCAAGATGGAGTGGAGTCCTGCGCTGGTCAAGGCACGCCTGATAACGTCGTTGATTCCTGCATGTCGCGGAAACCGACCAGCGCTTTTACGACAGGAGAGGGGGTGGTGCGCCAAAGTGTCCACTTCTGCTCCGCAGCGACAAAGATGGCGTTGGCAGACTGGCGCTCCGATCCTCTGAGCGACGGCGATGCGAAGAGTGTTCGCGTCCAGGTGGGTCCCCAGGGACGGGATGGGGATGGCATGGAGCCATAGGCCCGACTCCGGACGAGTGGCGGCCTTCACTTACTGCTTTCTCTCCAGTCCCTGTTCTAGGCCTAACTTCCTCCCTCCTGGTCCCAATCTGACTCTTCAAACGTACACTTGCATCTCTTCTCACTTCAGACACTAAATCGTTCAGTCTCAAGCATTCCGCACGTAATCGACTCACCTCCTCAGTCAAAGCACATACACGGCACTCAGACACATTCACTCTCCTCTCTACACCACAGACATCGCACACTACATACACACTACTTTCAAAAGGCATACTCTCTACATCCAAACAGTCAGCCATACTTAAACAAGAACAATAATAGAAACAAAAACTTACAAACAACAAGAATTTGACCCCAATTTGTGCGCGCAAGTTTAAAAACTGCTAATCAAGATGGCCCCGAAGTAAACAAAAGTCACTTTCTCACCAAAACAAAATAACCACAATTTATACAAAATAACCACAATTTAACTTTGTTATATTAACCAAATATATGATCTTATAACTTAATATTTATGTTTATGTCACACACCAAAGTATATCAAATAATCAAAATATTCTGAGAGCTCTACGAAACACGTGCTACCTGTTCGAAGGTCAGTAAGCAGCTGTTATCATTTGCAGCAAACAAAAAATACCAAAACAAAACACTAAAAGACATCAAGAAACCTTACCTAACTTAGAAAAAAACTATAAACGAGCAGAGGCGCAGATATTTAGTAAATAATACAGACCAAAAGTTACAAATCCCCAAAACAACACAAAAAAATATTTCGCCGTGATTGGTCATATTTGAAGAAACCGTCCGATGTCATAAGAGATATATTGTAGCCCAAAATTGTAGCCTACTAACCGCCACCTACGGTGCGCCCCGAAACTGAAGTATTACCAAAACTTTGTTACAAGTACTATTGTAATTCTTAACATAACATAATTACACGGATGACAAAAGCCACAAGGGCCTATCAAAGGTCATCTGCCTCCGTCAAAGCCCACCCACAAAAAGCCCCATCACCAGGGGAAGACAAAATCAAAGTCCCCCACAATATAATATAACAGATGACAAAAGCCACAAGGGCTCATCATAGGTCATCCGAGTCAAACGGCCTCTTTTTTAAGGCCCCAAACTCCCAGGAAAACTACATCCAGAGGATTGCATCCAGAAACAAGGGTATCACCAATCAAGGCTTGTCAAGAACTAAATCATGCATCTATAGATATATACAAACAATATTAATATATACAAAACTTAGGAACCATTACAACCTTCCCTCCCCATAAACTCATCCAACCTAGCACGTGTTTTATAGAGCTCTCAGTCTGTTGATCTATTTTTCAGATTTTTCTATAGTTTGTTTGTTTTTTTTGTTTTTTTTCTCACCACAATCAGCGAAAGCTAAGTTGCTCTTCTTTTTTTATTTCTTATTGCTACTTAAATTCTTTCTTTGTTTGAATAAGTGATGGAGTTTGGGGATGAAAGTGAGCATGAGTGTCGGAATGTATGCATTGGTTGTGGTGTATTAGGTGAGGGGTATACATGTGTTGTATGTGGGCTGCGTGAATGCATTGTAGATTTAGAGGGGATGAGAAGGCAGGATTTAGACAGGATATGTAGGCTGGAGGGGTTAGTTGCTGAGCTCAGGAGGGAACTTAGTGTTAGGCCTAGAGCTGGGAATAGGTTAGGTGGTGAGGTAGGCCAGTTAGATGTTTCAGGTGAAGGTAGAGGGCCAGTGGAGGAGGTAGGATGTGATAGTTCTAGTGATAGTGAAGTTAGCCCCCTTAGATTAGTTAGAAATAGGCCTAGTGAGGATGGGGGACAGTGGAGAGTGGTTAGGAAACATGAAGCTAGGGAGGCTTCTCCTGTTCTTTGTGAGAATAGGGTTGCCTCTTTTGAGGTGGTTAGCCAGGGGGAGAATAGGTGTGTGAGTCAGAGGGACACAGATCCTATTAGCTTGACTAATAGATTCAGTGCCCTAAGAGAGGAAGTAACTGGAAGTGATATGACTGATGGGGGTGGGGGTGGAGTTCGAGTGACTGGTAGTTTGAATGAGAATAGGAGTTGGGATGGAGTTAGGTCCGTGGGGGTTAGGAATAGGAGTCTGACTGAAGTGCTTGTGATGGGTGATTCGCGAGTTAGATATTTAGATAGGAAGTTGAATGCAAGTAGATTGAATGGTTTGAGGGTGTGTTTGCCGGGTGCTGGAGTGAGAGATCTGTCTGATAGGTATGAGGAACTGGTGTCTGGCTGTGCAAGGGATGCGGTTGTGATTACACATGTAGGAGTGAATGATGTGAAGAAAGTGGGTGCATGTGAGTTACGTGAGAGGTACAAGAGGTTGATTGAAAAGGTGAAAGAAAGTAGAATGAAAGGTGTTGTGACAGGTGTGCTTCCAAGAATGGATGTTGGGGTAGAATGGATGTCTCGTGCAATTGGGCTGAATGATTATGTGAGGAGGATGTGTGAGATGGAAGGTGTCATGTTTGTGGATGTGTGGGATAGGTTTGTTGGAATGAAAGAAATGTATGCGATGGATGGACTGCATTTGAGTAGGAGGGGGGTAGATGTGTCGTGGGAGGAGTATGATCGTGTTATTAGGTCTTTGCGGGCGGGAAACTAGATACTAATAGTGGTCAGGGAATTATGAGAGGACATTATAGTACTGAAAGTAGAATGGACTTGGCAGATAACAGAAATAGGTTCCAAGGCGATAGAGGTGAGGTCATTCAAGTTTCAAGAGGTGCTTCAGGGATAGGGGGGTTAAATTGTTTCTATACTAATGCTCGTAGTCTTAGAAACAAGAAGGATGAGCTATTTAGTTATATTAGCAATGAGGATATAGATATATTATGCGTTACTGAATCATGGGTTAATGAAATAGAATTTAGTGACACTATAAGTGAATTTGATTTTCAGGGCTATAATATGTACATTAGTCAAAGGACAGGTAGGATTGGTGGAGGAATAATTATCTATATAAAAAACAACATTGTTTCAAGTTTAAATACTTCAATAAAGCAGGATGGAGTTGAGTCACTTTGGATAGATATTAGGTTCAGTAAAAATAGAATGGTGCATTTGGGAGCTTTTTACAGGCCACCTGGGCAGACTGATGATATAGATGAACTAATGATAAAGGAAATAAGTAAGGGATGTGAAACAGATGCAGTTATTATTGGGGACTTCAACTTAAACTCTGTGGACTGGGAAAATATGATAGGTAGGGATAGAACAAGTGGCAGGTTCATAGAATGCTTTGAGGATAATTTTTTGAATCAATTTGTTAATGAGCCAACGAGGGGGGACAATATATTAGATTTAGTACTTTCTAACAGTGATCATTTAGTTCAAGAATTGACTGTTGGGGAAGCATTGGGAAATAGTGACCATCAGATAGTTCGTTTTAACTTGGGAATTGAGAAGGGTAAAATAACTGAGAATGCTGAAAAAGTTCCAAATTTTCATAAGGGAGATTATGTAAAACTTCGAAGCTTGCTAAATTTGGTAGACTGGGATATAGAATTCAGAGGTAAAAATGCTTATGGGATGTGGGATACTTTCAAGCATATAATAAATGTAGTCCAAGAACAATGTATCCCAATGAAGGCCATTAGGAACAAAAGTAGGAAACCATTATGGTGGAATCAGGAGATAGCTAGAAAAATTTCAGAGAAGAAAAGGGCATATAAAAAATTACAGGTAGAAAATAATATTCAAAATTTAAGTGATTATAGAATGGCTAGGAATGAGTTAAATAAGATTATAAAGAAGAACAAAAGGGTGTCAGAAATTAAATTAGCTCAGGATAGCAACAAAGATCCTAGAAAGTTCTTTAGTTACTATAAAATTAATAACAAGTGTGGCAGAGTTAAAATAGGACCTATCAAATATGAAGGGTTTGTGAGAGAAACTGATGAGGAAATAGTTGAGGTACTAAATGGTCATTTTGCATCAGTATTTACAAAAGAGAAACTAAATAGTCCTATGTATAGTACTCATAGGTCAGGAAAAGAGGTGTTTACTAACATTTGTGTGGATCGGAGGATGATAAAAGGACTAATAGGTGATTTAGATACTACCAAGGCCTCCGGCCCTGATAATATTCATTCTAGGATACTTAAAGAAGGGGTAGAAAGTATCTCAATAGCTCTGGACAAGTTATATACTAGGTCATTGGAATATGGAGAAATACCCGATGATTGGAAGAGAGCGAATGTAGTCCCCATTTTCAAGAAGGGTAGTAAAGAGGATCCAAATAACTTTAGACCGGTTAGCCTAACTCCTGTAGTCTGTAAAATTCTTGAGAAAATAGTTAAAAAAGGGATTTGCCAACATCTAGAGAGGGAGGGGTTAATCAGCGATGCTCAGCATGGGTTTAGATCAGGTAGATCATGTTTGACTAACTTACTAGACTTTCTGGAGTTTGTAACAGATCAAGTAGATAAGGGAGAGAATGTAGATATAATTTACTTAGATTTTAGTAAAGCATTTGATAAGGTACCACACAGGAGACTAGTTCATAAATTAAAAATGATTGGGATATGTGGGGGTGTTTCAAATTGGATAGCTGAGTGGCTGAAAGACAGGAAGCAAAGGGTAGTGCTAAATGGTGTAAAGTCAGAGTGGAGGGATGTTATCAGTGGGGTTCCTCAGGGATCAGTTCTCGGTCCATTATTATTTGTCATCTATATAAACGATCTTGGGGAGGCAGTTAATAATAAAGTGTCAATTTTTGCGGATGATACCAAATTAGCAGCTGTAGTTAAAGATATTGATGATAATTTTAAAGTGCAGGGGGACTTAAATAAATTGTTATCCTGGGCACATAAGTGGCAAATGACTTTCAACCTTGATAAGTGCAAAGTTATTAACATGGGAAAAGATAATAGAGAATTTAACTATGAAATGGATGGGCATTGGCTGAGCTCAGTAGAGGATGAGAAAGATCTAGGAGTAGTAATAGATAAGTCATTAAGGTTTTCTAAGCAGTGTATTGAAGCAAGAAATAGGGCAAATAGAGTGCTGGGTTTTATTAAGAGAAATGTCAGTTACAAAAGTAAGGAGGTTATTCTTAAACTCTATAACTCTTATGTTAGGCCACATCTAGAGTACTGTATACAGGCATGGTCCCCACATTTTAGACACGATATTAACCTTCTTGAGTCAGTGCAACGGAGGGCAACAAAGATTATTCCTTCCCTGAGGCACCTTGAATATGAAGATAGACTGAGGGTATTAAATATGTTCTCGTTCGAAAGGAGGTGTGTGAGAGGGGATATGATTGAGCTGTTTAAAATTTTTTCCGGGATAGATAAATTGGATGTTAGCAAGTTTTTTGAGTTAGATGATGGAAATCGGACTAGAGGTCACCACTTGAAAATTAAAAAGCAAGGGTGTAGGTTGGATTTAAGAAAATATTTTTTCACCAATAGAGTGGTAGACTTCTGGAACAAATTGCCGCAGAGGGTAGTAGGTAGTCCAAATCTAAATGTATTTAAGAGTAGGTTGGATGAGTTTATGGGAAGGGAAGGTTGTGATGGTTCCTAAGTTTTGTATATATTAATATTGTTTGTATATATCTATAGCTGCATGATTTAGTTCTTGACAAGCCTTGATTGGTGATACCCTTGTTTCTGGATGCAATCCTCTGGATGTAGTCTTCCTGGGAGTTTGGGTGCCTTGAAAAAGAGGCCGCTTGACTCGGATGACCTATGATGAGCCCTTGTGGCTTTTGTCATCCGTTATATTATATTGTGGGGGACTTTGATTTTGTCTTCCCCTGGTGATGGTGCTTTTTGTGGGTGGGTTTTGACGGAGGCGGATGACCTTTGATAGGCCCTTGTGGCTTTTGTCATCCGTGTAATTATGTTATGTTATGTTTGTTATGTTAAATACCTTTAGATTTGGACTACCTACTACCCTCTGCGGCAATTTGTTCCAGAAGTCTACCACTCTATTGGTGAAAAAATATTTTCTTAAATCCAACCTACACCCTTGCTTTTTAATTTTCAAGTGGTGACCTCTAGTCCGATTTCCATCATCTAACTCAAAAAACTTGCTAACATCCAATTTATCTATCCCAGAAATTTTTTTAAAGAGCTCAATCATATCTCCTCTCACACACCTCCTTTCGAACGAGAACATATTTAATACCCTCAGTCTATCTATATATTCAAGGGGCCTCAGGGAAGGAATAATCTTTGTTGCCCTCTTTTGCACTGACTTGAGAAGGTTAATATCGTGTCTAAAATGTGGGGCCTATACCTGTATACAGTACTCTAGATGTGGCCTAACATAAGAGTTATAGAGTTTAAGAATAACCTTACTTTTGTAACTGACATTTCTCTTAATAAAACTCAGCACTCTATTTGCCCTATTTCTTGCTTCAATACACTGCTTAGAAAACCTTAATGACTTATCTATTACTACTCCTAGATCTTTCTCATCCTCTACTGAGCTCAGCCAATGCTCATCCATTTCATAGTTAAATTCTCTATTATCTTTTCCATGAAAATAACTTTGCACTTATCAAGGTTGAAAGTCATTTGCCACTTATGTGCCCAGGATAATAATTTATTTAAATCCCCCTGCACTTTAAAATTATCATCGATATCTTTAATTACAGCTGCTAATTTGGTATCATCCGCAAAAATTGACACTTTATTATTAACTGCCTCCCCAAGATCATTTATATAGATGACAAATAATAATGGACCAAGAACTTATCCCTGATTAACCCCACTGATAACATCCCTCCATTCTGACTTTACACCATTTAGCACTCCCCTTTGCTTCATGTCTTTTAGCCACTCGGCTATCCAATTTGAAACACCCCCACATATCCCAATCATTTTTAATTTATGAACTAGTCTCCTATGTGGTACCTTATCAAATGCTTTACTAAAATCTAAGTAAATTATATCTACATTCTCTCCCTTATCTACTTGATCTGTTACAAACTCCAAAAAGTCTAGTAAGTTAGTCAAACATGATCTACCTGATCTAAACCCATGCTGAGTATCGCTAATTAACCCCTTCCTCTCTAGATGTTGGCAAATCCCTTTTTTAACTATTTTCTCAAGAATTTTACAGACTACAGGAGTTAGGCTAACCGGTCTAAAGTAATTTGGATCCTCTTTACTACCCTTCTTGAAAATGGGGACTACATTCACTCTCTTCCAATCATCGGGTATTTCTCCATATTCCAGTGACCTAGTATATAACTTCTCCAGAGCTATTGAGATACTTTCTACCCCTTCTTTAAGTATCCTAGAATGAATATTATCAGGGCCGATGGCCTTGGTAGTATCTAACTCACCTATTAGTCCTTTTATCATCCCCCAATCCACACTAATGGTAGTAAACACCTCTTTCCCTGACCCATGAGTACTATACATAGACTATTTAGTTTCTCCTCTGTAAATACTGATGCAAAATGACCATTTAGTACCTCAACTATTTCCTCATCAGTTTCTCTCACAACCCCTTCATATTTGATAGGTCCTATTTTAACTCTGCCAGACTTGTTATTAATTTTATAGTAACTAAAGAACTTTCTAGGATCTTTGTTGCTATCCTGAGCTAATTTAATTTCTGACCCCCTTTTGTTCTTCTTTATAATCTTATTTAACTCATTCCTAGCCATTCTATAATCACTTAAATTTTGAATATTATTTTGTACCTGTAATTTTTTTGTATGCCCTTTTCTTCTCTGAAATTTTTCTAGCTATCTCCTGATTCTACCATAATGGTTTCCTACTTTTGTTCCTAATGGCCTTCATTGGGATACATTGTTCTTGGACTACATTTATTATATGCTTGAAAGTATCCCACATCCCATAAGCATTTTTACCTCTGAATTCTACATCCCAGTCTACCAAATTTAGCAAGCTTCGAAGTTTTACATAATCTCCCTTATGAAAATTTGGAACTTTTTCAGCATTCTCGGTTATTTTACCCTTCTCAATTCCCAAGTTAAAACGAACTATCTGATGGTCACTATTTCCCAATGCTTCCCCAACAGTCAATTCTTGAACTAAATGATCACTGTTAGAAAGTACTAAATTTAATATATTGTCCCCCCTCGTTGGCTCATTAACAAATTGATTAAAAAAATTATCCTCAAAGCATTCTATGAACCTGCCACTTATTCTATCCCTACCTATCATATTTTCCCAGTCCACAGAGTTTAAGTTGAAGTCCCCAATAATAACTGCATCTGTTTCACATCCCTTACTTATTTCCTTTATCATTAGTTCATCCATATCATCAGTCTGCCCAGGTGGTCTGTAAAAAGCTCCCAAATGCATCATTCTATTTTTACTGAACCTAATATCTATCCAAAGTGACTCAACTCCATCCTGCTTTATTGAAGTATTTAAACTTGAAAAAATTTTGCTTTTTATATAGATAATTATTCCTCCACCAATCCTACCTGTCCTTTGACTAATGTACATATTATAGCCCTGTAAATCAAATTCACTTATAGTGTCACTAAATTCTATTTCATTAACCCATGATTCAGTAACACATAATATATCTATATCCTCATTGCTAATATAACTAAATAGCTCATCCTTCTTGTTTCTAAGACTACGAGCATTTGTATAGAAACAATTTAACCCCCCTATCCCTGAAGCACCTCTTGAAACCTGAATGACCTCACCTCTATCGCCTTGGAACCTATTTCTGTTCTCTGCCAAGTCCATTCTACTTTCAGTACTATAATTTCCTCTCATAATTCCCTGACCACTATTAGTATCTAGTTTCCCGCCTGCAAAGACCTAATAACACGATATGGTGATAAAAAGTAAAAGATGTGGTATTCAGGCTATGCAGAAAACCAGAATAGAGAGAAAATATCATAAATGTATTGAAGGCCTTGAGAAACAAAAAAGCGGCAGGACCAGATGAACTAAAACTAGTAAGGGTAAATCCTGCCTGACTAATTTGCTGTCTTTTTATAGTAAGGTGTATGAAGCAGCAGATAAGGATGAAAACTATGATATTTTATACTTGGACTTTAGTAAGGCTTTTGATCGAGTGCCACACTTACGGCTTCTGAGCAAAGTTAAAGCACACAGGATCGATGGCAGTATATTTAGGTGGATTCAGTCATGGCTTGGTGACAGACAGCAAAGAGTTAGTATAGATGGAGTTAAATCTGAGTGGGGGTGTGTTAGCAGTGGAGTTCCGCAAGGATCTGTTTTGGGTCCCTTGCTATTCTTAATTTATATTAATGATCTTGACATAGGTATAAGTAGTGACGTGAGTAAATTTGCTGATGATACTAAGCTAGGTAGGGCCATTAGGGCTGATTCTGATGCTGTTGTAATGCAGGAGGAATTGACCATTCTGTCCAATTGGGCTGAGAAATGGCAAATGAAGTTTAACATAGACAAATGTAGTGTACTTAGTATAGGTAGAAATAATCCACTGAATAGTTATAAATTAAATGGGAGAAATTTAGGGAGGACCGATTGTGAGAGGGACTTGGGTATTTTGGTAAGTTCAGACCTTCGTCTTAGAAAGCAATGCCTAAATGCTAAGAATAAAGCTAATAGGATATTGGGATTCATTAGGAGGAGTGTAAGCAATAAGAGTGCTGAAGTCATTCTTAAACTGTATCTGGCGCTAGTTAGGCCTCATCTAGACTATGCAGTACAATTTTGGTCACCATATTATAGGAAGGATATTGATTTGCTTGAGTCTGTGCAGAGAAGGATGACAAAGATGATTGGTGGGCTAAGGAACTTACCTTATGGTGAAAGGCTCAGAAAACTAAATCTACATACATTGGAAAGGAGAAGAGTCAGAGGGGAATTGATTGAAGTCTTCAAATGGGTAAAAGGATATAATAAAGGGGATCTGGGTAAGGTTCTTATACTTAGTGAACATGACAGGACACGTAGCAATGGGTTTAAGCTTGATAAGTATAGGTTTAGGAAGGAGATTGGGAGGAATTGGTTTACAAATCGTGTGGTAGATGAATGGAATAGGCTCACTAGACATGTGATAGAAGCCTCCTCTCTGGGTAGTTTTAAGAATAGATTAGATAAATATATGAATGAAGCTGCTAGATGGGACTGACTTTTTTATGTACATATGTATATATTTTTCTAAGGAGTGGGGAGATTATTTTGCAGTTGCATGAATGGACATAATCCTCTGGATGCATTTTATGTATATTGTAGATTAGATCTGACGAACTCCTGTAAAGGGTGACAATCTTGATGACTTTTCTCTGGTAAGAAATCTTTTGTGTGTTGACTGGAACAGGAGCTGCCAAGTGTAGGCCATGAATGGTCTTTTGCAGTCTCCTTCTTTTCTTATGTTCTTATGTATGTTCTTAAAACCAGAAATGTCCAAAGCATTGTTTAAGAGTGATATATGTTTGGATGCTCTAAATTGGATGTATAATAAGATACTGGAAGAGGGTACTGTTTCAGAAGATGAAATTATCAAGGATAAAGATATATACTAGGGGGCACAGCCCCCTACAAACCAAATTGATTGAAACTCAGGCTCATCGCAGGGTGGTCTCCTTACAGTTATATCTCCCCTACGAGCAGTCCCCTTGAATTTACTGCATTTTTTCCCCAACAGCATTTTACTGGCAGAAAAACATAACAATGATAAACAATACTTACTTTTATAGGTTTCTTGATTAGTTTATGTGCCTCTAAATAATCTAAAAGTTTTTTGCAGTCTTGCAAAATAAACCCAAATTCAATAATGAAGAAGCATAACTAGAGCACGAGAAAGTCATAACGAAACAGAGACAAATGCTAAGTGGGTTCTATTTATAGCTACGACATTGCCAGTAAGAAGCTGTTATTGTTCGCTGTGAAGCAAAAATATGAAAACAAAAGACATCAAGAAACCTTACCTAACTTAGAAAAAACAATAAATGAGTAGAGGCGCAGATATTTAGTAAATAATACAGACTAAAAGTTACAAATCCCCAAAACAACAAAAAAAATATAACGCCATGATTGGTCATATCTGAAGCTACTGTATGATGTCATAAGAGATTTATTGTAGCCTACTAACAGCGCCATCTACCGTGCACCCCTAATCTGAACTATTACTGAAATAAACTGTGGTTTTAAGAATGAAAAGTTTAATATTAGCTCACCTTTCTATGCTAATGATTGATTATTAATGGCGATGACATTGGAGGAGGCAAAGAAAAGTATAAAGGAGCTAGTTAGAATTGGAAAGGACTGTGGTATGGAAATAAACAAGGAAAAGAGCAATATCATTATATTATAATATGAAGGAACAACCAGTTTAGGTGGAAGGGATGCATAGCTTAGGAGTGGATAAAAGTAACATCGGATGTTAAATACCTAGGATTAACAATCACAAACAAGAGGAAATTATTTGGAAAGCAGAAAGGAATAATGTTTGAAAAAGCAGAGAATATGGCAAACTTAACATACCCAGTTATTGTAAAGAGCTGTAACAAATTAATGATAGGGTGTACATACTGGAAGTCTGGCTTTACCTTCAGTGTTGTACGGAACAAATGTCATAAGCCTTACAATCACAGATATAAAAAAATTGCAGAGGGTAGAAAATAAAGTGTACAGACAAATGCTGTGTGTGCCAAGATATGCTCCAACAGAAACTCTGAGAGGAGAAGTGGGGGCATCATCAATGGCTGCAAGAATAATGGAGGGAAAACTGCAGTATTTAAAAAGTATTTTAAAAGAACACACTGGAGCAGCATGTAGAAATGAGCTTCTAAGAGAGAGAATAACAGAAATGAGAGAGGATGGTAACTATGACTGGATAAGAGGGGTGCAAGCATATGAGGAGAGGATGGGAATAAGTATGTAGCATATCAAGATAATGATGAAAGGATATATAAAGAGGAAGATAAATGAATGGGATACCAGAGAGTGGCAAAGTGGAATGGAACAAAAGCCGAGTATAAACATCTACTGAGAATATAAAATGGAAATAGCAAGTGAAGAAGATATATATGACAGCAAATACGACTCCATCATATTGTTTAGAGCAAGATCTAACACTTTGAGCCTGAGGGACAGGCAGAAGTTTGGTGGAGGAGATGTGAGGTGTGTGCTGTGCGGTGTGGAGATAGAGGATTTGGAACATTTTATTCTTCACTGGGGGACTGCAGAGCATCAGGCAAGATGACATCAGACTGCAGCAACCTTTTATTCAAAACAGAAGGAAGTAATTGGAAAATTCCTATTTAGCAAGGTTCTAGAAGGAACAGATTGAGCAGACAAAAAGCCTCCTCCTACAAATGTGGAAGCAGAGAGAAAGAAGAGTAAGAGAGGAGGAACAATAGTTTATGACCTGGGAAGACATTCTTTAAGGCAGGCCATTCAAAAGGCAATCCTCCGCATCATCATCATCAGCACAATTTAAACCATTATAGGTCAACTAGAATTGAGCTAAACAAAATTATTAAGAAGAGCAAAGAGCGGCAGAAATTCATTTAGCTGAAAATTATAATGATCCAAGAAAATTCCTTTAGCTATTATAGAATCAATGGTAACACTTCAGTTTGGGGGCGCTGTTTATAGGCTACAATATGTCTTATGACGTCAAACGGTAGCATCAGATGTGAACAATTACAGCATTATATTTTTTGTATATGAGTATATATTGGGGGGGCTGCCTCCCCCAGACCCCCATCAATTGATTGAAACTCAGGATCATCACAGGGTGTTTTCCCTGCAGTGATATCTCCCACACGAGCAGTGCCTTTGAATTTACTCTTTTTTTCCCCAACAGCTTTTTACTGGCAGAAAAACTTAACCTAATGACAAACAATACTTACTTTTATAGGTTTCTTGATTAGTTTATGTGCCTCTAAATAATCTAAAAGTTTTTCGCGGTCATGCAAAATAAACCCAAATTTGAATAATGAAGAAGCACAACTAGAGCATGAAAAAGCCATAACAAAACAGAAACAACTGCTAAGTGGGTTCTATTTATAGTTACGACATTGCCAGTAAGAACCTGTTATTGTTCGGTGCAAAACAAAAAACAATAAAAGACATCAAGAAACTTTACCTAACTTAGAAAAAACTATAAATGAGCAGAGGTGCAGATATTTAGTAAATAATACAGATCAAAAGTTACAAATCCCCAAATCAACAAAAAAATATAACGCCATGATTGGTCATATCTGAAGCTACCGTCTGATATCATAAGATATATATTGTAGCCTACTAACAGCGCCACCTACCATGCACGATCACATCTAAAGCTACCGTCTGATGTCATGAGATATATATTGTAGCCTACTAACAGCACCACCTACCGTGCGCCCCTAATCTGAAGTATTATCGAATCAATAACAAATCTAACACTGATTAAATAGGGCTTATTAGATATGAATAGGTTTTGAAAGAATCTGATGAGGAAATAGTGGACGTACTTAATGATGATTTTTCTTCAGTATTTACAGAAGAGAATCCAGATAGGTTAATTGATGATAATTCTAGGTCAAGGGAAGTAGTGTTGAATACCATTAATATGAACAGGAAAATAATTAAAGGGCTTATATTGGAGTTTAAATACTAGTAAGGCATCTGGCCCAGACTATATTCATTCTAGGTTACTAAAAAAAAAACATAACATAACATAATTTCACGGATGACAAAAGCCACAAGGGCCTATCTAAGGTCATCCGCATCCGTCAAAACCCACCCACAAAAAGTACCATCACCAAAGTCCCCCACAATATAATATAACAGATGACAAAAGCCACAAGGGCTCATCATAGGTCATCCGAGTCAACAACCTCTTTTTTAAGGCACCCAAACTCCCAGGAAAACTGCGTCCCGAAACAAGGGTATCACCAATCAAGGCTTGTCAAGAACTAAATCATGCAGCTATAGATATATAGAAACTATTAATATATACAAAACTTAGGAACTATCACAACCTTCCCTCCCCATAAACTCATCCAACCTACTCTTAAATACATTTAAGTTTGGACTACCTACTACCCTCCGCGTCAATTTGTTCCAGAAGTATACCACTCTATTGGTGAAAAAATATTTTCTTAAATCCAACCTACACCCTTGCTTTTTAATTTTCAAGTGGTGACCTCTAGTCTGATTTCCATCATCTAACTCAAAAAACTTGCTAACATCCAATTTATCTATCCCAGAAAATTTTTTAAAGAGCTCAATCATATCCCCTCTCACACACCTCCTTTTGAACGAGAACATATTTAATACCCTCAGTCTATCTATATATTCAAGGTGCCTCAGGGAAGGAATAATCTTTGTTGCCCTCCGTTGCACTGACTCAAGAAGGTTAATATCGTGTCTAAAATGTGGGGACCATGCCTGTATACAGTACTCTAGATGTGGCCTAACATATGAGTTATAGAGTTTAAGAATAACCTCCTTACTTTTGTAACTGACATTTCTCTTAATGAAACCCAGCACTCTATTTGCCCTATTTGTTGCTTCAATACACTGCTTAGAAAACCTTAATGACTTATCTATTACTACTCCTAGATCTTTCTCATCCTCTACTGAGCTCAGCCAATGCCCATCCATATCATAGTTAAATTTTCTATTATCTTTTCCCATGTTAATAACTTTGCACTTATCAAGGTTGAAAGTAATTTGCCACTTATGTGCCCAGGATAACAATTTATTTAAATCCCCCTGCACTTTAAAATTATCATCAATATCTTTAACTACAGCTGCTAATTTGGTATCATCCGCAAAAATTGACACTTTATTATTAACTGCCTCCCCAACATCGTTTATATAGATGACAAATACTTATGGTCCGAGAACTGATCCCTGATGAACCCCACTGATAACATCCCTCCACTCTGACTTTACACCATTTAGCACTCCCCTCTGCTTCATGTCTTTCAGCCACTCAGCTATCAAATTTGAAACACCCCCACATATCCTAATCATTTTTAATTTATGAACTAGTTTCCTATGTGGTACCTTATCAAATGCTTTACTAAAATCTAAGTAAATTATATCTACATTCTCTCCCTTATCTACTTGATCTGTTACAAACTCCAAAAAGTCTAGTAAGTTAGTCAAACATGATCTACCTGATCTAAACCCATGCTGAGTATCGCTAATTAACCCCTTCCTCTCTAGATGTTGGCAAATCCCTTTTTTAACTATTTTCTCAAGAATTTTACAGACTACAGGAGTTAGGCTAACCGGTCTAAAGTAATTTGGATCCTCTTTACTACCCTTCTTGAAAATGGGGACTACATTCACTCTCTTCCAATCATCGGGTATTTCTCCATATTCCAGTGACCTAGTATATAACTTCTCCAGAGCTATTGAGATACTTTCTACCCCTTCTTTAAGTATCCTAGAATGAATATTATCAGGGCCGATGGCCTTGGTAGTATCTAACTCACTTATTAGTCCTTTTATCATCCCCCAATCCACACTAATGGTAGTAAACACCTCTTTCCCTGACCCATGAGTACTATACATAGACTATTTAGTTTCTCCTCTGTAAATACTGATGCAAAATGAACATTTAGTACCTCAACTATTTCCTCATCAGTTTCTCTCACAACCCCTTCATATTTGATAGGTCCTATTTTAACTCTGCCAGACTTGTTATTAATTTTATAGTAACTAAAGAACTTTCTAGGATCTTTGTTGCTATCCTGAGCTAATTTAATTTCTGACCCCCTTTTGTTCTTCTTTATAATCTTATTTAACTCATTCCTAGCCATTCTATAATCACTTAAATTTTGAATATTATTTTGTACCTGTAATTTTTTTGTATGTCCTTTTCTTCTCTGAAATTTTTCTAGCTATCTCCTGATTCTACCATAATGGTTTCCTACTTTTGTTCCTAATGGCCTTCATTGGGATACATTGTTCTTGGACTACATTTATTATATGCTTGAAAGTATCCCACATCCCATAAGCATTTTTACCTCTGAATTCTACATCCCAGTCTACCAAATTTAGCAAGCTTCGAAGTTTTACATAATCTCCCTTATGAAAATTTGGAACTTTTTCAGCATTCTCGGTTATTTTACCCTTCTCAATTCCCAAGTTAAAACGAACTATCTGATGGTCACTATTTCCCAATGCTTCCCCAACAGTCAATTCTTGAACTAAATGATCACTGTTAGAAAGTACTAAATTTAATATATTGTCCCCCCTCGTTGGCTCATTAACAAATTGATTAAAAAAATTATCCTCAAAGCATTCTATGAACCTGCCACTTATTCTATCCCTACCTATCATATTTTCCCAGTCCACAGAGTTTAAGTTGAAGTCCCCAATAATAACTGCATCTGTTTCACATCCCTTACTTATTTCCTTTATCATTAGTTCATCCATATCATCAGTCTGCCCAGGTGGTCTGTAAAAAGCTCCCAAATGCATCATTCTATTTTTACTGAACCTAATATCTATCCAAAGTGACTCAACTCCATCCTGCTTTATTGAAGTATTTAAACTTGAAAAAATTTTGCTTTTTATATAGATAATTATTCCTCCACCAATCCTACCTGTCCTTTGACTAATGTACATATTATAGCCCTGTAAATCAAATTCACTTATAGTGTCACTAAATTCTATTTCATTAACCCATGATTCAGTAACACATAATATATCTATATCCTCATTGCTAATATAACTAAATAGCTCATCCTTCTTGTTTCTAAGACTACGAGCATTTGTATAGAAACAATTTAACCCCCCTATCCCTGAAGCACCTCTTGAAACCTGAATGACCTCACCTCTATCGCCTTGGAACCTATTTCTGTTCTCTGCCAAGTCCATTCTACTTTCAGTACTATAATTTCCTCTCATAATTCCCTGACCACTATTAGTATCTAGTTTCCCGCCTGCAAAGACCTAATAACACGATATGGTGATAAAAAGTAAAAGATGTGGTATTCAGGCTATGCAGAAAACCAGAATAGAGAGAAAATATCATAAATGTATTGAAGGCCTTGAGAAACAAAAAAGCGGCAGGACCAGATGAACTAAAACTAGTAAGGGTAAATCCTGCCTGACTAATTTGCTGTCTTTTTATAGTAAGGTGTATGAAGCAGCAGATAAGGATGAAAACTATGATATTTTATACTTGGACTTTAGTAAGGCTTTTGATCGAGTGCCACACTTACGGCTTCTGAGCAAAGTTAAAGCACACGGGATCGATGGCAGTATATTTAGGTGGATTCAGTCATGGCTTGGTGACAGACAGCAAAGAGTTAGTATAGATGGAGTTAAATCTGAGTGGGGGTGTGTTAGCAGTGGAGTTCCGCAAGGATCTGTTTTGGGTCCCTTGCTATTCTTAATTTATATTAATGATCTTGACATAGGTATAAGTAGTGACGTGAGTAAATTTGCTGATGATAATAAGCTAGGTAGGGCCATTAGGGCTGATTCTGATGCTGTTGTAATGCAGGAGGAATTGACCATTCTGTCCAATTGGGCTGAGAAATGGCAAATGAAGTTTAACATAGACAAATGTAGTGTACTTAGTATAGGTAGAAATAATCCACTGAATAGTTATAAATTAAATGGGAGAAATTTAGGGAGGACCGATTGTGAGAGGGACTTGGGTATTTTGGTAAGTTCAGACCTTCGTCTTAGAAAGCAATGCCTAAATGCTAAGAATAAAGCTAATAGGATATTGGGATTCATTAGGAGGAGTGTAAGCAATAAGAGTGCTGAAGTCATTCTTAAACTGTATCTGGCGCTAGTTAGGCCTCATCTAGACTATGCAGTACAATTTTGGTCACCATATTATAGGAAGGATATTGATTTGCTTGAGTCTGTGCAGAGAAGGATGACAAAGATGATTGGTGGGCTAAGGAACTTACCTTATGGTGAAAGGCTCAGAAAACTAAATCTACATACATTGGAAAGGAGAAGAGTCAGAGGGGAATTGATTGAAGTCTTCAAATGGGTAAAAGGATATAATAAAGGGGATCTGGGTAAGGTTCTTATACTTAGTGAACATGACAGGACACGTAGCAATGGGTTTAAGCTTGATAAGTATAGGTTTAGGAAGGAGATTGGGAGGAATTGGTTTACAAATCGTGTGGTAGATGAATGGAATAGGCTCACTAGACATGTGATAGAAGCCTCCTCTCTGGGTAGTTTTAAGAATAGATTAGATAAATATATGAATGAAGCTGCTAGATGGGACTGACTTTTTTATGTACATATGTATATATTTTTCTAAGGAGTGGGGAGATTATTTTGCAGTTGCATGAATGGACATAATCCTCTGGATGCATTTTATGTATATTGTAGATTAGATCTGACGAACTCCTGTAAAGGGTGACAATCTTGATGACTTTTCTCTGGTAAGAAATCTTTTGTGTGTTGACTGGAACAGGAGCTGCCAAGTGTAGGCCATGAATGGTCTTTTGCAGTCTCCTTCTTTTCTTATGTTCTTATGTATGTTCTTAAAACCAGAAATGTCCAAAGCATTGTTTAAGAGTGATATATGTTTGGATGCTCTAAATTGGATGTATAATAAGATACTGGAAGAGGGTACTGTTTCAGAAGATGAAATTATCAAGGATAAAGATATATACTAGGGGGCACAGCCCCCTACAAACCAAATTGATTGAAACTCAGGCTCATCGCAGGGTGGTCCCCTTACAGTTATATCTCCCCTACGAGCAGTCCCCTTGAATTTACTGCATTTTTTC
The DNA here is from genome assembly GCA_963969495.1 of Ceratothoa steindachneri. Classification (NCBI taxonomy): domain Eukaryota; kingdom Metazoa; phylum Arthropoda; class Malacostraca; order Isopoda; family Cymothoidae; genus Ceratothoa; species Ceratothoa steindachneri. Next base: position 11,803,027 of record OZ018324.1, read on the forward strand.
CCCAACAGCATTTTACTGGCAGAAAAACATAACAATGATAAACAATACTTACTTTTATAGGTTTCTTGATTAGTTTATGTGCCTCTAAATAATCTAAAAGTTTTTTGCAGTCTTGCAAAATAAACCCAAATTCAATAATGAAGAAGCATAACTAGAGCACGAGAAAGTCATAACGAAACAGAGACAAATGCTAAGTGGGTTCTATTTATAGCTACGACATTGCCAGTAAGAAGCTGTTATTGTTCGCTGTGAAGCAAAAATATGAAAACAAAAGACATCAAGAAACCTTACCTAACTTAGAAAAAACAATAAATGAGTAGAGGCGCAGATATTTAGTAAATAATACAGACTAAAAGTTACAAATCCCCAAAACAACAAAAAAAATATAACGCCATGATTGGTCATATCTGAAGCTACTGTATGATGTCATAAGAGATTTATTGTAGCCTACTAACAGCGCCATCTACCGTGCACCCCTAATCTGAACTATTACTGAAATAAACTGTGGTTTTAAGAATGAAAAGTTTAATATTAGCTCACCTTTCTATGCTAATGATTGATTATTAATGGCGATGACATTGGAGGAGGCAAAGAAAAGTATAAAGGAGCTAGTTAGAATTGGAAAGGACTGTGGTATGGAAATAAACAAGGAAAAGAGCAATATCATTATATTATAATATGAAGGAACAACCAGTTTAGGTGGAAGGGATGCATAGCTTAGGAGTGGATAAAAGTAACATCGGATGTTAAATACCTAGGATTAACAATCACAAACAAGAGGAAATTATTTGGAAAGCAGAAAGGAATAATGTTTGAAAAAGCAGAGAATATGGCAAACTTAACATACCCAGTTATTGTAAAGAGCTGTAACAAATTAATGATAGGGTGTACATACTGGAAGTCTGGCTTTACCTTCAGTGTTGTACGGAACAAATGTCATAAGCCTTACAATCACAGATATAAAAAAATTGCAGAGGGTAGAAAATAAAGTGTACAGACAAATGCTGTGTGTGCCAAGATATGCTCCAACAGAAACTCTGAGAGGAGAAGTGGGGGCATCATCAATGGCTGCAAGAATAATGGAGGGAAAACTGCAGTATTTAAAAAGTATTTTAAAAGAACACACTGGAGCAGCATGTAGAAATGAGCTTCTAAGAGAGAGAATAACAGAAATGAGAGAGGATGGTAACTATGACTGGATAAGAGGGGTGCAAGCATATGAGGAGAGGATGGGAATAAGTATGTAGCATATCAAGATAATGATGAAAGGATATATAAAGAGGAAGATAAATGAATGGGATACCAGAGAGTGGCAAAGTGGAATGGAACAAAAGCCGAGTATAAACATCTACTGAGAATATAAAATGGAAATAGCAAGTGAAGAAGATATATATGACAGCAAATACGACTCCATCATATTGTTTAGAGCAAGATCTAACACTTTGAGCCTGAGGGACAGGCAGAAGTTTGGTGGAGGAGATGTGAGGTGTGTGCTGTGCGGTGTGGAGATAGAGGATTTGGAACATTTTATTCTTCACTGGGGGACTGCAGAGCATCAGGCAAGATGACATCAGACTGCAGCAACCTTTTATTCAAAACAGAAGGAAGTAATTGGAAAATTCCTATTTAGCAAGGTTCTAGAAGGAACAGATTGAGCAGACAAAAAGCCTCCTCCTACAAATGTGGAAGCAGAGAGAAAGAAGAGTAAGAGAGGAGGAACAATAGTTTATGACCTGGGAAGACATTCTTTAAGGCAGGCCATTCAAAAGGCAATCCTCCGCATCATCATCATCAGCACAATTTAAACCATTATAGGTCAACTAGAATTGAGCTAAACAAAATTATTAAGAAGATCAAAGAGCGGCAGAAATTCATTTAGCTGAAAATTATAATGATCCAAGAAAATTCCTTTAGCTATTATAGAATCAATGGTAACACTTCAGTTTGGGGGCGCTGTTTATAGGCTACAATATGTCTTATGACGTCAAACGGTAGCATCAGATGTGAACAATTACAGCATTATATTTTTTGTATATGAGTATATATTGGGGGGGCTGCCTCCCCCAGACCCCCATCAATTGATTGAAACTCAGGATCATCACAGGGTGTTTTCCCTGCAGTGATATCTCCCACACGAGCAGTGCCTTTGAATTTACTCTTTTTTTCCCCAACAGCTTTTTACTGGCAGAAAAACTTAACCTAATGACAAACAATACTTACTTTTATAGGTTTCTTGATTAGTTTATGTGCCTCTAAATAATCTAAAAGTTTTTCGCGGTCATGCAAAATAAACCCAAATTTGAATAATGAAGAAGCACAACTAGAGCATGAAAAAGCCATAACAAAACAGAAACAACTGCTAAGTGGGTTCTATTTATAGTTACGACATTGCCAGTAAGAACCTGTTATTGTTCGGTGCAAAACAAAAAACAATAAAAGACATCAAGAAACTTTACCTAACTTAGAAAAAACTATAAATGAGCAGAGGTGCAGATATTTAGTAAATAATACAGATCAAAAGTTACAAATCCCCAAATCAACAAAAAAATATAACGCCATGATTGGTCATATCTGAAGCTACCGTCTGATATCATAAGATATATATTGTAGCCTACTAACAGCGCCACCTACCATGCACGATCACATCTAAAGCTACCGTCTGATGTCATGAGATATATATTGTAGCCTACTAACAGCACCACCTACCGTGCACCCCTAATCTGAAGTATTATCGAATCAATAACAAATCTAACACTGATTAAATAGGGCTTATTAGATATGAATAGGTTTTGAAAGAATCTGATGAGGAAATAGTGGACGTACTTAATGATGATTTTTCTTCAGTATTTACAGAAGAGAATCCAGATAGGTTAATTGATGATAATTCTAGGTCAAGGGAAGTAGTGTTGAATACCATTAATATGAACAGGAAAATAATTAAAGGGCTTATATTGGAGTTTAAATACTAGTAAGGCATCTGGCCCAGACTATATTCATTCTAGGTTACTAAAAAAAAAACATAACATAACATAATTTCACGGATGACAAAAGCCACAAGGGCCTATCTAAGGTCATCCGCATCCGTCAAAACCCACCCACAAAAAGTACCATCACCAAAGTCCCCCACAATATAATATAACAGATGACAAAAGCCACAAGGGCTCATCATAGGTCATCCGAGTCAACAACCTCTTTTTTAAGGCACCCAAACTCCCAGGAAAACTGCGTCCCGAAACAAGGGTATCACCAATCAAGGCTTGTCAAGAACTAAATCATGCAGCTATAGATATATAGAAACTATTAATATATACAAAACTTAGGAACTATCACAACCTTCCCTCCCCATAAACTCATCCAACCTACTCTTAAATACATTTAAGTTTGGACTACCTACTACCCTCCGCGTCAATTTGTTCCAGAAGTATACCACTCTATTGGTGAAAAAATATTTTCTTAAATCCAACCTACACCCTTGCTTTTTAATTTTCAAGTGGTGACCTCTAGTCTGATTTCCATCATCTAACTCAAAAAACTTGCTAACATCCAATTTATCTATCCCAGAAAATTTTTTAAAGAGCTCAATCATATCCCCTCTCACACACCTCCTTTTGAACGAGAACATATTTAATACCCTCAGTCTATCTATATATTCAAGGTGCCTCAGGGAAGGAATAATCTTTGTTGCCCTCCGTTGCACTGACTCAAGAAGGTTAATATCGTGTCTAAAATGTGGGGACCATGCCTGTATACAGTACTCTAGATGTGGCCTAACATATGAGTTATAGAGTTTAAGAATAACCTCCTTACTTTTGTAACTGACATTTCTCTTAATGAAACCCAGCACTCTATTTGCCCTATTTGTTGCTTCAATACACTGCTTAGAAAACCTTAATGACTTATCTATTACTACTCCTAGATCTTTCTCATCCTCTACTGAGCTCAGCCAATGCCCATCCATATCATAGTTAAATTTTCTATTATCTTTTCCCATGTTAATAACTTTGCACTTATCAAGGTTGAAAGTAATTTGCCACTTATGTGCCCAGGATAACAATTTATTTAAATCCCCCTGCACTTTAAAATTATCATCAATATCTTTAACTACAGCTGCTAATTTGGTATCATCCGCAAAAATTGACACTTTATTATTAACTGCCTCCCCAACATCGTTTATATAGATGACAAATACTTATGGTCCGAGAACTGATCCCTGATGAACCCCACTGATAACATCCCTCCACTCTGACTTTACACCATTTAGCACTCCCCTCTGCTTCATGTCTTTCAGCCACTCAGCTATCAAATTTGAAACACCCCCACATATCCTAATCATTTTTAATTTATGAACTAGTCTCCTATGTGGTACCTTATCAAATGCTTTACTAAAATCTAAGTAAATTATATCTACATTCTCTCCCTTATCTACTTGATCTGTTACAAACTCCAGAAAGTCTAGTAAGTTAGTCAAACATGATCTACCTGATCTAAACCCATACTGAGCATCGCTGATTAACCCCTCCCTCTCTAGATGTTGGCAAATCCCTTTTTTAACTATTTTCTCAAGAATTTTACAGACTACAGGAGTTAGGCTAACCGGTCTAAAGTTATTTGGATCCTCTTTACTACCCTTCTTGAAAATGGGGACTACATTCGCTCTCTTCCAATCATCGGGTATTTCTCAAATATTCCAGTGACCTAGTATACAACTTCTCCAGAGCTATTGATATACTTTCTACCCCTTCTGTAAGTATCCTAGAATGAATATTATCAGGGCCGGAGGCCTTGGTAGTATCCAACTCACCTATTAGTTCTTTTATCGTCCTCCAATCCACACTAATGGTAGTAAACACCTCTTTCCCTGACCCATGAGTACTATACATAAGACTATTTAGCTTCTCCTTTGTAAATACTGATGCAAAGTCACCATTTAGTACCTCAACTATTTCCTCATCAGTTTCTCTCACAACCCCTTCATATTTGATAGGCCCTATTTTAACTCTGCCAGACTTGTTATTAATTTTATAGTAACTAAAGAACTTTCTAGGATCTTTGTTACTATCTTGAGCTAATTTAATTTCTGACCCCCTTTTGTTCTTCTTTATAATCTTATTTAACTCATTCCTAGCCATTCTATAATCACTTAAATTTTGAATATTATTTTCTACCTGTAATTTTTGATATGCCCTTTTCTTCTCTGAAAAAATACGAAAACAAAACAATAAAAGACATCAAGAAACCTGGTAATACTTCAGATTCGAGGCGCACGGTAGATGGCGCTGTTAGTCGGCTACAATTTTGGGCTACAGCATATCTCTTATGACGTCAGACAGTAGCGTCAGATGTGTCAATCACTGCATTATATTTTTTTGTTGTTTTGGTGATTTGTAACTTTTAGTCTATTATTTACTAAATATCTGTGCTCTGCTCATTTATAATTTTTTTTCTAAGTTAGGTAAGGTTTCTTCATGTCTTTTATTGTTTTTTGTTTTGTTTTGTTTTCATATTTTTTGTTTACTGTGAACGATAACCTCTTGTTACTGGCAACATCGTAGCTTATAAATAGGACCCGTTTTGCAAATATTTTTCTTTTGTTATTGTGTTTTTGTGCTCTCCATGTGCTTCTTTGTTATTCGAATTCTGCTTTACTTTGTATGATCGCGAAAAACTTTTAGATTATCTAGAGGCGCATAAACTAATCAAGAAACCTATAAAAGTAAGAATTGTTTGTTATTAGGTTAGGTTTTTCTGCCAGTAAAAAGCTGTTGGGGAGAAAAAAACCCCCAGTAAATTCCAGGGGACTGCTCGCGGGGGAGATATCACTGCAGGGAAACCAGCCTGCGATGATCCTGAGTTTCAACCAATTGGGGGGGCTCTGGGGGTGCAGCCCCCCAATATATACTCATATACCAAAAAATATTATGCCGATATTGTTCACAGCTAACGCTACCGTCTGACATCATAAGAGATATGCTGTAGCCCCAAATTGTAGCTGACTAACAGCGCCATCTACCGTTCTCCCCGAATCTGAAGTGTTACCACAAACCTTACCTAACTTAGAAAAAAACTAGAAACGAGCAGAGCGCAGATATTTAGTAAATAATAGACTAAAAGTTACAAATCCCCCCCAAAACTTAGTGAACATGACAGGACACGTAGCAATGGGTTTAAGCTTGATAAGTATAGGTTTAGGAAGGAGATTGGGAGGAATTGGTTTACAAATCGTGTGGTAGATGAATGGAATAGGCTCACTAGACATGTGATAGAAGCCTCCTCTCTGGGTAGTTTTAAGAATAGATTAGATAAATATATGAATGAAGCTGCTAGATGGGACTGACTTTTTTATGTACATATGTATATATTTTTCTAAGGAGTGGGGAGATTATTTTGCAGTTGCATGAATGGACATAATCCTCTGGATGCATTTTATGTATATTGTAGATTAGATCTGACGAACTCCTGTAAAGGGTGACAATCTTGATGACTTTTCTCTGGTAAGAAATCTTTTGTGTGTTGACTGGAACAGGAGCTGCCAAGTGTAGGCCATGAATGGTCTTTTGCAGTCTCCTTCTTTTCTTATGTTCTTATATGTTCTTACTTGGATTTTAGTAAAGCATTTGATAAGGTACCACATAGGAGACTAGTTCATAAATTAAAAATGATTGGAATATGTGGGGATGTTTCAAATTGGATAGCTGAGTGGCTGAAAGATAGGAAGCAAAGGGTAGTGCTAAATGGTGTAAAGTCAGAGTGGAGGGATGTTATCAGTGGGGTTCCTCAGGGATCAGTTCTTGGTCCATTATTATTTGTCATCTATATAAATGATCTTGGGGAGGCAGTTAATCATAAAGTGTCAATTTTTGCGGATGATACCAAATTAGCAGCTGTAGTTAAAGATATTGATGATAATTTTAAAGTGCAGGGGGATTTAAATAAATTGTTTTCCTGGGCACATAAGTGGCAAATGACTTTCAACCTTGATAAGTGCAAAGTTATTAACTATGAGATGGAGGGGCATTGTCTGAGCTCAGTATAGGATGAGAAAGATCTAGGAGTAGTAATCGATACGTCATTAAGGTTTTCTAAGCAGTGTATTGAAGCAACAAATAGGGCAAATAAGAGTGCTGCGGTTCATTAAGAGAAATGTCAGTTACAAAAGTAAGGAGGTTATTCTTAAACTCTATAACTCATATGTTAGGCCACATCTAGAGTACTGTATACAGGCATGGTCCCCACATTTTAGACACGATATTAACCTTCTTGAGTCAGTGCAACAGAGGGCAACAAAGATTATTCCTTCCCTGAGGCACCTTGAATATATAGATAGACTGAGGGTATTAAATATGTTCTCGTTCGAAAGGAGGTGTGTGAGAGGGGATATGATTGAGCTCTTTAAAATTTTTCTGGGATAGATTAATTGGATGTTAGCAAGTTTTTTGAGTTAAATGATGGAAATCGGACTAGAGGTCACCACTTGAAAATTAAAAAGCAAGGGTGTAGGTTGGATTTAAGAAAATATTTTTTCACCAATAGAGTGGTGGACTTGTGGAACAAATTGCCGCGGAGGGTAGTAGGTAGTCCAAATTTACATGTATTTAAGATTAGGTTGGATGAGTTTATGGGGAGGGAAGGTTGTAATGGTTCCTAAGTTTTGTATATATTAATATTGTTTGTATATATCTATAGCTGCATGATTTAGTTCTTGACAAGCCTTGATTGGTGATACCCTTGTTTATGGATGCAATCCTCTGGATGTAGTTTTCTTGGGAGTTTGGGTGCCTTAAAAAAGAGGCCGTTTGACTCAGATGATCTATGATGGGCCCTTGTGGCTTTTGACATTTGTTATATTATATTGTGGGGGACTTTGATTTTGTCTTCCCCTGGCGATGGTGCTTTTTGTTTTTGATACGCTCGTGTGGCTGGTTTAAATTGTATATTGTCGGCACGTTGTAGTGGGCCAAAAAATTTAGACTAACCCCAATCAATCCAACCCGCTTCCTACACTAATCCAGACGTGATAAATTGAAGGAGAATGAAACGGATTGTATGTACATTCGTTTACTAACCAAAAGATACAATATTTACAAAAATATGGGTTGATATATTAGAGATCTCTTTCCTATTCACACACAAAATATTGCTAAATTTCCTTTGTACCCGCAATAAAAAAAATAAACAAATCCTACTTACAAATCCTATTAATTGATCCTAAGAAATATTAAAAAAATCAACAGCCAAAAAAAGATCTGGACTATAACAGTCAATATATAGTTTCCAAAAACAAAAGAGAAGGCCTCACATGGTACAAAGAGTGGGGGGGGGGGACGTCCAGCCACCTACCACTCGAGAGAGCAAAATGCCTACGTCTTCCAAACACCTGGTGCCTCTGCGCTTGATGGAAGATAAGTGATCTTATCACTCTTGTGTGGCTATTCTAAGCCCTCTTTCATTTACAATACTAATAGGGCTCTTTGTTAAATTTACTTGAGACAAGTAATATTTTGTTTGCTATATAAATATGTGCTAGACTAAGTCCTTTCCAGAATATGGCGCTTTGTTTGTAATATCAGGATATATGAAACTAATTCCTTTCCAGAATATGGCGCTTTGTTTGTAATATAAGGATATATGAAACTAAGTCCTTTCCAGAATATGGCGCCTGGAAAGAAAAAAAACATCTTATAATAACATGCTAATCAATAAAAAACAAACAAACAAAAAAAAACAAACCCATTCCCATTCACACACACATTCTTACAAAGAGAGGGAGAGGGTATTGAGAAAAGGGGTGGGAGAATGTCCCTTTTTACACACACTCACATTCACTCCACCACACCCCTCCTTCCTTAAGCCATTCGACCACAGTCACTCACAATACACTCTCAATCCTTACTCACAGTACCTTTTATACTCAAGCGCACCCTTCTGCACCCATTCACACTCGTCTACTGGTCCCTGGCTACGCGTAGCAATCAGTCGGGGTTGTTCATCAGTCTTCCTGTCAGTCTCATCGTCACTATTAATCATCTCGTCAACCATACTCTTAGCCCTCATTACCAGTTCTCCCATCTCACGACAAGTCTTTATTGGTGATACCCTTGTTTCTGGACGCAATCCTCTGGATGTAGTTTTCCTGGGAGTTTGGGTGCCTTAAAAAAGAGCCCGTTTGACTCAGATCACCTATGATGAGCCCTTGTGGCTTTTGTCATCTTTTATATTATATTGTGGGGGACTTTGATTTTGTCTTCCCCTGGTTATGGTGTTTTTTGTGGGTGGGTTTTGACGGAGGCGGATGACCTTTGATAGGCCCTTGTGGCTTTTGTCATCCGTGAAATTATGTTATGTTATGTTAGAATTCTTTCATACTCTTCCGTTCAGAACCTTTACTCTTCATACCCCCATTCATCAGCTCCTCACTCACAGCTCTCATCCAACTCAAGGTACACTCTTGCGAAACAGACAGGTCACTCATATCCCCTGTATTCTCAACAGGCATACCAGAAACCCCTTTGACTGGTTCCCACCAGAAACCTGAAAGATCAGCCACTTCATCATTCACTACATCAAACTCACCTCTAGCCTTACCATTCATAAAACCCGAAAAATCAGCCACACTAGGTTCATTCAGCCCAAACACACTATCATTCATACTGTTCCCAAACCAGAAAAATCAGGCGCAGGCAGCTCACTCACTCGTTGTGGTGGAGCGAATGTGAGTGCGTGTAAAAGGGCCATTCTCCCACCCCTTTTCTCAGTACCCTCTCCCTCCCTCTGTAAGAATGTGTGTGAATGGGAATGGGTTTGTTTTATTTTTGTTTATTTTATGTATAAAATGATTACCATGTTTTTCTTTCTTTCCAGGCGTCATATTCTGGAAAGATAGTAGCTAATTTTGGGATATCACTATAATTAAAATAATATTGTACTTTGCTTAAAATAAACTTTTATCAAAGCGTCATATTCTGGAAAGAGGTAAGCTAGTCGATAAATTTACTCGGGTAATGCCCACTTATTAGTTTCGCCATCCATGTATAAATAAATGGGTCATAAAAGGAGGATATATCTCTTCTACAGAGAGTGGAAGTGTGGACTGATAGCAAGAGGGGTTCTCTAGATGAGTGCTCCGCCCAGCCCTGAGACGGAGGGCTTTCGTGCCTCTCTAACCACCTGAACCGCCATACCCACCTTCGTTGACAATCCTGCCTCCTTCTAAGTTAGCCTACTACCACCCACCTCCAGCACACAAGTGATAGTGCGTGCCCCATTTTCGTTCGGTTGTGGTTGTGTTTTTTTTTGTTTTGTGTAGAATATAAGTAAATTGTTGTATTCGCCGGTTATAAAATTCTCGTTTGGTATCGTATTTGGATTGGGGAATTTAGCCTCATTTTGAAGTGTGCACACTTCCCTAGTAAATATAAAATTGTTGTAAATATAAGCTGTAATTATCATTGTACTTTTTTTCTGTTAGTAAAGAACTGTACATACAATCCGTTTCATTCTCCTTCGATTTCTCATGTCCGGATTAGTATAGGAAGCGGGTTGGATCGATTGGGGTTAGTCTAAATTTTTCGGCCCGCTACATTTGGCGCCCGAATAGGGACGTGAGACTTCGAAACTGGGAGAGTGACTGGATTGGATTGCAGTCCATACCCAATTAGTGTGACAAGTAGTTTGACTGATTTTTCCCTCCACCTATCTTTGTACTAACTTGGGAACAATGGCTGTAGCGGAAACATTGAATGAAGAAGTAGTGCGATTGAGACTGGAGTTGAGAAAGAAAGAAGAGGAGTGTGAAATGTTGCGGGGAATGATGGAGGGAATGGAGAATAAAATAAAAGGGATGAATGAAAAGACTGATAAGATGAAGAAGGAAATGGGAGACCGACAGGATCAGACGGACCGACGGATGCAGGACCTGTATAACATGATGACAGGGGCTGGATCAGTCTCAGGACCTACAACCCTGACCCCCTGCTCCTACTGAAGGGACTCCGCTAAATGGAATGGATGGCAGTATGATTGAGTCTAAAGAAGATACTGTGAGTGGTAGGAAAGGGGGTGAATGGAAGAGAGTGGAAAGTAAGAGAGGAAGTAAGCATGGTTCTAAGGTTAAGGATAGGAAGGCGAGAGGGAAGAGTGTGGATTCGCTTTACTCAGATGAGGGAGAGAGTGACGATATGATTGGAATGAGTGAGACCGAGAGTAGCTCTTCGGAGAATGAAGTGAATGTGGGAAAAGGAATTTTGATTAGGGAAGTGCCAAGGATTGATAAGTTTAGATTGCATGGGGGAAAGAGTATGGATGAGTTCTTCGGGGATTTTGAGCGGTACTGCAAGCTCAAGTACCCGCAGAACAAGGGTCACTGGGTGAGTGTTCTGGGAGATTGTTTGGATGGGAAAGTGTTGGAGTTCTTGCGAGTGATAACGAGTGTGGGAGAGCCAAAGTACGATGTAGTGAAGAAGAGATTGATTGGGCAGGTGAAACAAATGAAAGAGAGTGTGAATGAATTTGAGAAGGCTCGAATGGGGAAGAGTGAAAGTGTGAATATGTATGCACATAGGCTTGAGAGTATGGCAAGAACGAGGTATGGTGATGATGATGTAAATGAATGTAAACCACTCATGAGGAAGTTTTTGGACACGATCCCACGAAAGGTGAGTGAATGGCTGAGTGGAAAGAGAAAGGAGAGAGTGAGACTGACAGGTGAACGGTTGATGTGGGAGGATGTGTTGGAACTGTTAGAAGATGGACGATTTGATGATGAAAGCGATCTAGAAGAGGATGGATGGTACAGTGTGAATGTTGGGGGTAAGAAGCCCAGGAGCTTTCATCCACCCCAGCAGTTTGTCAGCTACAGGGATGCCCTGAAGGCTGCACCAGCTGGAATGATGTCAAACTTCCTGGGCCGGCAGAATGGATGGGCAAATGGAGGGTGGTCGAATGGAAGGGGGCAGATGAATTTCAAGCGTGGGAACGGATATATGAGAGAGAAACCGAGGTATGTCCCAGCAAACGAGAGACCGAATGGTGGGAGAAAGATTGTGGAATGTCGTCGGTGTGGAAGGAAAGGTCATATGTTGGCAGAATGTAGGTGGACATCTGGTGTGTGTTTTGGGTGTGGTAAGAAAGGGCATATGATAAAGGATTGCCAGGAAAGTGTGAAAGAGTGCTTCGAGTGTAAAGAAATAGGCCATTTGAAGAAAGATTGTCCGAGGTTGAATGGTGGAGCAACTGGTGGGGAAAGTATGAAATATGCATGTGGTAATTGTGGAAAGGCTGGTCATTATGCAAGGATTTGTCGTGACCAGAGGAATGTATGTAGCTATTGTGCGATGGAAGGACATTCAAGTGAAAAGTGTTGGATTAGACTGAGAGCGCAAGGTGTGAATGGAAAGTCTGAAGCAGGAAACTGAATGGTAAGAGGGTACCTGCTGAAGTATCCTCTGGGTGCATGAGTGTGAGTAATGTGTTGGTAAGTCTGTCTAGTGTGAAAGTGCTGTCTGGTACGAAGTATGAGTGTCTGAGTGTTAAGGTGGAATTGAATGGAATTGAGTGTTTGGCTTTAATAGATTCTGGATGCAAGGCGAGCTTGGTGTATAAAGATGTGTATGACAAGGTTAGCGAGAAAGCCCTCCTGTCTGAGTGCAAGGGTAGTTTAGTAGGTATTGGTAATAGGAGAGTGCCTGTGATTGGAATGATAAGGTCAGCTGTTCGAATGCATGGTATGATGATGAATGAATGTGAATTTTCTGTGATTGATAAGGTGAGTAGTGAGTATGGTGTGATTTTGGGGTATGATTTTATGAAAATGAATCGTATGGTTGTGCATCCTGCGAGTGATCAGATTGAGAGAAAGATTGGTAAAAATGGGGTGTATAAGTTGTATGTAGGGAAAGATGGTAGCGTTTTGAGGAGTGTGTTTACTGGTATTGAGGTGACTGCTATGGAGAATGTAAGGCTTGTGAAGGGTGAAAGGGTGTCTGTTAGAGTGAGTTGGAGTAAGGATGTTAGTTTGAATGTGAGTGAGAACACTGTGATATTGGATGGGAAGGATGCATGTTATAAGGTAAGGCGTGTTGCTTGTGTGTTTGATGGCTTGATGAGAATGAATGATCCTTTTGTATGTGTGCAGGCGGACCCCAGTGTGAAAGGGCAGGTGAGGGGAATCCAAGTCGGAGATGTACTGGGCCACCTCTCCACTGTCAATGAGGTAGGTATGGACGATAGTACAGATATCAGGGTGAATGTTGCGAATGAAAAGACATGCGAATGGATGTATAATGAGGTGAAGAGCATGGTGGAATTGGATGAGAGTATGAAAGGGAGGATGTGTATCAAATGATATTTGAACGAAAGGGAGCCCTCAGTAAGGGTGATCTGGATTTCGGGGTTGCAAAGCTCCCGGAATTCAAGATTGTCCTGAAGGAGGATTCCCCAATCTATCAGCGGCCAAGGCATTTCCCATGTCCGGTTGCTGATGAGATTGAGGAGCAGTGCTTGGAATTGGAGCAATTGGGGGTGATTGAAGAGAGCGAGAGTGCATGGAATAGTCCAATTGTACCTGTACGTAAGCCGGATGGAAGATTGCGTCTGTGTGTGGATTATCGAAAGGTGAATGAAAGGACTGTGAAAGAAAGGTTTCCGATGTGTGTGGTATCTGAGTGTGTGTATAGTATGCATGGGATGGAGTGGTTTACGAAGCTGGATCTGGTACAGGGGTATTACCAGATGCCCATTGCTGAGGAGAGCCGGCCAGTAACTGCCTTCTCTTCCTCAAAGAGGCATTACCAGTTCCGGAACCTCAGCTTTGGGTTGGCTAATGCTCCCGGAGCCTTCCAGCGGGCAATGAATGTTGTGTTGAGTAAGTTTGCGAGTAAGAATGTGATTGCGTTTATAGATGATATTTTGATTATGACTGAGACTTTTGAGGAGCATATGAGATTGGTGAATGATGTGTTGAGAACGTTGGAGAGTGTTGGTGTGAAGGTGAAAGTGGCGAAGTGTGAATGGTTTGCGAAAGAAGTGGAATTCCTTGGGCATATGGTGAGTGAGAATGGATTGCGAAAATCATCAAAGTATGTTGAGAAGGTGCGAATGTTTCCTAAACCGGTGACTGTGAAGCAACTGAAGTCATTTTTGGGTTTGATTGAGTTCCAGCGAAAGTTTATACGTGATTGTTCTGGTGTGAGTAAGCCTCTGACTGAGTGGATGGCCAAGAAAGGTAGTACGGTTCTCAAGTGGAATGATAAGATGAATGAGGCGTATGAGAGACTGAAAGAGGCAGCGGCTGAAGATGTTGAATTGGCTTACCCAGATTATAGTGTAAATGCTAAAATGCTTGAACTGTATACAGATGCGAGTGGGTATTGTATGGGAGGTTTTCTGATGCAAGAGCAGCGTTTGAATGGAGAGAATGTCAGGCGAATAATTGGGTATGTATCCAAGGCTATGAATGTTGCAGAACGAAAGTATTCGACTGTGGAACGAGAGCTGGCTGCGATAAGATATTGTTTGAAAGTGTTGCGTCCATTTTTGTATGCTGTGAGGTTTGTGATAAAAACCGATCATCAACCTCTTGTGTATCTGCAGCGTATGAAGTGGGCTGATAGTAGGATTGCAAGGACTTTGTGGAAGATTTGAGTGACTTTGACTATGTGATTGAGTATGTGCCTGGTGAACGGAATGGAGTGGCCGATTTGATGTCAAGGTATCCTGGTACAAATGATGAAAATGTGTGTGGAGTGAGTGATCCTGAGTATTTGCCGAAAGGGATTATGAATGGAAAAGAGAGTAAGGGTGGTGGTGATTCCTTGTTTGAGAGTGTATGGAATGGTTTGCAAGATTTGAAGAGTGATGGAGTAGATGTGAGAGTGCCCGATAGTGTAGATGATTTAAGGAAGGAGGTAATGAATGAAGTGTGTAGGAAGCCTGAAAGCATTGGTATGGCAAAGGTGCGGAACTTCATGAAAGAATTGAGAGCGATGTGTATGCAAGGGGTCCCGCCATTTCAGGAAGTGTTGATTGTAGTGAGTCGTTTGTATGGAGTGATTGTTTATGTGCACTTTGGTGGTGAGAGGCCGATTGTGTACAAGGATGAGAAGATGAAGGGTTTGAATCCTAATGTGGTACATCTGCAATGTTTGAGCGGTGTGCACTACAATTGGGTAATTGAAAAGTGTTCATATATAAGAGAGAAGAATGATTGTCTGGATGAAGATGAGTGTGTGTTGAGTGATGATATGGGAGTTAATGACAGTGTGGATATCAGTGCTGATGTTGGTGTGCTTGTTCCTTCGGTGTATTGCGAACATGGTGGACCTGATATGATGGAAGCGAGAGTGAAAGTTGGTGAAAGGTTGTTCTGTGGTTTGATTGATACTGGAGCGCAGGTGTCTTTAGTGAATGAGAAGATTCTGAGTAAGTATGATGAGTTTAAATGTTGCGGTATAAACCTGTGAAGTTACGGATAAGTGGATTAGGGAATGGCTTGATAGTGGCATGGGAACAGGTTAGTCTGAAAGTGAGTTTGGGTAATGGTGTGAATGTGAAGCATGACTTTGTGATTCTGAAAGGTGAGCAAATGCCTTGTTGTTTCTTGCTTGGTGTAGACTTTATGAGATTGAATGATTTGTCTTTGGATGCTGATAAGGATCGTCTTATGAAAGGTGAATGTGAGATGATGAAGTTGAATGAGTGTGTGAAGAATGTTGTCAAATTTTGTGGCATGATTGAGTTGGTCATGGATGATGAGAATGAGATTTTAAGTGATGATGATATTCTAGAGATGCAAGAGATGTGTCCTTTTGTTAGTGAGTTGAAGAAGTGTGTAATGATGCGTGTTGATTTGAATGAATGGCTAGAGTGTTTAAGTGATTTTAAAAGGTATGCTAAGGATTTTGTTGTTTGTATGGATGTTGTATATTTTGTGAGGCATGTGAAGGGTGGTGATGATATGTATGTACCTGTGATGTCCTTAGTTGGTATGATTGGTCTGGTGAAGGTTGTGCATGATAATTATGGGCATATGGGTAAGTTTAAGCTGTGGGAGTGTATGAAGGAGCGTGTGTTCCATCCGTTTCTGAGAACTGTTGTGAATGATGTTGCAACTACGTGTGAAAGGTGTCAGAAGCGAAAGGTGCAAGGTGTGCAAGTGAAACCACCGATGTTGAAAGTTGATGCGAAAGAACCGTTTGAATTGGTAGTGATTGATTGTGTGTCTTTGCCGCGTACAAGTGCTGGGAATGTTGGTATGGTTGTTATGGTTGATCATAAAAGTAAGTTTGTGTATGCAGCGCCTGTGAGAGATAAAAGGAGTGTGACTGTTGTGCGTGTGGTTGAGCAGTTGTTCTTTCCTATGTGTGTATGGAAGCCTAGAAGATGTCTGAGTGATAATGGGCCTGAATTTGTAGGGGAAGTGTTTGAGCAAATGTTGAGAGAGAATGGTGTGGAGCATGTGAGAACAACTCCGTATGTACCGTCTTCAAATGGATTGGCTGAACGGACTATAAGAACCTTGTGTGAGATGTTGAGAATGATGAGTACGACAGTGAATGACTGGGATGTGTGTCTGGGGAGAGTGTTGTGCGCGTATAATTCAACTGTGCATAGTGCAACTGGAATGTCCCCATGTCAGTTTGTGATGAATTTTGAAAGGCGAGTGAAAGATAGGTTTCATTTGAGTGAAAGTGAGCAGAGTGTATGGCGTGAGGCGCATGAAAGGTTCCGTTCATTTGAATTAGGTACAAAAGTATTGAAGGTGAAAGAAGTGAAGGGTAGGTTGAATGTATCAAAGATGAGTGAGAAGTTTGATGGACCTTATAGAGTTGTGAGAGTTTGGGAAAATGGGGTAACGTATGTTTTGGAGAGTTTGAATGACGGCATGACTGAGAGAGTGCGGGCTCATCAGAGTCAGTTAAGGAGATGGAGAGAACCTCCTGACTACCTGGTGAGCCATCCGGTGTATGGACTGTGTAGAGAGAGAGGTAAAGTGCATGATGATGAGATTGAATGTGATAGTATGGATCTGTCTGGGAAAGAGCTAGTCTTAGTCTCGAGGAGTAGAAAGCGTACAAAGAAGAGTGAAAGGAAGAATGCAAGTACGAATGAAAGTAAGTCTGAGCAGAGTGTTTCTGGTATGGGGGATCTTGAAAGGGAGATTGAGTTTTTGCGTAAACAGGTGAGTGATCTGGCTGGTATAAGTAGACGAGTGAGTGAGCTGCCTGTGCCTGATTTTTCTGGTTTTGGGAACAGTATGAATGACAGTGTGTTTGGGCAGAATGAACCTAGTGTGGCTGATTTTTCGGGTTTTACAAATGGTAATAGTAGGGATGAGTTTGATGTAGTGAATGATGAAGTGGCTGATTTTTCAGGTTTCTGGTGGGAACCAGTCGAAGGGGTTTCTGGTATGCCTGTTGAGAATACAGGGGATGTGAGTGACCTGTCTTTCGCAAGAATGTACCTTGAGTTGGATGAGAGCTGTGAGTGAGGAGCTGATGAATGGGGGTATGAAGAGTGAGGGTTCTGAACGGAAGAGTATGAAAGAATTCTGTCGTGAGATGGGAGAACTGGTAATGAGGGCTAAGAGTATGGTTGATGAGATGATAAATAGTGACAATGAGACTGACAGGACGACTGATGAACAACCCCGACTAATTGCTACGCGTAGCCAGGGACCAGTAGAAGAGTGTGAATGGGTGCAGAAGGGTGCGATTGAGCACAAGTGGTACCGTGAAGAGTGATTGAAAGGGTTTAGTGAGTGGCTGGTCGAATGGCTTAAGGAAGGAGGGGTGTGGTGGAGCGAATGTGAGTGTGTGTAAAAGGGCCATTCTCCCACCCCTTTTCTCAGTACCCTCTCCCTCCCTCTGTAAGAATGTGTGTGAATGGGAATGGGTTTGTTTTATTTTTGTTTATTTTATGTATAAAATGATTACCATGTTTTTCTTTCTTTCCAGGCGTCATATTCTGGAAAGATAGTAGCTAATTTTGAGATATCACTATAATTAAAATAATATTGTACTTTGCTTAAAATAAACTTTTATCAAAGCGTCATATTCTGGAAAGAGGTAAGCTAGTCGATAAATTTACTCGGGTAATGCCCACTTATTAGTTTCGCCATCCATGTATAAATAAATGGGTCATAAAAGGAGGATATATCTCTTCTACAGAGAGTGGAAGTGTGGACTGATAGCAAGAGGGGTTCTCTAGACGAGTGCTCCGCCCAGCCCTGAGACGGAGGGCTTTCGTGCCTCTCTAACCACCTGAACCGCCATACCCGCCTTCGTTGACAATCCTGCCTCCTTCTAAGTTAGCCTACTACCACCCACCTCCAGCACACAAGTGATAGCGCGTGCCCCCTTTTCATTCGGTTGTGGTTGTGTTTTTTTTTGTTTTGTGTAGAATATAAGTAAATTGTTGTATTCGCCGGTTATAAAATTCTAGTTTGGTATCGTATTTGGATTGGGGAATTTAGCCTCATTTTGAAGTGTGCACACTTCCCTAGTAAATATAAAATTGTTGTAAATATAAGCTGTAATTATCATTGTACTTTTTTTCTGTTAGTAAAGAACTGTACATACAATCCGTTTCATTCTCCTTCGATTTCTCACGTCCGGATTAGTATAGGAAGCGGGTTGGATCGATTGGGGTTAGTCTAAATTTTTCGGCCCGCTACATCGTCTACTTATACCAGCCAAATCACTCACCTGTTTATGCAAAAACTCAATCTCCCTTTCAAGATCCCCCATACCAGAAAGACTCTGCTCGGACTTACTTTCATTCGTACTTGCATTCTTCCTTTCACTCTTCCTTGTACGCTTTCTACTCCTCGAGGCTAAGACTAGCTCTTTTCCAGACAGATCCATACTATCACATTCAATCTCATCATCATGCACTTTACCTCTCTCTCTACACAGTCCATACACCGGATGGCTCACCAGGTAGTCAGGAGGTTCTCTCCCTCTCCTTAACTGACTCTGATGAGCCTGCACTCTGTCAGTCATACCATCATTCAAACTCTCCAAAACATATGTTACCCCATTTTCCCAAAGTCTAAAGGGTCCATCAAACTTCTCACTCATCTTTGACACATTCAACCTACCCTTCACTTCTTTCACCTTCAATACTTTCGCATCCAATTCAAATGAATGGAACCTTTCATGTGCCTCACGCCATACACTCTTCTCACTTTCACTCAAACGAAACCTATCTTTCACTTGCCTTTCAAAATTCATCACAAACTGACATGGGGACATTCCAGTTGCACTATGCACAGTTGAATTATACGCCCACAACACTCTCCCCAGACATACATCCCAGTCATTCACTGTCGTACTCATCATTCTCAACATCTCACACAAGGTTCTTATAGTACGTTCAGCCAATCCATTTGAAGATGGTACATACGGAGTTGTTCTCACATGCTCCACACCATTCTCTCTCAACATTTGCTCAAATACTTCTACAAATTCAGGCCCATTATCACTCAGACATCTTCTAGGCTTCCATACACACATAGGAAAAAACAACTGCTCAACCACACGCGCAACAGTCACACTTCTTTTATCTCTCACAGGCGCTGCATACAAAAACTTACTTTTATGATCAACCATCACAACCATACCAACATTCCCAGCACTCGTACGCGGCAAAGACACACAATCAATCACTACCAATTTAAATGGTTCTTTCGCATCAACTTTCAACATCGCTGGTTTCACTTTTACACCTTGCACCTTTCGCTTCTGACACCTTTCACACGTAGTTGCAACATCATTCACAACAGTTCTCAGAAACGGATGGAACACACGCTCCTTCATACACTCCCACAGCTTAAACTTGCCCATATGCCCATAATTATCATGCACAACCTTCACCAGACCAATCATACCAACCAAGGACATCACAGGTACATACATATCATCACCACCCTTCACATGCCTCAAAAAATATACAACATCCATACAAACAACAAAATCCTTAGCATACCTTTTAAAATCACTTAAACACTCTAGCCATTCATTCAAATCAACACGCGTCATTACACACCTCTTCAACTCACTAACAAAAGGACACATCTCTTGCATCTTTAGAATATCATCATCACTTAAAATCTCATTCTCATTATCCATGACCAACTCAATCATGCCACAAAATTTGACAACATTCTTTGCACACTCATTCAACTTCATTACCTCACACTCACCTTTCATAAGACAATCCTTATCAGCATCCAAAGACAAATCATTCAATCTCATAAAGTCTACACCAAGCAGTAAACAACACGGCATTTGCTCATCTTTCAGAATTACCAAGTCATGCTTCACATTCACACCATTACCCAAACTCACTTTCAGACTAACCTGTTTCCATGCCACTATCATGCCATTTCCTAATCCACTTATCCGTAACTTCACAGGTTTATGCTCGCAACATCAAAACTCTTCATACTTACTCAGAATACTCTCATTCACTAAAGACACTTGCGCTCCAGTATCAATCAAACCACAGAAAAACTTTTCACCAACTTTCACTCTCGCTTCCATCATATCAGGTCCACCATGTTCGCAATACACAGAAGGAACAAGCACACCAACATCAGCACTGACATCCACACCATCATCAACATCCACATCATCACTCTTCAATCCATCAATCACGTTCCTCAACATCATACATTCCTCCTCTTTCTGCCTCAATTCCAGCCTCAGTCTCACAATCTCATCATGGAGGCCCTGTTCCACAGAAGCCATCCTCCCAGGTTAATAACAGCGATAGACAAAGGTGAAAAACAACCAAACTACCTGCCACGCTAATTGGGTATGGACTGCAATCCAATCCCATCACACTCCCGGTTTCAAAGTCTCACGTCCCTATTCGGGCGCCAAATGTAGCGGGCCGAAAAATTTAGACTAACCCCAATCAATCCAACCCGCTTCCTACACTAATCCAGATGTGAGAAATCAAAGGAGAATGAAACGGATTGTATGTACAGTCCTTTACTAACAAAAAAATACAATATTTACAAAAAATATGGGTTAATATATTAGAGATCTCTTTCCTATTCACACACAAAATATAGCTAAATTTCCTTTATACCTGCAATAAAAAAAATAAACAAATCCTACTTACAAATCCTATTAATTGATCCTAAGAAACAGCCAAAAAAAGATCCGGACTATAACAGTCAATATATAGTTTCCCCCCCAAAAAGAGAAGACCTTGTAGCGGGCCAAAAATCTAGACTAACCCCTAATCGATCCAACCTGCTTCCTACACTAATCCGGACGTGAAAATCAAAGGAGAATGAAACGGATTGTATATACAGTCCCTTTACTTACAAAAAAATGTACAATGATAATTACAAAAATTTATATTTACAAGGGAAGTGTGCACACTTCAAAATGAGGCCAAATTCCCCAATCCAAACAAGATACCAAAAGAGTTTTATAACGGGCAAATAGAACAAATTTACTTAAATATATCTACACAACGAAATGAAAAACAACAACAACAACCGAACAAAAAGGGGCATGCGCTATCACTTGTGTGCTGGAGGTGGGTGGTAGTAGGCTAATATAAAAGGAGGCAGGCTCGTCAGCCAATGCGGGTGGGCAGTTCAGGTGTCTAGCGAGGTATGAAAGCCCTCCGTCTCAGGGCTGGGCGGAGCACTCGTCTAGAGAACCCTTCTCGTAGTCTGTCCAAGCTTCCACTCTCTGTAGAAGAGATATATCCTCCGTTTATGATCCATTTACTATACATGGAAGGGAAACTAATAAGTGGGCATTACCCAAGTAAATTTATCAACTATCTTAAATCTAAATGTATTTTCAAACAATTTTCAACATTAATAATTCTTTAAATATTTATCTTTAAAACTATTCTTTCAAAATATAATCTCTGAAACGAGAATACAAACCAATAAAATTAAAAACAAAACAAAATTTAAATTCCAGTTATTCATACACACACATTCTTACAGAAGGAGGGAGAGGGTATTGGGAAAAGGGGGTGGGAGAATGACCCTTCATACACACTCACATTCGCTCCACCACAGCCTCACATGGTACAAAGAGGGGGGGGGGGACATCCAGCCACCTACCACTCGAGAGAGCAAAATGCCTACGTCTTCCAAACACCTGGTGCCTCTGCGCTTGATGGAAGATAAGTGATCTTATCACTCTTGTGTGGCTATTCTAAGCTCTCTTTCATTTACAATACTAATAGGGCTCTTCGTTAAATTTACTTGAGACAAGTAATATTTTGTTTGCTATTTAAATATGTGCTAGACTAAGTCCTTTCCAGAATATGGCGCTTTGTTTGTAATATAAGGATATGTGAAACTAAGTCCTTTCCAGAATATGGCGCCTGGAAAGAAAAAAAACATCTTATAATAACATGCTAATCAATAAAAAACAAACAAACAAAAAAAACAAACCCATTCCCATTCACACACACATTCTTACAGAGGGAGGGAGAGGGTATTGAGAAAAGGGGTGGGAGAATGGCCCTTTTTACACACACTCACATTCGCTCCACCACAGCATGATCTGACACAATCCTATGTATTGTTCATAAAGTAGTTGCATGATCTGATATAGTCCTATGTGGGTGGGTTTTGACGGATATGGATGACCTTTAATGGGCCCCTGTGTCTTTTGTCATCCGTGAAATTATGTATGTTATGTTATGTTATATGATACTACCTGGAGCTATGGTATCCTGAAGCAACTATATGACTGGAGTATCAGGGGTCAGCTTCCTAGGTTCCATACAGAAATTTCTTGCTGGGCACACATTCCGTGTTAGGGTAAGAAATGTCATATTGGAGCCTGTTGATCAGATAGAGGGCATGCCACAGGGAACTGTTTTGAGCGTCACCTGCTTCTCAGTGGCAATCAACAGCATTATTACTGATCTTCCTGCAGAGGTAATGACAACTCTTTATGTGGAGAACTTGGCAACTTTATCATCATTGCCTCGGCTGCCATTTGTCATCCATAAATTGCAACTGGCCATTAACATCATTGCCAAGAATGATGCTGCAAAGGGCTTCTGACTGTGACCCTCAAAAACAAAGGCAGTTCATTTCTACAATTTCAGGCAAGTTGACTGGGAACAGCCAACCTTATCTTTATATGGCTTCCCCATCTCATTCCTGCCTCATTGTAAATTTCTCGGGGTTATCTTTGACTTAAAGCTCTCCTGGGTCCCCCATATAACTGCCTTGAAAAAATCCTGTTTGAACAGAATGGATATCTTAAAACTTCTATCACGTGTTTTGTGGTGAAGTAATTGCTATACCTTGTGGCTTTTGTATACAACCTTGATCCTGTTTAAGCTGGATTATGGGTCACAGGTGTACTCTTCAGCCTCATCCTCAAACCTAGATAAGCTCAATTCTATTAGGAACTAGGGAGTGCGTCTAGCGTTGGGAGCATTCAAATCATCCCCAGTATGGAGTATCCATGCAGAGAGTGGCGTCCTTCCATTATCCTTTCACCGCCTTAATTTTAACCTGCAGTACCTTTTCAGGCTGCAACAGCTCCCCAACTCACCTGTATATGAGTCCACCTATAATATTCACTCGGTGGC
This sequence comes from Ceratothoa steindachneri, assembly GCA_963969495.1. NCBI lineage: Eukaryota > Metazoa > Arthropoda > Malacostraca > Isopoda > Cymothoidae > Ceratothoa > Ceratothoa steindachneri. Next base: position 11,826,613 of record OZ018324.1, read on the forward strand.
TTCATATGACAGGTTTCCTTGGCTGACTCGCCCCTTTCCCTTGCGTATGACTGGAGATACAGGTCAACTGAGGGAATGATGTTATTCCATATCAGATCCCTAAAGTACCCAAATGGCTATTGCCACCTGTTAGGGTTTGCAAGGTGCTGGCAGGCAAACCAAAGACCAAGTTCTTGGCCTCTTTTATGAACACTCTTTGTGCCACAAATCAAGCACTTTTATCGATACAGATGGATCTAAATCCTCTGATGGGGTAGGAGCTTCTGCTATCCTTCCCTCCTGTCATGTGTCTGTGTGCCTGCCCAATACAGCCTCTATCTTCACGGCTGAGCTTGTTGCACTGTATACCATTGCTTCATCACCAGGATCTTATACAATAGTCTCTCATTCCCTCAGCTCTTTGGAGGCTTTAGTCTTTTTATTTCCAGATCATCCGCTGGTTTCAAAGATCCAACAGTGGCTTTTTTATTTATCCTCATTCCACAAAGTTTTATTCTGTTAGATACCTAGCCACATGGGTATAAAAGGAAATGAGAGAGCAGATGCTGTTGCCAAGGCAGCTGCATCTCTAGGAACCTCCACCCCTGCTCTTCTTCCTTTCCGTGGTGTTGTGCCATACATCTGTGTGTATGTTGTTGGCCAGTGGCAGAGGACTTGGGATGAACTCCCCCTCCCCCAACTAAATTGTATGCCATCAAACACTGAGTCCGCCCCTGGCCACGCACTACTAGGACCCATACTCAGGATGTTATTGATGCTGTCTGAGAATTGGGCATTGTCGTCTAACACGTGGCTTTCTGATGGAAGGCCTTCAGCTGCCTCCAATGTGCACTCATTGTGGAGTACCAATGTCTGTACTCCACCTATTTACTGAATGCCTATGATTCCATACTCTGAGGCAATGGCATTTTCCTTTTATTTGCCAAGGGATGTGTCCTCAGCAGGTTTTGAGGAGCATCCTTTCCAAACATGAGTGGACCGTTAACATGAACCGAGTGTTTAAATTTTTATCAGAGACAAATCTCTTAAAAGAAATTTAATGTTTTATCATTTTTAGAACCAGATAGATATGTCGTGTCTTATGATTTTACTTTGATTTTACAGCATTCTAGAGGCATTTATTTTTCTACATTTTTACTTCTTCCTTTTTTTTATATATATCTTTTAGATTGTTAACCATAGTCTATGTTTTTAAAGAACATTTGAAATTTTAATGAATCCTCTCTTTGTGAAAATGGTTATGAGCTTGCCCACTTGGACTTATGCGGCACCTGTCTGTTTTGTACCATTAACTCATTCAATGTCTCTAATCTTGGTCAGTTTCTTTTGCTTGGTATTAATATCATTATTTTGCTTTTATTTTTATTAATTTCTAATCCACATGCTCTTGCTATATCTATGATAATATCAATCATAAGTTTCATTTCTTCTATCAAATTTGACATTAATATACCATCCTTCACAAAGAACAGTAATGGGATATAAAAATTCTCATCTTTATGCCCCATATTCAGATTGCAGAGTTTTTCTATGAGTATATTTATGACCATTATAAAGATATGAGGAGACCCACTGCACCCCTGTCGTATACAACTTGTTACTTTTGTACTGCCTATTTCTTCTTTGTTAATATACACTGTTGTCTGATTGTCTGTATATATATCTGCAATTGTACTTATTACTTTTGGATCACATCTATATTTTTTAAGTAGTTGAATCATCATTTTTCTGTCCACTGAGTCAAAAAGCTTTAGCAAAATCAATAAAAATTATCACTAATATTTTCTTACTCTTTATACATTTTTCTATGCAATCCTTTAATATTAATAAATTATCTTCTCTTATTCTACCTTTTGTAAAACCGCCTGCAATTCATTTTCTGCTTGGATATTATTCATTTGTTCTATTAGTTTTGTTCTATTAGGTCCTGCTCCTGGGTTACTCTGTTTAAACTTTGTTACAATATCTAGTAGCAAGTCATTTTCACCAAACCATTTCCAAATTTCCCCTTTTATTTTATCTGGGCTTGGTTGTTTTTTTATTATTTATATGCCTTTTAACCTCTGCATTCAAACTTAACTGGTTTCATCTTTTGTACTCATTTTCCTCATATTTTTTTCTGGATATTTCATAGTGTTCGTCAAAAGTGAGGGAATCCACTGATAATTTGTTTGACCTCTCTTATATATAACTTTTTCTAATGACTTTATGAAATTGTCTTCCTTTTATTCAATATCTATACAATCAAAGTGTTCTAGTAGGTTATTTGGTACCTGTCATTTCATTCTGAAAAAAAAATAAATTATTTTTTCATATTTATATACTGGTTATAATTTTCTACCTGTGCTCTTTGCCTCTTTTATTTCCACTTTTGTTGTTTTCCTTTGTTTTTTAGTTTTGGGTACTTTGCCTCTTTTATTTACACTTTTCTTATCTTGTTGTTTTCCTTTACTTTTTAGTTTGGGGCACTTTGCATCTTTTATTTATGCTTTCTTGTTGTGTTGTTTTCCTTCATCTTTTTAGTTTTGGGCACTTATTCTCTATTATTTGCTTATTTGCACTTTTCTTATTTTGTTTTCCTTATTTTTTTTGTTTATAGCACTTCGCATCTTTTGTTATTGGTTTCCATATCCGGTTTTATGCTCTTGATTTGTAGCATATTCATTGGAATGTTTTTAAGTGTAACTTGGTCGTATATTTTCTCTTGTACAGTTTCTTTCGCTTAGGAATAACGATGTTCTTTCAACTATCTGTTTCTTATTTGGGGGGTATACCTATAAACCTACCACATATTTTATCACTTACTCCATAAATAAAAAAAAATGTGAAGACTGTACCCCATAATGGGTACAGTTTTCCTGGCTGCCATGCTGATGGGACTCAGCACCCCATCTAGCCCCAGCTTAGCCTCTTATCCTTCTTTCTGACACCCTGCTTCCTCACTTTCTTTACAATCCCTCCCACAACTTTCCCTACAATCACTCCTACAACTTTCTCTAATTTCACAGGATAGATGCTGACCAGCTTTCTCTTACTTAACCATCCCAGGTCGGGACTGAGAGGGGAGGGGACATTGTTCCCTCACCCTGAGATCCGGTTTGGGGCGGTGAGTTTTAACTACCTGCTTCTTCCCCCACCTTCATCCTCCTCGCATCCTTTTTCTTCATTTCTCTAGCCTATTAATTTTACTCAAATCCCAAGGTGGAGCCTCCATGCTGTTGAGCTGCCTGGCCACTGGACAGGAGGTGTGGCATCGAATGGTGGCAGCCTCGCTTAGCCGGTCTCTTATTCACCCATTGTAGAGCGGGCTACTGCAGGGAGGTGATTGGTGTTTGTGTCCCGCATTCACAACAGGGTCCCCATGCCCACCAATGAAAATCTTTAAAAAAAAACATCTCTCTGGCACAGGGTCTGAATCTCTGACTAGCCCGGACTGTCTTAAGGATTTTGATTTGTATGCTCCTTCAGCTCCTACTATTACTAATAATGGATCTAGAGCAGACAAGCCAAATGAAGTGGTTGCTCCTCGCTCATCTGGTCTTGCTGCTGACAAACCTAAAGAGTTCACACCACACACTTCTATGCAGAATATCGCAGCAGAGCATACTGAAATAAGCACTGAAACTGAATGCACTACCCTGGTTTCCACAGACGAGAACAATACAGACAAGCATGCTGAAACCATAAATAAAAATGACAATGAAGGCTTTAGGGAGGTTCCCAAATGACAATCTAATGCTGAGGCACTGACTCCGCCCACTACTACCCAAAACACTAGTTGTGCAGTCATAGCTCCAACTCCCTACTTTGAGAAATACTTCCTCATCCATTTTCCTGGATGAGAGTTACCTACAGATGTAAATAACATTAAACTGGATCAAGACATCCAGCCTAAAGTTGGCCAGACATTAAAAATTGTCAAGGCTACAAAAAGTTCCCTACTGGTGGAGGCCCAAACTAGTGTGCAGGCCAACAAGATCAGATCATTAAAGTCTCTAGTGAGAAAGCAAATCACTGTTACTTTACACCGCCAATATAACACTGTTAAGGGTTTAATTCTCACCCTTTACTACGACAGTCATCAGAGGAGGAAATATATGAATATCTGAAGGACCAAGGTGTCACAGATATACAGTCCTTTACTTTACAAAAAAATACAGTGATAATTACAGTTTATATTTACAAAAAAAATAAACACCAGTGCACATTCAAAATAAATACTCTATACAAATTAAACTTCTCTAACCGAAAACAAAAATAAAATATGACAGGCGCAGAGAACAAATTTACACAACCCAAACAACAAAACAAAAAAACAACACCCGAATGAAAAGGGGCCCGGGACTATCACTTGTGTGCTGGGGGTGGTGGTGGTAGTAGTAGTAGTGGCCAATAAAAAAAAGGGGGTGGGGACAGGCTCATCAACCAGTGCAGGTGGCAAGCGAGGCAGGTAACGCCCTCCACTTCAGGGCTGGGCTGGGCTGGGCGGAGCACTCGCCTCAAGGATTCCTCTCACAGTCCGCTGAAGCTTCACTCTTTGAAGACACAGGATATGATACTAAAAAGAGTCAGAGAAATTTTTGGTATAGCGTTTCCAAAGAAAAATCTGGTGATGAACTTTGCTATCCCTGTTGTTAAAATTAATGTTAAGCCTATTAGTATTACCTCATTCTTTGGCCTGTTTGTTAAAATAATTTTAGCAAAGAACCAATCTCACCTAAGTGTAATATCCCAATGCGCTGGACAACCAATTACAATTTACAACTTTCTAAATATTTACTCTTATATTTATATATATTTACAAAAATATATCTTTGAAAAGAGAATACAATCGGTTATTATTCGTATTCATAATATAAAAAACCGGAAGGCAAATTATACCCACACACTCACACAGGGGTAGAGAAAGATATATGCAAATGAGGGTGAGAGAATGGCCCTACAGACACACACACACACCACTCCCCCACACAGTTTGTATAAAAAAAGACTTCTTCCTTTCTTGATCTGTCCGGCCCCAGCTTAGCCTCACTTCCTTCCTTCAGATAGCCTGTATTTCTCCCCTACTTCTTTGGTTTTCATACAACCTCTCCCACAACTTTCTCTGGTCAGCCTCTAATTTCACTAGATAGATGCTGATCTTCTTCTCAGCCAACCCCTTCCCGGATTGGGGCTGAGGGGGGAGGGGACAATGTTCCCTAACCCCTGAGCTCCGGTCTAGGGTGGTTGGTTTTTAACAACCTGCTTTATCCCTACCCATACCTTCCTCACATCCCTTTTCCTTTCCTCTTCACAATCTATCATTTTACGCCGTGTCTAAGGTGTAGCGGCCATGCCGATGGACTGCCAGGCCACGAGGTGGAAGGGGTGGTCCTGAATGGCGGTACCTGGCTCTGCCAGGCCTGTAAGCACCTCTTGCAATGGGGGCAACTGCGAGAGGTGATCAATGAGCTATTGCATCCCGCAGAAAATTTAGGGTCACCATGCCCAATGATGATAAAAATCAAAATCTCCCCTTAATTCCCCATGTATCATCAATGGAGCCGCCCTCGAGCAGCTCCACAAAAAAAATGGAGGTTCTCCCCCCCATCCCCGTGCTTGCACAGAGGACCCTACATATTTCTTTGGCCGGAGAGGAGGCTTACTCCTCTCTTATGCCTACGGGTGTAGGGGGCTCCCCCCCCTCCTCTAGAGGTGCTTTCCGGCACCTCCCTGCTTCCAGTGGCAGTCCCTCCTTTTCTTTCTAAGGGGACTGCCAAGAAAGCCAGCAGGCAGCCCATAGCCGACCGCTCCCCATTAAGGCGGCTTGGTAGGGCAAACCCCCTTAGGGGGGAGAGGGAAGCCAGGCCCCTTCGGTCGCTTCCCTCAAAAGAAGTGCTGGCAAGAATATTAAACCTTGCCGGGGCCAAGGCCTGTGCCTCCCCACACACGACTAGAGACAATGATACCAACAGGACTTGCGATGTCCTGGGGGGAGGGGATTGGCCAACTGAGGGCCCCCTAGCCTGAGATAGACATGGTCCTTGAGGCAACCCAGCCTCAGACGGTAGGGCCTTCCTTGGGGGGTAATCTGGACTCAGCGCCAAGCACCGAACCCGAATCCACGCCTATGCAAGTCCTCCTCAAATGGCTGGGGTTTCAGAGGCAGTACAAGGAGGGAAGGGATCTCCTCCAACCGGTGCCCCTGCGACCACCAGGACCTTCTCCATTTTGGAGAAGGACCTGGCTGAGGCCGGTCCATCTGGCCTGGGAGCTTCTGTCGGCGGAGGTGAGAAGCGGGTTCATTCCCCGCCCTCCTCTCCTAAAAAGAAGAAAAAGACTGGGCTCCTCTCCATCCGCGGGGACGGATGAGTCTGCTGCCACTTTGGTAGGCGATCAAGCCAAGATCGGCACATCTGGCCCCTCTGCCCCACCGGGTCTGGAGCCCCCAACTAAGACCAAAAGTGCACAGGGCAGAACCTCAATAACATATGGGCCCATCATTCAGAGGTTACCTGGTGTTTTTGAGCCCGCTGGCTTCAAATGCTTCCTTGTTATTCGCTCCACTGATGGCACCATGTAGGCCAAGGGCAACATGATCCATCAGACGAGAGGATTAGCTAGTGCAATTGATAGAGAGCCGAAGGTGACCCGTTTCTCGGACGGGAGCCTTCTGGCGAATCCTGATGAGGCGGCCAAGATAAGTGCTCTTCGGACACTTAATGGCACCCCAGTGAGTGTGACACCGCACTCTAACATGAACTTTGTGAAAGGAGTAGTTTATGCAAGGGAACTCATTGACTACTCCATAGAGGACATCACCTTAGAGCTGGCCGACCATGGGGTGGTCAAGGTCAAACATGTGATGAGAAAACAGGGAGGGGCCTCGAGACCCACCCCTACACTCTTCATCAAGTTCGACTGTGACAAGCTCCCCGAGTCGGTGCGTGCTGGTTGGTACCGCTACCGTGTAAAGGCATTCGTGCCACTGCTGCGGCGGTGCTATTACTGTCACCGCTTCGGCCATACGAATCGTTCTTGTAGACGTGCAAAGTCGGGGTCACCCGAAGTCTGTGTAAATTGCTCCAAGGCCGCACGCAATAAGTCTAAATCGTGTGTGGCCAAGTGTGTCAATTGCGCAGAGCCGCACCCCGCTTCTTCAAAGCAATGCGGTGCATATCTCCTTGAGAAAGAAATCCTGGACGCTCAGGCCCAGGATCAACTCTCATTCCGCGAGGCTAAGGACTTGGGCCTGGCACGTCATATGCTTCAATAGTTAGAAAGGCACCTTTTGCTCCTGGCCCATCCAGGCCAACGAGCACGGTTGTTTCCGTGCCCATTCAGAGCCCTTCTGCGGGCTCTACTCAACTCGGGTGCTCCCCTGGTAAAGTTGGTGGCAAAAAGGGTTCATACCCAGCCCCGGCTAAAACCAGGGCTCTCTCTTTTTCCAGCGTGACTGTTTCCCGTAAGTCTAAACGGCCACTTGCCTCCACCGAGTCGTTAGACTCACAGGAGGCAACACCCCTGAAGTTGGTTGCCAGGCCATCTTCCGGGGTTCCTAAAGCTGGTGGACCGAGTGGCTCTGAGACTGTGGTTCCTCGAAAAGAGGGCCCCTGCCTCCGAAGCCGCAATGCCCGCCTAAGGTTTCGAGGCAGAGAGAGGAAAAGACTCGCATGGCGAGCCCAACCTCCCCCAATAAGTCCTTGAAGATGACAGCGCCTTCAGCGCTTTGTCCCGCCAACAGCGCCCGTGGTTCTGCCTCCTGGAAGCGTATGGCCATTCCCGTGATGGTCTTCTGTTGGAAGAGGGCCCCGCGTCTCCTCCAAGCTAGGCCTGGAGGGCATATTCCTTCAATGGAATTGCCGTTGACTCCGGGACAACTGGGAGGAGCTGCGGAGGCTCGACTCGTCCCGTTCCCCGTTAGTTATTTTTCTGCAGGAGACCATGCTAGTCGCGTGCCCCCTGCCCACCCCCCGGGGTATAAGGGTATTGCGACCCCACCACTGCAGGATATCCGGGCTGGGGGATGAGTGGTTTACAATTGGCATGATGTCTCCGTTCTTCCTTTCATTTTAGATACCTCCTTTCAGGCAGTGGCTGTGCAGCTTCACCTGGATAGGAGGTATACTATCATTTATGCGTACATTCGACCGTCAGCTGACTTCGACGCGGGGGACTTCAGCCGTGTCGTGGCACGGTTGCCGAGGCTCTTTCTCTTGCTTGGAGATTTTAATGGCAGGCATCCTCTCTGGGGAGCTTACTCAATAAATCCCAGGAGACAAGTCCTTGCCGATCTGATCGAAGAGCTTGAGATAGGTGTCCTAAATGTGGAAGAGTTTACGCATCACTGCCCGAGAACTGCTTCATTTTCTCTCCTTGACCCATCTGTGCTCTTTGGATGCACTGCCTGATTTTGATTGGGGGGTGGTCGATGACCTCCATGGTAGTGATCACTTTCCCATTCAAATATCATTTTCAGGGCAACTGCCGCCTGAGAGCTCACCTCGGGGGTGCTTGGCGCGGGCGCGGTGGCCTGCATTTCAGGAAATGACTGAATTCTCTATCTCAGTCGAGGAGTTTAGGTCGGTAGATGAAACCGTTGAGTTCTCCTCCGGCAACCTCATCGCCACGGGCCTGACTACTATTACTAGAACGTCTGGCCGTTTTGCTCGACGACCACTCCCATGGTAGTCGGCCGAGTGTGAGACGGCCCTCAAATAGAAGCGTCATGCCTATAAGCGCTGCCCGAACGATTTCACTGTCGCTGAATTTCGTCGAGCTAGGGCTAAGTTCCGGTATATTTCGAAGCACGCCCGCTGCTCTCCTTGGCGGGCATACGTGTCTTCACTTAACGGGAAGGCACGTCTAGCAGAGGTGTGGAAGCGAGTCAAAAGGATTCGGGGCAAGTACTGGCAGGAACCCCCTCCCGTTCTCCAGGAGAATAGGACCGCAATCTCGGACCTCGCGTCCGTGGCGGAATCCTTGGCGACCTCTTTCTCCGCATTTCCTAGCCGGGAGGCTGCTCCGCCAGCATTCTATGCACCTCGTGATGTCGTGGAAGGCCGCTGGCTGGACTTTACCTCCAGAGGCGGAGAACCCTTCAACGACAGGTTTACTGTGAATGAGTTGCGCCCCCTCTTGCTTCGTTCGCGGACACCGCCCATGGTCCGGACGATGTCCCGTACGCCATGCTTCGACACCTGGGTGATCGAGGCATGGCATTTCTCTTAGATTTGTTCAACAGGATCTGGGTGGAGGGTCTCCTTCCAGATTCCTGGCGAATCGCTACTGTGATCGCCTTTCGCAAATCGAGGAGAGATCACTCTACTCTGGCCGGTTTCCGCCCAATCTCTCTAACCTCTTGCGTGTGCAAGTTGATGGAGAAATTGGTAAATGTTAGATTAGCCTTTTTCCTAGACAGCGGAGGCCATCTGTGTTCTGCACAGTGTGGCTTCCGCAAGTTCCACTCCACGTCGGATGCTCTTCTCCGACTGGAAAATGCCGTCTGCGAGGCCTTCCTTCGTAGACAGCACTACGCCACGGTGTTTTTCGACCTGGAGAAGGCCTATGATACTTCATCACGATACGGTATCATGGAGAGACTCCACACGATGGCGGCGAGGGGACGCCTCCCAATGTTTATATCTGTTTTTTGCGAGATCGTCGATTCCGCGTACGGGTGAGGGGAGCCATCTCCGGCCCAAAGGAGCGTATAGAGGGTGTCCCGCTGGGTAAGTGTCCTCAGTGTCACACTCTTTGCCCTGAGCATCAACGGCATCACCTCGGTGCTGCCGGAAAATGTTCTCGCTACGCTCTACGTGGACGACCTTTCTATCTCTTTTGGCGCGGCCCAGATGCCAACTCTGGAGCGTCGACTCAACAGGCATTGAACCGCGTCTCTCGCTATGCCGAAGCGCACAGGTTTCGGTTTTCTTTGGCCAAGACTAAGTTGGTGCACTTAGGCCGCCATACACGGCTCCACCCCGTCCCAGATTTGTTTCTTAATGGGGTACGCCTGGATGTGGTTGAATCGCACCGTTTCCTTGGTCCTGTATCCGACCGACGCCTCACCTGGGAGGCTCATATTCGCCATGGATATTCTCCGTTCCGTGATGTTCAGCGATTAGGGTGCTGATAGGGCTACTGCCTTACCTTTTTATCGATTCTTTATTCGTTCGAAGCTCGACTACGGATGCGAGTTGTATGCATCCGCAGCCGAGCGTTTATTGCGGAAGGTGGACTCGATCCACCACACCGGCCTTCGCCTTGCGACCGGTGCCTTCCGCACTTCCCCTATTGAGAGCCTGTTGGTCGATGCTGGGGAGATGCCGCTCACTCTACGCCGCGTGCAGTGCATCACTTGCCTATACGCGCGAGCCCGGCGCCTCCCTTAGTCACTAACAGCTCTCACTGCATCGGCAACTGATCTCGACGGTGCCTCTGCCGCCGAGATACGCTAGTCATACCCTAAGCCCTTTGGGTTTAGGGCCAGGAAACTCCTTCGAGAGCTAAGTTTAGCTTTCGGGCCGGTGGCACCCCTGGTTCTGCCCAGGACGCCACCCTGCAGGCTATCACATTTAGCTATTTGTCGCCACGCCTCTGCTCCCAAAGCTTGTACGCCACCGGGAGTATTGCATTCGACCTTTTTGGAGCACACTTCGTGTAACGCTGGAACCGTGCCAGTGTATACGGATGGCTCCAAGTCCCAAGAGGGGGTCGGCTTCCACGCCGTTTCCCCTCTGTTTGATGTCAGCGGGGCTCTGCCAGGCACTGCGTCTGTCTTCACGGTCGAGCTGGTGGCAATATACCACTCGGTACGGGAGATTACGCAACGTGCCCGGTTCGGAGACCGGATTGTGATCTATAGCGACTCACAAAGCGCCCTGAGTGCTCTCCTGGCATTGGAATCTCCGCATCCCCTGGTTCGCGATATCCGTGACGCCACGGTTTTGGCGAGCCGGGCGGATGTCTAGATTATCTTCTTCTGGGTTCCTGGACATCTAGAAATTGTGACGAGCAGCTCTTCGGACTGCTTGGCAAAGAAGATGGGAGACGGTCGAAGGGAACTTAAAGTTGCGTGCCATTGCGCCACGTCTGTTCCCATAGATCTATCTCCCAATGCCGCGACGGCTTCAGGTCGCTTTCTGTCGTCTCCGAATCGGGCACATTCGTGTGACGCATCGCTATCTGATTGAGCGCTCGCGAGCGCCCTCTTGTGATGACTGTCTTGTCCCCCAGACTGTTCGGCACATTCTTGTCGAATGTCCCAGTCTGGGTGATCTTCGCGCACGATACCTGCCCCGGTACCGGGATGGGCGGGGTCGCTACCGCCTGTCCCTTGTACTCGGGACGAGTTCGTGCACATTGACTTTTTAACTTTTGGGGGGAGGCCAGGCTCCTCGCCTTTATTTAAGTAGGGTTTTTTGGTTGTTATTGTTTTCTTTGTAGGTTGCACGCTCCTGCGTCGGGGTGAAGAGGACCTGCCCCCGACGCCGGAGATTGCTTCCTAATTGTTACGTTTTTCCCATTTTTATCATTGTTATTCTTATTTTAAAGTAGCCTAGTGCTAGGCTGTCCAGATTCCGGCGACTTATGCCCAAGTGGGCAGTCACCAGATGGGCTCCTAATAAAAAAATAAATAAATTCCTCCTTTCTTGAAATTTAATTCTCTTATCAAAACTTAATTTAGTAATAAGATTAAGTTGTAAAAAGATAGGCTTGCTCTGTGACAATTCAACTAGGCCTATAGAATAGATTAAAAGTAAATTTTATGCAAAAACTAAGGAAATTTTGAGCAAGAAGAGTGCATGCATTTTTTGCAATTTTTGTACTCAAAAATAAAGAAAGAAACCAATTTTTTTTTCCATTTGCCTTAGAGGCCGCATCATTGATTCATTGACGGATTCTTGCTTTGTAGAATCGGGTTGAAATATTGTCTTTACATCACTTTATAATGGTGATTTATACACTCCACCATCAAAATATTACTCCTAGGACACTGATTCCTGAACCAATTATTTACTCTATAAATTTTGGCATTTAATTCCATCACTGGTTAACCTTTTCATATAATCAATTGACTCATTTCACTTTAGAATAATATAGCCAACCACTGGCAAATAATGATGATATACCTGAAGCAGTTATAGACTTAAGAAAATCAGTTTTTTCTTGTGATGCCTTTAGCCAAAAATTAAACGCATGCAATGCAGCATATTTCATTGAACTGTGACATTTAACTAGTGGAAGGAACAAGGAGGAAGTATATTTGCTTTACACTCCCACTCACAACTACAGTCTATATATAAATTTATTTTCATTGACTAGACCCCACCTATGGCATCCACCTTTATTTGATTATAAAAAACAAAATATTTGCTCCTATCCATCTGGTCTTCATTGATATATTGCTTTGCATTAATATGTAATTTTATATTTTTAGGAAAAGGTTATGCATAAACATAGCTAACTTGTTGAACTAGTATAAAATTCTCCAGTATTAAGATGTTTTTTGTTGTTTTATTTCAGTTAACATGGCTGAGGCACTGACATTTCTAGCAGAAGAAGTAGGTCGTGCTGTGGCTCTAGTTTGGAGTGGTATTGGGATTGCTGCAAAATTAAATTATGAAATTATGTCATTTGTTCTAACATTAACCTCAAGAATGATACACCTACTACTACTTTTGATGCAAAAGGTATCCTTTACAAAAATAGAAATTGATCAGAATAAGAATATATTTTTATATATTGCGACTTAGTGATTTGGTAATTTCATTTTAGCATCATTAGGAGTTAGGGTTTTGGGTAAAAGAGGAATTTTAAGTAAGGTAAAGATTGGAATTATTTCTTGGCAGTAAAGATGATTTATTTAGTATAAAAGAGTCTGGCCAGAGAGAAGGGCTTCAAAAACAGATGCAAAAATTCCTTAGAAGAAACAATTCATCTTAACTGGGTTTGATTTCCAGTGAGAGTAGAAAAACCTTTTAGCACTTTTGGGAACTATCAACTGCTGATATGCCGAGTCTGGATACATTTTTGCTTTCCTAATATTGAGGGGTACTAGTTTCAAGCTTACCAGATATTACACAGGTCATCAGACATCCAATCACAACACTGCTCTCTCTCTTCTCTCCAATCTTCACACCACAAAACATACTTCTCTGTTTCAAGCCCACTCATTGCTACTGTCTTCTGTATACGGATGGCTCCAAGTTCCAAGAAGGTGTCGGCTTCCACACCTTATTCCCTCTGTTTGAAGTCAGCGTGGCTCTGCCAGGCGCTGCATCTGTCTTCACAGCCGAGCTGGTGGCAATACACCACTCGGTATGGGATATTACACGACGTGCCCGGTTCGGAGACCGGATTGTGATCTATAGCCACTCACAAAGTGCCCTGAGTGCTCTGGAGGCATTGGAATCTCCGCATCTCCTGGTTTGCAGTATCCGTGACGCCACGGTTATGGTGAGCCGGGCAGAAGGTGAGATTATCTTCTGCTGGGTTCCTGGACATGTAGGAATTGCGGGGAATGAGGGCGCCAAAGAGTCCGCAAGGACTCTGTGACCGGACCAGCATTTCATCTTCCTCACATCGACTACATGGCAGGAATACGGGCAGCCATTCGGACTGCTTGGCAAAGAAGATGGGAGACGGTCAAAAGGAACTTAAAGTTGCGTCCCATTGCGCCGCGACTGTTCCCATGGACCTATCCCCCAATTCTGCGACGGCTTCAGGTCGCTTTCTGTCATCTCCGAATCGGACACACTCATGTGATGCATCGCTATTTGATTGAGCGCTCACCTGCGCCCTATTGCGACGACTGCGTTGCACCCCAGACTGTTTGGCACATTCTTGTTGAATGTCCCAGTCTGGGTGATCTTCGCGCACGTTACCTGTCCCAGTACCGGGATGGGCGGGGGTTGCTACCGCCTGTCCCTTGCACTCGGGACGAGTGCGTGCACATTGACTGGTGGACTTGTTGACTTTTGGGGGGAGGCCGGCCTTCCATCTATTATTTAAGCAGGGTTTGTTTGTTTTGTCTTGTTTTTGTTTTTTTCCCTTTAGGTTGTACGCTACTGCGCCGGGGGGGACCTCCACCCGATGCAGGAGCTTGCTTCCTTTACCCCTTTTTGGGGTGTTTTTCATCTCTTTAATTTTATTTTAAAGTAGCCTAGAACTAGGCCAGTTTTAATACGGCGACTAATGCCCAAGTAGGCAGTCGCCAGATGAGCTCTTAAAAAAAACCCTAAAAAAATGTATTTCCTCTGTTTGAAGTCAGCAGGGCTCTGCCAGGCTGTCTTCACAGCCCAGCTGGTGGCAATACACTACTCACTATCAGAGATTACGCAACGTGCCTAGTTCAGAGACTGGATTGTGATCTATAGCAACTCACAAAGCGCTGTTGAGTGCTATCGGGGCATTGTAATCTCCGCATCCCCTGGTTCACAATATCCGCGACACCACAGTTCTGGCAAGCCAGGCAGATGTTGTGATTATCTTCTGCTGGGTTCCTGTACATGTAGGAATTTTGGGGAATGAGTGTGGCAAAGATGCTGCAATGACTTGGCGACCGGACCAGTGTTTTGCTCTTCCGCACAGTGATTACATGGCAAGAATATGGGCAGCTCTTCGGGCTGCTTGACAAAGAAGATGGGAGATAGTCGAAGGGAACTTAAAGTTGCGTGCCATTGCGCAGTTACTGCTTCCATAGACCTACCCTCCAATGCCACAAAGGCTTCAGGTTGCTTTCTGTCATCTCCAAATTTGGACACCGCCATTTAATGGAGTGCTCGCCAGTGCCCTACTGTGAAGACTGTGTTGTCCCCCAGACTGTTTGGCACATTCTTGTTGAATGTCCCAGTCTGGGAGATCTCCATGCACGTTATCTTTCCTGGTGCCTGGATGGGTGGGGTCGCTACAGCCTGTCCCTTGTACTACGGATGAGTTCATGCACATTGACTGGTGAACTTATGACTTTTGGTGGGGAGGCCAGTCTTCTCCCATTTATTTAACTAGGTGGGGGGTTTTCTTATTGTCTTCTCTGTAGGTCGCACGTCCCTGCATTGGGGGGGAGGCGAACCTCCCACCGACACTCAAGCCTGCTTCTTGCCTTTTTTTCTTTTTATTGTTGTGTTTTTTGTTGTTATTCTAAAGTAGCCTAGTACTATGCTGTTGGGGTGAGTACGGCTACTTATGCCCAAGTAGGCAGTTGCCAGATGGGCTCTTAAATGATACTGTCTTCCATCAAGCCCTGTCCGGCCCCAGCTTAGCCTCTTTTCCTTCTTTCTCACAGCCTGTGTATTTACCCTACTTCCTCACTTTCCCTACAAACTCTACCACAACTTTCTCTGTTCAGCTTCTAATTTCACAGGGTAGACCCTGACCAGCTTCCTCTCGCCCAACTATCCTATATCAGGGTTGAGGGGGGGGAGGACAACATTCCCTTAGCCCCACACACACCTTCCTCACATCAACCTTTCTTTCTCTCCTTTTCACAGTCTATCGATTTTACATGGGCTTAAGGTGGAGCTGCCATGCCAATGGGCTGCCAGGTCACTAGGTGGGAGGAGGGGCGTCAAATGGGGGCAACTGGTTCTGTCAGCCCTGTATTCACTCCTTGGAGTGATTAGCGTTTGCCTCCCATGAAAAGACCAGGTTCACCATACCCATGTATGAAAATAATTCAAATTTAATTTTCCCTTCACCGGAGCCGCCTTTAGGCAGCTGCAAAGAAAAAATTGAGGTGCTTTCTCAGGGAACCCTCCAAAATTCTTCTTCCAGAGAGGAGACTTACTCCTCTCCTATGCCTATGGGTGCAGGGGACACTCCCTCATCCCCTTCTCTGGAGTTGCCTTTTTGCGACTCCTTCTTTACAGTGGACGTGCCCTCTTTATTTTCTTAGGGAACTGCTAAGAAAGCATGCCAGCGACCCATAATTGACCGCTCCCAACTTACTCAATGGGGACAACCTCCTTAAGGGAGGCAAAGGATGAGAGGGACTGTCGGCCCCTGCTCTCCAAAGTCCTGTAGTGCGAACTGTACGTGCCCCCCTTCCCTCTATTCTCCCCAACGGATTCTGGTTCACCAGCCCAGGATACGACAAAAGCTACCTTGAATTGAAGGGGACCTGTGATCTCTGGATGGGGGGGGGGGACACATGGAGGACCCCTCTGAGATGGACATGGTCACTGAGGTGACCCAGCCCCAGATAGTAAAATCTTTCATGGGGTCGAACACAGGCTCAGTGCCAAGCACAGAGCCTGAGTCTACCCCTGTGAAGGCTTCTCCTCAGACAGCTTGGGCACCCCAGGCCTTACAAGGAGAGGAGGGATCTCCTTCCCCAGCTACTGTTCTTGTGACAGGCAAGGCCTTCTCCATTTCTGAGAAGGATCTTGCTGAGGCCGGCCCATCTTACCTAGGGGCTCCTGATGGCAGAAGGGAGAAGCGGGTTCATTCCCTGCCTTCCTCTCCCAAAAGAAAAGTAACAGTAGAAGCCCTCTGCAGAAGCCACATGGGCAGATGGGGCCACTGCTCTTTCGGTATGCGACCAAGCAGAGAATGGCACATGCGACCCCGGTTCTCCCCTGGGTGGGGAGTCCCTGACAAAGATGAAAATGCACAGAGTGGAGCCTTGCTTATGTCGAGGCCCCTCATTCAGAGGTTACCTGGTGTTTTCGAGCCCGCTGGCTTCAAAGGCTTCCTCATTATTCAGTCCACTGATGGGAGCATGTTGGCTAAGAGGAAAATAATCTATCAGAGGAGAGCTTTAGCTAACTGATTGGTAGAGAGCCAAAAGTGACCTGTTTCTTGGATGGTAGCCATCTGACAAATGCGTCAAATTCCTCTGAGGTGGCCATGATTAGTGTCCTTCAGATACTTGATGGCACGCTGGTGAGTGTGATGCCACATTCTACCATGAACTTTGTTTTAGGAAGTAGTTTATGTGAAGGAACTCTTGGACTACTCACCTTAGAGCTGGCCAACCATGGAGCAGTCAAGGTCAAACATGTGATGAGAAAACAGGGAGGGGCTTCGAGACCCACACCTACACTCATCACGTTTACTGCAACAAGCTCTCTCACCCGGTGCATGCTGGTTGGTATCACTACCGCGGAGGTGCTACTACTGCCACCGCTTAGGCCATATGAATCCTTCATGTAGACGCAAAAGTCGGGGCTGCCTGAAGTATGTGTAAGTTGCTACAAGGCTGACACAATAAGTCCAAATCATGCGTGACCAAGTGTATCAATTGCGGAGAGCCGCACCCTGCTTCTTCAAAGCAATGTGGTGCATATCTCCTTGAGAAGGAAATCCTGGCTGTTCAGGCCCAGGATCGTGTCTCATTTTGTGAGGCTAAGGACTTGTTCCTGGCACGCCCCATGCTGCCAGGCACGTCCTATGCTTCAATGTTAAGAAAGATACCATCCTCTGCTCCTGGCCCATCCAGGCCTATGAGCAAGGTCATTTCCACACCCATTTGGAAGCCTTCTGCAGATTTTACCCACCCCAGGTGCTGTGCTTCCCTGGTAAAGCTTGCGGCACAAAGTGGTCACACTCAGCCCTGGCTAAAACAAGGGCTCCTCTCCCTTCCTCCAGTGTGACCATTTCTCATAAGTCGAAATGACTGTGCACCGCCACCAAGTCACTAGACTCAGGAAGCAACTCCCCTGAAGTTAGTCATGATGGCATCTTCCATGTGTCCTAAAGCTGCCTTATGAAAGGAGGACAGCACTAAAAGAGCTTTGGCTCCTCAACCACACCCAGTGATAGGCAGGGTGGCTTGGAGATGGTCTATCCTCTAAAAGAGGATAGAGGTGGAGGGAGGAAAAGATTTGCATGGTGATCCCAACCTTCCTCAATAAGTCCTCAAAGGCGACAGCACCTTCATTGCACTGTCTGGCCAACATCACCCTGAGTTCTGCCTCCAGGAAGCGTATGCCCA
Source organism: Ceratothoa steindachneri (assembly GCA_963969495.1). NCBI lineage: Eukaryota > Metazoa > Arthropoda > Malacostraca > Isopoda > Cymothoidae > Ceratothoa > Ceratothoa steindachneri. The sequence goes on from OZ018324.1 coordinate 11,844,530, forward strand.
TTCCTGTGAGGGTCTTCTCTTCAAAAAGGGCCCCCCGCATCTCCCCCAAGCTAGGCCTGGAGGGCATATTCCTTCAATGGAACTGCTGCAGACTTCAGGCCAACTGAAAGGAGCTGCGGAGGTTCGTTTCATCACGTTCCCCATTAGCTATCTTTTTGCAGGGGTCCATGCTGGGTGCATGCCCCCTGCTTACCTTCCCTCGGTAACTGGGTTTTGCAACCCCACCACCACAGGATGGGGGCTGGGTGGGAGGATTTATACATGACATGATGTCTCCATGCTTCACTTTGCTTTAGATACCTCTTTTCAGGCAGTAGTGCACAGCTGCACCTGGATAGAAGGTACAGGTGAACTTCTTATCTACAGAAACCGAATTAATGGATATTCTAATCTACAGACAAAATCAAAATCTGTAGTTCAGTAAATGGCCGCTGTGTGGTGTGAGTGAGCCAGCTACAAGTTGTTTATGTGCTGTGATCGGAGTGGAAGTTGCTGTGTTTTCGGTGCATTTTTTGGTGTTTTAGTGTTTATCAGATGTTTTGTGCTACACTATAATCATGCCACCCAAACAAAGCTATTGAAAAAAAAGCATGTAGTTTTAAGCCTTAAGCAAAAATTAGAGCTAATAAGGAAGCTTGAAGCAGTAGTGAAAAAACAAACTGTGAGTGATATAAAGCTAAGGACAAGTTAAAACAATATGCTATTGAATTTAATGTCGTTGCCAGTCAGGATAAGAAAAGTACAGTATATTCTCATAAGCATATGAAAGTTCCTCATAGTAATGACCTTGAGAAAGCTGTATATAAATGGTATATTCAACAGCGTTCAGTGAAGGTGGGAGTGCAGGGAGTTGAAATCATGACAGTTGCTGATAAACTTGCTTGCCACATGAGTAAAAACTGCAAGGCAAGCACTGGTTAGTTATGATATTTTATGAACCATCATGGTATTTGTAACACAGTGCTACATGGCGAAGCTGCTACTGCAGATGAAGGTGCTGTTGAGTCGTTCAAGCTTAAATTAAATGATTTAATTAAGCAGGAAGATATCAATCTAACCCAGCTCTATAATGCTGATGAGACGGCATTGTTTTGGCGTTATTCACCAAGAAATACCCAGGCTTTCAGGCTTTCAAGGATGAAGAACAGACTCCAGGGGAAAAAATAAGCAAGCAAAAATTCTCAGCTAGCTTTACTGGGTGCAAAGGCAGCAAGTACGCACTGCCTTATACCTGTGGTAATTGGGAAGGCAGCCAAGCCTTGCTGTATGAAGGACTGTATGAGCAACTTGCCAGTTGTGTATTACAACACCAAAAATGATTGGTTCAATGCTGCAATTTTAGTGACTGGTTCTTTAAGCATTTTATTCTTGAAGTTTGTAACTTTCAAGAGGATGGCAAGGCACTTCTCCTTAACAACATGACTGCACCCCCTAGTAAGAAAAACTGGTAAGCTCTGATGGCAGGATTCATGTGATGTCCCCTCCCTCCCACTCCTAATACAATCGATGGACCAAGGAGTCATTGTTTCATGTAAGAGAAATTACCAGCGGAAATATCTTGATGAAGTCTTGGTGGTTCACAAGTAAGAAGAAGATATAGAAGACACTAGAGGCCTCCAAACTCTAAGCAATATATAAAATTATAACCTCAAGAGAGCCATTTATAACTTTGTGTCATCATGGAAAGCTGTTAAGATAACCACACTTAACAAACTGCTGGAAAAAACTGATGCTTGATGAAGACCCCGAGCTAGACTTCCATTGTTTGGAACCAGAAGATTTTCATCAGAGTTTGCTGTATGTTAGTGAGAGAAATGTAACCATTAAAGATGTCGAAGACTGGCTAGAAGAAAATGATGCTGACCCTGGTTATTGAGTCTTGTCGATGGAGGAGATTGCTGAAACTGTTCTCACAGGAGAGGGGGGGGAGAGTAGTTGCGAAGAGGAGGACGTAGTGGTGGCCAAACCAAGATGTCAAAGATGCGTCAGGCTCTAGACACACTCATAACTTAGGTTGATGGTACTGCAAACACTGAAATTCTGGCTCATTATGAACAACTGCGCATATTAAAAGAACTCGTGATACGTGAACAATTTCAGAGAGGCAAACAGTTAAAGTTGGATACTTTTTTCAAACATAGAACCACTCCTGAAACTCAGCAAGACTTCCATGGTTTTCAACACAACTAAGCACCTCACATTCGCTTTCAGCACAGCCTAACACCAGTAGAGAAAATGTTCCAAAAGGAGCGAGCAGTTCTTTTGTGGAGTGTACCAGCTCCTCTGACTCACAGTAATGCTACTCTGAGCCCCACTATACAATCACGGTAAAAAGAAGATTCATTTCCCCACCTAAAATAAATAAATTTCACAATAGTACAATATTATGTATTTATATTTTTCTTTGCATTACATATTTACATTTTGCTGTCTGAAATGTTTATTTAGATATTATATGTACTTTTATAGATCCTAGTGGTGATTTTCCTTGTATCCCCCCTACAACACTTCAAAACAATGGACAATTCATATCAATGGATGACCTCTTCCCCCTTTTAGTCTGTAGAAAGAAGTTCAACTGTATATTATTTCGATGACTTCCCACATACTTCTGCTGCATCGTGGCACAGTTGCTGAGGCACTTTCTCTTGTTCAGGGAGACTACTCAATTAATCCCAGGGATCAAGTTCTTGCAGACCTGATCGACCAGCTGGAGATAGGTGTCGTAAATTCTGGATGAGTTTATGCATCACTGCCCGATAAGCACTTCATTTTCCTGCCTCGATCTATCTTTGTGCTCTCCGTATGTGCAGCCTGATTTAGGTGATGATCTCCATGGTAGTGATCACTTTCACATTCAAATATCATTTTCTGGGCTGCTTTCGCATGAGACCCCACCACAGTGATGCTTAACGCAGGCCTCTGCATTTCAGGAAATGACTGATTTATCTGTCTCAGTCGAAGAGTTTAGGCCGGTAGATGAAGTTGTTGAGTTCTTCTCCGGCAACCTCATTGCCGTGGACCTAACTACTATTCCTAGAACGTCTGGCCGTTTTGCACACCGACCACTCCAGTGGTGGTCAGCAGAGTGTGAGACGGCCCTCAAACAGAAGCGTTATGCCTACATGCACTATAAGCGCCGCCCGAACGATTTCACCGTCGGTGAATTTCATCGAGCTAGGACTAGGTTCCGATATATTTCGAAACACGCCCGCCGCTCTTCTTGGCCGGCCGACGTGTCTTCGATTAACGGGAAAGACCCCTTTAGCAGAGCTGTGGCAGCGAGTCAAAAGGATTCGGGGCAAGTTCTTGCAGGACCCCTCCTCCCGACTGGAAAATGCCGTCTGCGAGACCTGCCTTCGTTGACAGAACTATGCCACGGTATTTTTCGATCTGGATAAAGGCTATGATACCAGATGGCGATACGGTATCATGGAGACTCCACACGATTTGGGCGAGGGGACGCCTCCCAATCTTTATATCTGAATTTTTGCGAGATCATCGATTGCTCGTACGGTTAGAGGGACCCCTCTCCGGCCCAATGGAGCAGGAAGAGGGTGTCCCTCAGGGAAGTGCCATCGTCACATTCTTTGCCCTGTGCTTCAACGGAATCAGCTCGCTGCTGCCGGAAGATGTTCTCGCTACGCTCTACGTGGACGACCTTTCCATCTCGTTTGGCGCGGCCCAGATGCCAACTCTGGAGCGTCTACTCAAACAGGCATTGAAGTACACAGGGTTCAGTTTTCATTGGCTAAGACTAAGGCGGTGCAATTCTGCCGCCATCCATGGCTACACCCTGACCCAGACTTGTTTATAAATGGGGTGCGCCTGTAAGTGGAGGACTAGTACCGTTTCCTTGGTCTGTATTTAACCGACACCTCGCCAGGGAGGCTCATATTCTCAGCCTTATGGTCTCTTGTACCCGCGCCATGGATATTCTTTGCTCAGTGACGTTCAGCGCCTAGGGCGCTGATAGGGCTACTGCCTTACTTTTTTATCGATCCTTTGTTCGTTCGAAGCTCTACTACGGATGCGAGCTTTAGGCATCCGCAGCCGAGCGTGTATTGCGGAAGGTGGAATCGATCCTCCACACCGGCCTTTGCCTAGCGACCGGTGCCTTCCGCACTTCCCCCATTGAGAGCCTACTTGTCAATGCTGGGGAGATGCCCCTCGTTCTGCGCCGTGTACAGTGCATTATTCACATGTACGCGCGAGCCAGGTGCCTCCCTCAGTCGCCAACAGCTCTCACTGCATTCGCAGCTGATCTCGACAATGCCCATGCCGCCGAGAGACGCCAGTCATACCCTAAGCCCTTTGGGTTTAGGACCAGAAAACTACGAGAGCTAGGTATAGCTCGTGCCGGTGGCGCCCCTAGTTCTGCCCAGGACGCTACCCTCGAAGGTACCACCTTTGACCATTTGTGGCCATGCCTCTGCTCCCAAAAAGCTTCTACAGCGCCCGGAATATTTCGTTTTACCTTTTTGGAGAACACTTCGTGTCACGCTGGAACCGTGCCAGTGTATATGGATCGTTCCAAGTCCCAAGAAGGGGTCAGTTTCCACGCTGTATCACATCTGTTTCAAGTCATCGGGGCTCTGCCAGGCACTGCGTCTGTCTTCACGGCCAAGCTAGTTACAATAGACCGTTCGGTACGGGAGATTACGCGACGTGCCCGGTTCGGACACTAGGTGGAATTTATAGCGACTCATAAAGTGCCATGAGTGCTTTCGGGGCATTGGAATCTCCGCATCACCTGGTTCGCGATATCCGTGACTCCATGGTTTTGGCGAGCCTGGCAGATCTCGAGATTATCTTCTGCCGGGTTCCTGAACATGTAGGAATTGCGGGGAATGAGTGCACCAAAGAGTCCACGAGGGATGGGCGACCAGACCAGCATTTCGCTCTTCCTCACACCGATTACATGGCAGGAATACGGGCAGCTCTCCGGACTGCTTGGCAAAGAAGATGGGAGACAGTCGAGGGGAACCTCAAGTTGCGTGCCATTCCTCCGCGACTGTTCCCATGAACCTACCCCTTAATGCCGCGACGGCTTCAGGTTGCTTTCTGTCGTCTCCGAATTGGACACACTCGCGGGATGCACCGCCATTTGATGGAGCGCTCGCCTGCGCCTTATTGTGAAGACCGCGTTGTCCCCCTGACTGTTCGGCACATTCTTGTTGAATGTCCCAGTCTGCGTGATCTTCGCACACGTTACCTGTCCCGATACCGGAATGACCTGGGTCGCTACTGCCTGTACTTGGGCGTGGTTCGTGCACACTAACTTGTGGACTTATGACTTTTTGGAGGAGGCTGGCCTCCTCCTCTTTATTGAACTGTTTTGTTTGTTGTTGTTTCTTCGTAGCTTCCACTTTCCTGCGCCAGGGTGAGTCAGACCTCCCCTCGACGCCGGAGCCTGCTTCCTGCCCTTCTCCTTTTTCCTTTTTTTATTGTTTTATATATTGTTATTTTAATGTAGCCTAGTACTAGGCTGTCGTGAATACGGCTACTTATGCCCAAGTAAGCAGTCACCAGCTAAAAAAAACAACAAAAAACGATGTCCTCTATGCTGTGCTTTGACACTAGGTGAGCGAGGCATGGCCTTTCTGTTAGATTTTTTCAACACATTTTGGACAGTGGGTATCGTCCTAGAGTCTTGGTGAATAACTACTGTGCTCACTTTTCGCAAACCGCGTAGAGATCACGCTATCCCACCATGTTTCCGCCAAATTTCTCTAACCTCATACCTGTGCAATTTGTTGGAAAAATTGTTGAATTTTAGATGTCTTTTACCTGGATAACGGACGCCACCTGTCTTCTGCACCGTGCGGCTTCCGCAAGCTCCACTCCAAGTCGGGTATTCTTTCCCAACCGGAAAATGCTATCTGCGATGTCTTCGTTCTTAGACAGCATTACGATACCTTATTTTTCGATCTGGATAATGCCTATGATACCGCATTGCGATAGAGTATCATGGAACACTCCACACGCTAGGTGCGAGGGAGTGCCTCCTATTCTTTATTTCGACGGATTGAGGGAGCCGTCTTCGGGCTAATGGAGCAAGAAGAAGCTATTCCACAACCAAGTGTTCTCAGTATCGTACTTTTTGCATTGACCATCAACGGTATAACCTTGCTGCTGCTGGAAGATGTTCTTGCTTCGCTCTTTGTAGACGACCTTTCGATTTCTTTTGTTGCTGCCTAGTTGCCAGCTCTGGAGCGTCGACTCCGACAGGCATCTATCAATATGCCGAGGCTAATAGCGCATATGTTTCTTTTTTCCTTCGCCAAGACTAAGCTACTACACTTCTGTCACCATCCACGGCTCCATTCCGATCCCGACTTGTTCCTAAATGCGGTTCGCCTGGAAGTGGTGAATTCGCACCGTTTTCTTGTTCTTGTTTTCGACCGACACCTCACCTGGGAGACCCATATGCGCAGCAAGGTCTCGTACTTGCGAAATGGACATCTTTTCGTGACGTTTAGCACCCATGGTCTTGATAGGGCTACTGATTTACTTTTCTACTGATTGTTGTTTACTCGAAACTTGACTACGGATGTGAATTTTACGCGTCCTCAGACACGGGTATATTGCCTAAGGTAGACGCATTGGTCTCCGTCTGGCGTCCGGTTCCTTTCACACGTCCCCCATTGAGAGCCTACTTGTCGATGGTAGGGAGATGCCACTCACTCTTCGCCGTGTAGAGTTCATTATGTGCCTGTGCGAGCCGGCCGGCACGCATCCCTCAGTCGTCAACGGCTCCCACTGCATCTGCAGCCGATCTTAACGGTGCCTAGGCCGCCTAGAGACCCCAGTCATACCCTAAGCCCAAGGCTAGGAAATTCCTTTGATAGCTCGTGCCCAGTACGCCACCCTGGAGGGTACCACCTTTGACTATTTGTCGCCACCCCTCTCCTCTGCTCCTAAAGTTTTTACAGTGTTCGGCCTTTCTGGAAAACTCTTCGTGTCACGCTGGATCCGTTAAAATGTACGACGATTGCTCAATTCCCAAGATGGGATTGACTTCCATGGCCTCTTCCCGCTTTTTGAAGTCAGCTGTTCTCTACCAAGCGATGCCTCTGAATTTACCGCCGAGTTGGTCGTAATAAATACACCGCCCGGTATGAGCGATAAACACATCGTAGCTGGTTCAGAGACGGATTGTAATCTTTTGCGACTCACAAAGCGCCCGTAGTGGTCTCGGAATCTCCTTACCCAATTGTCGGCCCCGAACCGGGCCGATGTCGAGATTAGCCTGTGTTGTGTTCCTGGACATGTGGGGATTGTGTAGAATGAGGGCTCTAAAGAGTCCGCGAAAACTGAGGGTCCTGATCAGCGTTTCGCTCTTCCTCACACCGACTACACCATGAGCCACGCTAATAGCTTTATAAAGAAAGTTAGGATTTATCAGTTCCATGTGAATCAATTTTGATGAAACTTTTCCATGCTGGTTCGCACAATATGGCAACACTAATGTTATGTTTTCATTATGCTTTGTTACGTTTTTCTACTTTTATTTCTCGTCGACCAACCTCCCAATGCCGTTAATGCTTCAGTCTTTCTCTGTCTTTGAATTGGGCACACTCGCAAGACGCACTGACATTTGATGGAGCGCTACCCTGCACCTGACGGCGTTGTGCCTCAGACTGTTTGGCACATTCTTGTTGAATGTCCGGTTCTGGGTGAGCTTCGCGCACGTTACATTTCCTGGTACCCGAACGATCGGGGTCGCTACCGCTTGTCTCTTCTACTCGGGACGAGTTCGTGCTCACTGACCTGTGGACTTTTTGGAGGAGGCTGTCCTCCTCCATTTTATTTTACTCTCTTTGTTATAGGCCGCATATTCCTGTGCCGAGGGAGGCGGGCATCTTCCCGACGCTGGAACGTGCTCCCTTCTCTTTTTTTCTTCCTTTTTTTTGCCGTTTTGTTTTTTCAATCTAGCCTAGCATTAGTCTGTAAGGTGATTACAGCGACTTTACTGTTGGTCATATATTCCCGCATCGGGGAGGGGGGGGGAGGTGGATCTATTTAGTATTAGACTACCAATTGATTGCGTCGACTTGTGGCCTTGGAGGCAGTAACCAGATGAGTACTATATATCTTTTTTGTTTTTTTAGACTGTAGGTCACTGAAGAGAAAAAAAGGGCATCAAAGAGGAGTGAAAATCCCCGGTAAAACCCCGCCAAATTCCAAAATAAGTTATTTATATAAGTGGAGTCGCCTGACAGAGATTCCGTGTATTATTAGGGTTTTTCCTCGCTTTACTCAAGGTTTAGAAATTGCACACTAGGTGTATGGGAATTTTGCTCCTGTGTACAAGCGAAATCATTCCACCATCTTTTCTACTTGATATTAATCTAATATTTTATTTTCAGCTGGTTGAACTGTATTACGTCTTAACACATGACACCATACTCTTTCTGAGTGATATTGGAAATGGCGTAATGACATTGATCCACGCAGTACAATCCATTGCGAAAAGTGTATGCAGTGCTGTTGGAGTCATTGGAACAGGAATTTCATCATCTGTGCATGGCATCTATTCGCTGATTGATCTAACTTATTCATCCCTAATCGATTTGTGTCGACTTCTGGTTGATCTTTATCTTGCATTGAAGTGCGGGTTCATTTTGTTCGGCTCAGCCATTTTGTTTGGAATTTCATTTTTGCCAAATCTTGTTTGTCTATTAATCGCAGCGTCTGTCCAGCTAGTTGCCAATTTTTACTTGAGTGCTGGTGTTTTAATACAAGACCTTTGGTTCGCCCTTAAATTCACATTCAAAGATATTTCTATGTCACTTCTTGATTTCTTCGGCGATATTCCTATCCATGCTGTCTTGGGAGCCTGCCTCGGAGCGCTCATACTCGTTGGCTTGAAACTGTTGCTGCAATATATGATTGACAACTTAATTCTGATTCCTGATTTGCTCGTTCCATCCCTCGTCACTATCATCAAACGTCGCTTTCTCAACTGGTACGTTCGTGTATGGCGTAGAGCCAACCGACCACCCACTAGAGAGAATAGCACTGATGAGGAGTTCTTCGATGATGTCAGCGATCACAATGGAAATGACAACAATGCCAACGTCCCTGATCGGAACTTGATTCCAGAATGTCCTCTTCCTTCCCTCGTGACCAATGCAATTGTCAGTACTGATCAGAGCCCTGCTTCCAATGCATCCCAAGGTGATCAGTTTCAGGAAGAGTCGACGAATTCCTTCACCTACAACTTGGGGACCTTGAGTCGTCCTCCGATCGCTCGGAAACGTACTTTGGGGCTTAAAGACAGCGTCACTGAAGATAAAGTTAAGATAGTGGGATCCCTTAATGGGGAGGTATATCAAAAGGCGTATGATGTGGACAGAAACGTTCAACAATTAGAGTGGGCACAACAACTCTACAGGGAACTACAATATGAGAGAGAAAACAAGTTGTGTATTATCTGTCAAGACAAGCCAAAGTCTGTTATTCTTCTGCCTTGTCGGCATATGTGTTTATGTAACTCATGTCGCGCAGCTATCATAACAAGAGATAATAGTTGCCCAGTATGCAGGAGGCCAATTCTTGATACTTTGCGGGTTTATCTCTCTTAAAACATTTTTATTTATCACTCGCAAAAAAGCAAGTTTTGGAGCATGATTTTTATAATAACTGTAAATTTACCTTTGAAAGGCTGTGAAATATCTGCAGATTCCAAATTTCATGCAACATTAATATAGAAAAAATGCTTTTCTTTTGGGGTGAAAATGCCAAATTATACATTTCTTTACCTTAATATAATTGACTTACAAAGTGCATGCAATATCTTGGGGAGTTCTAGAATATTCCTCTTCCTATTGTATATCCCACTTCGAAATGAGCCCCCTGCCCTTACTTAGGTGGAGAGACTATGCTAGCTTCTAGTCTTTTTCTTTTTTTTTGTTATTGTATTTTCTCCATCCATCATATAGGACAGATGCAAATATCCTGAACATGCCTTTTCCTTATTCCTACACCATTGACGGGACGATATATTACACCAACAAATTTATGATGTTTTGGGGAGGGAGGTGTAAATTTATAATTTCTTTTTTTATGCATTCAAGTCTGCTGATTCTAAAAATGACCTGAATTTATCATAAATGAAGAATACATTTTTAACATCTCAAACACAACCAAAAATCAACCAAAAGCTTAATATGTTTATTGATATACATGTATTTGAGTCTGCTGATTCTACAAATGAAATTTTTCTTTGTGCATCATTAATTTTATCCTAAATAAAGAATACATTTTTTTATAATCTCAAAAATTTATCATCATATAAAATATATATGTAGAGTACATTTCCCAAGAAAATACCCTGTAAGGGCCATGGTGATTTGCTCTCCTGGCCGCCGTGCTAACGGGACTCAGTGCCCCATCCTGCCCCAGCTTATCCTCTTCTCCTTCCTTCCTTCAGACAGCCTGTGTTTCTCCCCTACTTCCTCACTTCCCTTACAACCTCTCCCACAACTTTCTCTGGTCGGCCTCTATTTTCACAGGGTAGATGCTGACCTTCTTAGCCAACTATCCCGGATCGGGGCTGACGGGGGAGAGGACAATGTTGCCTAACCCCTGAGCTCCGATTTGGGATGGTGGGTTTTTAACAACCTGCTTCATCCACACCCATACCTTGCTCACATCCCCTTTCCTTCTCATTTCACTATCTATCATTTTACGCCGTGCCCAAGGTGTCTCTGCCATCCCCCTACGCAGAGCGGGCTACTGCGAGGGGTGATTAGCGTTTGCTTCCCGCAGAAAGAATAGGGTCCCCGAGCCCGATGATGAAAATCCCAAAAATAAAACTTTTTGCCATCGACGGAGCCACCTTCGGGCAACTCCACTGAAAAAATGGTGTCGCCCCCATAGGGCTCTCGCAGGGGACCCTCCAAATCTCTCTAACCGGAGAGGAGGCTTACTCCTCTCTTTTGCCTACAGGTGTAGGGGACTTCCCCTCACCCATTTGTCTGGAGGTGCCTCCCTGTTTCCAGCGGCAGTCCCCCTTTACTTTCCAAGGGGACTGCCAAGAAAGATGGCAGGCAGCCCGCCCATAACCGACCAATTCCCATTCAAGCGGCTCGGTGGGGCAAACCTCCCTAGGTAGGGAGAGGAAAGACAGGGCCCATCGGCCCCTTCCTTCGAAAGACCTGCTGGCTCGGATATTGACTTTAGCGGGGGTCAAGGCACGTGCCGCCGCCCCCGCCCCCGAATAACCTGGCTAGCGACACCGCTGCCAATGGTACCTGTGATGTCCTGGTGGGGGGGGATTGCGAAATGGAGCCCCCATCCCCCGAGATAGACATAGTCCTTGAGGCACCCCCCACCCCCATAAGGTGCACGGCGATTTGCTCTCCCGGCCGCCGTGCTAACGGGACTCGGCGCCCCGTCCGGCCCCAGCTTGGCATCCCTTTTCTCCTTCTGCTAACCCCTACTTCGTCTTCTGTACCAATTCTCTTTCACCCTGCATCGTCCTTCCATCTACGTTTGTTTGTCGATCTCGGTGTATCAGAGCTGTCCGTCAGGGGGCGCGGCCCTTTAGCTGGTCCTACCTGTATTGGTTGGTGTGTACCTAAGCCGCCGTGGGGGGTCTTTGCTTCACCAACCGGTAAATTTCCGAGGTTGGCCGGCCTTTTTTAAAATGATGGTTGGGTCAGGTTGTCGACGGGCTTACCCTCCTGGTGGGCCGGCTCTCCGAGTAGACAGTGACCGCTGCGCGAGTTCGCACCCACTTTTATACTCTACTTTATATGGCTAATAATAAAAAAAAAATTAAAAGTCCTTTTCTTCGCTTGTTAGATCCCTTCGCAGAAGAGAGAGATCCTGATTTCGATTATCCTCGTTTCCTGGTGCTGAATTCCAGTTCCGGGTCTCCGCTTTCTAAATGGCCGTGTTTGATTTGAGTGAGGAGTTTGAGTCCCACTGTGGTGCGCCCCGCCGTATGTGGGCCCGTGGTAGTTGCGATTTAATGGATGAGGTATCTTCGCGAGAGAAGTGTGGCGCCGTGCGGGATTTTTCCTCCCTCTCGGAGGTCCAGGTTTCGGTTGTGCCCCACCCTCGCCTTAATTTTGTTAAGGGAGTGATTCGCTACAACGATTATTGCAATATGATGTTTCGAGACTAAAAGATAAACTTTCGTCCCAGACAGTTCCGGACGCTTATAAGGTTTCTAAGTCTGTTGGTCTCGCTAAGGTTCCTACAAGTACGCTCATCGTTACCTTTGAGCGTCACGATCTGCCCCAGTTTGTTCGTGCTAGTTATATTCGTGTCCCTGTGTCCCGTTATGTCGAGCTCCCCACGCAGTGTTTTAATTGCCACCAGTTGTGGCAATATGAGCAGCAATTGTAGGCGGGTTCGTCGCTGTGTAGCGTGTGCTTTGGTGTACCATGGATCCTCTTGTGGGAATCCTGAATGTTGCGCCAATTGTGGAGGTTCCCATAACGCGGCTTCGCCTTCTTGTCCCGTATTCCTTTTTGAGAAGGATTTCCTGGCTCTTCGGGACTCCTCAGGCTCGACTTCAGTGCGGCCCGCCCCCTCCGGCCGTCTCTTCTCTGAAGTCCTCCGGGAGGCAGGGTGACGGTCGTCCCACTCCTCTATCTTCTCGCGGTCCCTCTTTTGCTCCTTCTCCCCTGCCTTTGGTCCTTCCTCGCAGTTCCTCCGTTGCCATTGGTCTCTTATCATGTTCCTCCCTCTGTGGCGGACCGTGAGACCGACCGAGCTGAGACGCTGGAGGATATCCGGCGGTTCCTTCCGTTCCTTTTCCTAAGCGCAAACGGAAGGGTTCCTCCTCACCCCGTTCGGAGTCCAAGCGCGCTGCCTCTGATGAGCCTGGTTTGGCCCCCCGAGTCGGTTATTGAAGCGTTCTCTGTTTTGATGTCTTCTGTCCGGGCGAAAGTTCACCCGGTCCCTTCTTTCTTGCCCCTTACCTTTGTGCAGTCTTCTCTGTCTCCTACCCCAGTTTCGTCTCCCTTGCCTCCTACCCCTGTTCCCTCCTCACCCTCTGACCCTACTCCTTCCTCTCCATCTGATCCAATTTCCTCCTTATCCTCTGACCCTGTTCCCTTCTCACCCTCTATCCATGTCCCGCCTTCTATTCCATCTTCGCATCTTAGTTCTCGTCCGTCTCTGCTCGATCTCCCTTTCCCTCCGGGCCATGAGCCCCCTACGTTGGGGGTTCTGCCTGGCTCTCAGCTGTCGCCTCCCGCCGTTCACGCTGCGAGGTCCGTACCGGGTGCGTCCCCGACTCATCGCAATTTGTCATTTGCTCCTTCTGGGCCTTCTGGTAGTCGGGAACCTTAGACGGTCTCCGTCACTAGAATCCCGACGTTGGTGTCGAGACGACAGTAATGTCTGTCATCCTACAGTGGAATTGTCAAGGGGCTCTTCCCAAGTGGGGGAAACTCCAGCTCTTGCTTTCTAGCGTTCGGCACTTCCGGGTATTTAGTTCCATCCCCCCGGCCTGGGGCGTGTCCCATATTGGTGCTTGGCTTTTAATTTCCTCTTCGCTATTCTCTGCGCCACTTTCCCTCCGTACTAGCTTGCAGGCTGTTGCTGCGAGGGTTTTTATTTCCAAGCTTTTAACCGTTTGTTCTGTCTACATCCCCCTGGATTTTAGTTTGTGTCGGTCTGACTTTTAGAGCTCACAAGTCAGTTACCTACCCCGTTTTTATTACTTGGTGATTTTAATGCCCGCCACCCATCTTGGGGTAATACTGCCCGTAATCTTCGGGGCGGAGTGGTTGAGTCCCTCTTATTATCCGATTCCTTTTGTCTTTTAAATTCGGCGACTTTACTTCTTACCATGTTCAAACGGATTCGTTTAGTGCTGTAGACTTGTCCTTATGTTCGCCCGACTGTTTCCTCGATTTCCGGTGGTCAATTCGGGACGACCTTTCCGGGAGTGATCACTTCCCGATAGTCTTGTCGACCGCCCTTTCTGGCCCGTGTCTTTCCCTCCCTCGGGATCTGCGGCGAGCAAATTGGGTTGGGTTCCGGGAGGCTTCCTTTATTGATGCCTCCCGGGTTTCCTTCGATACCGTAGATTCACCGGTCTCATATTTTAGAGGCTGCTGAGCGCTTCGTTCCGCGCATCAGCTGTTAGCGGTGTTCTTAGACATTCAGAAGGCCTACGATACCACCTGGAGATATGCTGTTTTACGTCAGTTATATGATTGGGGTATGAGGGTATTTTTACCGGTTTTTATTCAAGAATTGTTATTGTCCCGTTATTTTAAGGTCCGTATTGGGGATGCTTTTTCAGGCTTGCGGATTCAAGAGGAGGGTGTTCCCCAAGGGTGTGTTTTGAGTGTCACATGTTTCGCCGTTGTCATTAATAGTCTGATGTCCACTCTTCCGGAGTCGGTTTTGGCTTCCCTCTTCGTGGATGACTTGGCGTTGTTTTGTTCATCTGCCCGCTTGCCTTCTGCTGCCTGTCGATTTTCAGCTGGCAATTTTGATACCGTGTCGGGTCGTGCTGTATCAAAGTTTCCGTTTTTCGGTCACCAAAACGAAGGCCATGCATTTTAACGGGATCGTAATGTCCTTGGCCCCCCTCCCCTCTTCTTGGATGGCACGGCGATTGAATATGTCCCCGTTTTTAAGTTTTGGGGTTTAACGATAGCAAGCTCACTTGGGTACCCCATTTCGTCGCTTGGGGGCGTCCTGTTCGAAGGTTATGGATTTGCTTAGGGTTTTATCCCACACCACTTGGGGTGGTGATAGGCGCACCTTGTGGTCGCCTTATTTGGCACTGGTCCAATCCCGGCTGGACTACGGTTGTCAGGTGTATTCTTCAGCGTCTCCTTCAGCCTTGAAGATACTTGACCCTGTTCGTTCGCTTGGGGCCCGTCTTAGTAGTGGAGCCTTTCGCACCTCGCCTATCCCTAGCCTCTTTGTTGAGGGTGGCATGTTTCCCTTGCGATACCACCGGCTGCAGATGTGCTTACGATTTCTGTTTCGTGTTGGCCCTCCCATTCCCGCCGGCTCCGCTTTGGGGCGTCCGCCCTCCGCAGGTCTGTACTGCTTTTTGGCATTTCGAGAAAGGGTCTACTGACCCTCGTCTATTAAAGGGCCTGTTTCTTGAACATGCGTGTTCTCATGCTCACCAGCGTCCCATCTATACTGACTGCTCGAAGTCGGACCGCGGTGTCCTCTACGGAGTCTCTTCGGTCCGCCCTCCCTCCTGTATCAGCCGTTTTTACCCCAGACTTGACGGCCATTCCTTTGGCTTTTAATTTGATTTTATCCCTCAATTCTTCAGATTTTATTGTTTTTAGCGATTCCAGGCCTGGTTTGGAGGCGGTTCGTTCTTTTACGTCCATACACCCTTTGGTTTTACGAATTCGCTCTTGGCTGGTCAGAAATGCCTCCCATTACAGGGTGGCGTTCTGTTGGGCTCCGGCTCATGTTGTGGTCCCGAGCAACGAGGCGGCTGGCCGGCCGCCCTCGACGTGCCGGATGCAGCCCCTGTGCTATTAGGGGTTCCTACCCCGTAATCAGGGCGTATGTCTTTTGTTTGTGGCAGAGAGAATGGGATTTGTTCCCGTATTAGACGCTCTGTCCTTTCCTGGTCATCTGGCTCTCAGCGGCTCCGGTCTTGGGAGGTTGCGAATTGGGCACATGCGACTCATCCATGGCTATTTAGTTTCGGGTGGAGGCCAGGTTGCCCCTGGTTGTCCCTTTTGCGGTGGCGAGTTGTCTGTGACTCACATGTTAGTAGTTTGTCCCCGCTTTGATTCTCTTCGAAATTCTTGCTTCCCTACCCTTTCTGGCGTCTCCTTCCCTGCTCGACTTCGCTTCATTATTTTATCAGAGGACACTCTTCGGTTGTCCTCCCTCCTTACATTTCTATCACAAAGTGACGTTTTATCCATATTATAAATTCTTTCCATTTTTGTGTTTAGGCTTATTGTTTTATCTTTTATCCTGTGCCCTCCCCTGCGGCTGGCGCATGTCATTTGTTTATTGCCCCAGCCGCCCTTGTTTTTAGAATGAGTGATGTATGCCATAATTTATGTGTGTTGTAGTTTTTTTTTCTAATCCTTTGCTTTCTCCATTTTTATTGAATGTCTCCCATCACGCTGCCACTTCGGTACCCATGGACCTATCCCCCAATGCCGCGACGGCTTCAGGTCGCTTTCTGTCGTCTCCGAATCGGACACACTCGTGTGACGCATCGCTATTTGATGGAGCACTCACCTGCGTCGTCCCCCAGACTGTTCGGCACATTCTTGTCGAATGTCCCAGTCTGGGTGATCTTCGCACACGTTACCTGTCCCGGTACCGGGATGGGCGGGGTCGCTACCGCCTGTCCTTTGTACTTGGGACGAGTGCGTGCACATTGACTGGTGGACTTGTTGACTTTTGGTGGTAGGCCGGTATTCTCCTTTTTATTTAAATAGGTTTTGTTGTTGTTTTTGTTATTTTTTTTCTTTCTAGGTCACACGCGCCGAAGCCGGAGCTTGCTTCCTAATTGTTATCTCTTTTTATTGTTGTTTTCTGTTCAGATTTTTATTTTAAAGTAGCCTAGAGCTAGGCTGTTTGTTTGCGGCGACTTATGCCCAAGTGGGCAGTCGCCAGATAGCCCCTTAAAAAAAAAGAAAAAAAAAGCCACTTCGGTAAGCGACAAAGGCAAGATCGGCACGTCCCCCCCCCCCCTCCCTTCCTCCGGGGCAGAGTCCCTGAGTTAGACCAAAAGTGCTAATGCGCCATACTAATCGCTCCTGTCAACGAGCAAAGTCGGGGTTACCCGAAATCCCTGTAAGTTGCTCCAAGGCCGCACACGATAATTGCGGACGGCCGCACCCAGTATCTCCTTGAGAAGGACTTCTGGCTGTTCAGGCTCAGGATCCTCTCTCATTTCGCGAGGCTAAGGACTTGGTCCTGGCGCGCCCGCCGCCGCCCGGGACGTCCTATGCTTCAATGTTGAGAAAGACGCCCTCTGCTCCAGGCACGGTCGTTCCCGCGCCCATTCGGAACCGTTCTGCGGGTTCTACCCACCCTGGGAGCTTCCCTGGTAATCCTGGCGGCACAAAGAGTTCACACCCAACCCTGACTAAAACAGGGCTGCCCTCCATTCCACCCAGCCTGACCATTTCGCGTAAGGCGAAACGGCCGCACGCCGTGAGGCCATCTTCTTGCGTTCCTAAAGTTGCCCCACGAATGGAGGACAACACTAAAGGAGCTTCGGCTCTTTCACCCACACCCAGTGGTAGGTTGGGTGTCTCGGAAACGGTGGATATTCGAAAAGAGGGAGGAAAAGACTCGAATGGCGAGCCCAGCATCCTCCAATAAGTCCTCGAAGGCAACGGCTCCCGGAGTTCTGCCTCCGGGAAGCGTACGGCCATTTCCGTGAGGGTATTCTCTTCGAAGAGGGCCCCGGCGTTTCCTCCTACCTAGGCCTGGAGGCCATATTCCTTCAATGGAATTGCCGCGGCCTCCGGCCCAGCTGGGAGGAGTTGCGGAGGCTCGTCTCCTCCCGTTCCCCGTTATTTATTCTTTTACAGGAGACCATGCTTGGCGCATGGCCCCTGCCCACCATCTCGGAGTATAAGAGTTTTGCGACCCCACTACCACGGGATGGGTGCTGGGCGGGAGGATGTGCGATTTACGCCCGGCATGATGTCTCTGTTCTTCTCTTCGCTTTATATATCTCCTTTCAAGCAGTAGCTGTCCAGCTTCACTTGGATAGTAGCTATACTTTTATTTCCGCGTACATTCCACCGTCAGCCGTGGCCCTTTCTCTTGCTCGGAGATCTAAACGGTAGACCCCCTTCTGGAAAAACTACTCGATTAATCCCCGGGGTCAAGTCTTCGCCCACCTGATCGACGAGCTGGAGATAAGTGTCCAAAAGGTGGATGAATTTACGCATCACCGCTTTATTTTCCTGTCTCGATCTATCTTTGTGCTATCCGGATGCACGGCCTGATTTGGGGTGGGGAGTGGTCGATGACCTACATAGTAGTGATCACTTTGCCATTCAAATATCATTTAGGGGGCCGCTGCCGCCTGAGAGCCCGCCCCGGTGGTGCTTGGTGCGGGCGCGGTGGCCTGCATTTTAGGAAATGACTGATTTATCTGTCTCAGTCGAGGAGTTTAGGTCTGGAGTTGAGGCCGTTGGGTTCTTCTCCAGCAACCTCATCGCCGCGGGCCTAACTATGTACTATTCCTAGAAGGTCTGGCCGCTTTGCACGCAGACCATTCCCGTGGTGGGCAGCAAAGTGTAAGACGGCCCTCAAGCAGAAGCGTTATGCCTACATGCTCTATAAGCGCCGCCCGAACGAGTTTACATTCGCCGAATTTCGTCGGGCTAGGTTCCGGTATATTTCGAATACGCCCGCCGCTCTTCTTGGCGGACATACGTGTCTTCACTTAAGGAGAAGACCCCTCTAGCAGAGGTGCGGAAGCGAGTCAAAAGGATTCTGGGCAAGTTCTCGCTGCACCGCAATCTTGGGCAACGCATCCGTTGCGGAATCCTTTGCCACCGCTTTCTCTGGGATGTTGCTCCGCCAGCATTCAATGCGCGTCGTGATGTCGCGGTAGGCCTCCGACCCAAAGCGAAGAACCCTTCAACGACAGGTTTACTCTGAGTGAGGCGTTCCGCTCTTCGTGCACGGACACCGCCCATGGTTCGGACGATTTCCCGTACGCCATACTTCGACATCTAGGTAAACGAGGCATGGCCTTTCTGTTAGATTTGTTCAACAGGATCTTGGTAGAGTGTCTCCTCCCAGATTCCTGTTGAATCGCTTCTCCGCTCGCTTTTCGCAAGCGAGGAGAGATCATTCTACCCTGGCCGGTTTCCGCCCAATTTATCCAACCTCTTGCGTGTGCAAGTTGGTTAAGAAATTGGTAAATGTTAGATTAGCCTTTTTTCTGGACAGCGGAGGCCATCTGTCTTCTGCACAGTGCGGCTTCCGCAAGTTCCACCACGACGGATGCTCTGCTCCGACTGGAAAATGCCGTCTGCGAGGCCTGCCCTCGTAGGCAGCAGAAGGCCTATGAAACCGCATGGTGATACGGTATCATGGAGACTCCACACGATGGGGGCGATGGACGCCTCCCAATGTTTATATCGGAATTTTTGCGACATGGTCGATTCCGCCTAAGGGTGGAGGCAGCCATCTCCGGCCCAATGGAGCAAGAAGATGATGTCCCGCAGGGAAATGTCCTCTGTGTCACACTCTTTGCCCTGAGAATCAACGGCATCACCTCGGTACTGCCGGAAGATGTTCTCGCTACGCTCTACGTGGACGACTTTTCGATCTCTTTTGGCGCCCCCCAGATGCCAACTCTAGAGCGTCGACACCAACAGGCATTAAACCGCGTCTCTTGCTATGCCAAGACCAAGGTGGTGCACTTCTGTCGCCATCCACGGCTCCACCCTGACGCAGACTCGTTTCTTAATGGGGTACACCTGGAAGTGGTTGAAGGTTGAATCGCACCGTTTCCTTGGTCTTGTATTTGACCGACGCCTCACCTGGGCGGCTCATATTTGCAGCCCTAGGGTCGCTTGTGCCCGCACCATGAATATTCTTCGTTCCGTGACGTTCAGTGCTGATTGGAGTACCCCCTTATTTTTTATCGATCCTTTGTTAGTTCTAAGCTCATATACGGATGTAAGTTTTATGCATCTGCAGCTGAGCGTATATTGCGGAAGGTGGACTCGATCCACCACAACGGCCTTCGCCTGGCGACCGATGCCTTCCGCACTTCCCCCATTGAGAGCCTATTTGTCGATGATGGGGAGATGTCACTTTCTGTACGGCGTGCATAGTGCATTATTCCCCTGTACACGTGAGCTTGGCGTCTGCCTCAGTCGCCAACATCTCTCACTGCATCCGCAGCTTATTTCGACGGTGCCCATGCCGCCGAGAGAGGCCAATCATACCCTAAGCCCTTTGGGTTTAGGGCTAGGAAGCTCCTTCGAGACGTAGGTGTAGCTCTGTCCGGTGGCGCCCCTAGTTCTGCCCTGGAGGGTACCACCTTTGGCTATTTGTCGCCACGCCTCTGCTCCCAAAGCTTCTACAGCGCCGGGAGTATTGCGTTCGACCATTTGGGAGCATACTTCGTGTCCGCTGGAACCGTGCCAGTGTATACGGATGATTCCAAGTCCTAAAAGGGGCTTGGCTTCCACGCCGTATCTCGTCTGTTTGAAATCAGTGGGGCTTTGCCAGTCGCTGTGTCTGTCTTCACGGCCGAGCTGGTGGCAATACGCCACTCGTAACGAGATTACGCGAGTGCCCGGTTCGGAGACCGGATTGTGATCTATAGCGACTCACAAAGCGCCCTGAGTGCTCTCAGGGCATTGGAATCTTCTCATCCCCTGGTTCGCGATATCCGTGACGCCACGGTTTTGGCAAGCCGGGCGGATGTCGAGATTGCCTTCTGCTGTGTTCCTGGACATGTAGGAATTGCGGGGAATGAGAGCGCCAAAGACTCCGCGAGGACTGGGCGACCGGACCAGCGTTTCGCTCTTCCTCACACCGACTATATGGCAGGAATGCGGGCATCTCCTGGCTATGGGTAAAGAAGATGGGAGACGGTCGAGGGTAACTTAAAGTTGCGTGTCATTGCGCCGCAGTGTTCCCACGGACCTACCCCCCAATGCCGCGAAGGCTTCAGGATGCTTTCTGTCGTCTCCGAATTGGACACACTCGCGGGATGCACCGCTATTTGATGGATCGCTTGCCTGTGCCCTACTGTGAAGACCTAGTTGTACTCCAGACTGTTTGGCACATTCATGTTGAATGTCCCAGTACTGGCGATCTTTGCGCACGTTGCATCTCCCGGTACCGGGACGAGCGGGGTCGCTACCGCTTATCACTTGTACCCGGGACGGGTTAGTCCACATTGACTTTGGACTTAATGACTCTTTGGAGGAGGCCGGCCTTCTCCCCTTTATTTAACTGGTATTTTTGTTGTTTTTTGTGTAGTTTTCTTCGTAGGTCGGACGTTCCTTCGCCTGGGGGGAGGCGGCCTTTCCCCGACGCCTGAGCTTGCTTCCCTTTTCTATTTTTATTATTGTTGTTTTAAAATAACCTAGTCCTAGGCTGTCGTAATTACGGTGATTTATGCCCAGCAAGGCATTCGCCAGACAAGCTCCTAAATTTTTTGGGGAAAAAATTCTATTCTACACTTACTACTAATGAAGTGAGTTGAAACGGGACGGCGGCATTTTGAAAGGAATCAGAAGAGTCTTTCTATAGCGCTGAACCTTAGTACGCTTAAAAACGCACATGAGCGGTTCCAATTGGCCACACAAAACGTTTGTAATGAGCTTGCGAGTAGCTCGTATTCCAGGTTGCCAAAGATCACACAGGTGTGTTCAAATATGTGACGACGGTAAACTAGAAGAATAAGAGGACAGTCGGGTAATGAAAAGTCGACCAGGGTGTGCCTGGAATTACTCTGGTAAGTCGATCTCGCGAACGACGAGTTGAGAAGAGTGACTCGTTATTTGCGTGCCTTCATTCTATTTCTGAGCCAACGCTATTCTCTCATGATCAATGGGCGCATGATGGAGTTACGTGCACGATCTTGAAATGCGAGAAAGCGCCCCTGGTACGACGTCTGAAGACCCAGGGATGTATTCAATATCGCTTGTAAGCTGCAAGATTAAGTCTAGATGACGAGCATTGACTGCAAAGTGTGTGGAAGAAATACTATCAACGGATAGTGCACTAACCAATGGCTAGTGGTCAGTGAAGACGGTAAATTTCCCTCCTTCCGAATATTGTCAGAAGGTAGCGAAGGTCGAGATATTGTCCCAAATTGAAGAGAGTTGTTCTTTGTGATTAAGAGGAGAAAGTAGAGTGGTTGCATGATCCTAACAACGTCAAGGATAAATCTATAGTAAAAGCTAACAATTCCGCACAACCGACGAAGTTGCTTGAGCGAAGATGCTCGTAGGAAATTCCAAATGTCAGTAACCTTGTTGCCGAGAGGATAAATTCGGTCAGCAGATTTGCGCCACACCACACACACACCTAGAAGTGTTGAATCCTATACCATAATCTGCAAGTGGTGCGAAAGCCCTACGAAGGTGAGATATATGTTCTTCTAAATAAGATTGTATATGGATGTTGTCTATGTAACAACAGGCGAAAGGAAGATCCCTCAGAACCTGATTCATGAAATGTTGGAAGGTCTGACAACTGGTGCAAAGACTATAAGGCATTTGGGGCAGGACGAATGAACAAAATTGCGTGGTAATAGTCGTCTTGGGATGTCATCTGGTTGAAAGCACGAACCAGATCGAGTCGATAAAACATTCAAAAACCGAAGAATGCAGAGTTGAAGATAGACAGGGGAGAGTACAGGCATTTAGCCGCTTGTAATCTTCCAGAGTGGATTTGTGTACGATATGAAGTGGAGAGGCACAAAGAGAAGTAGAAGGGCTAGTTATGCAAGCTTTCACCATGAAAGTGAATGTTTTTTACATGATTATACTTTTCATAATGACTTACATGTCAGTTGGGGCTTTTGTTTCTTAAAGCTGTCAAAGCGGTGCCTGGTGAACTCTACAGCTTGAAGGAGATTCTCTTTGCTTAGCATCTGTTGTTATGACCTTTACAAAGTCGCTCATCACCTTGAGACTACTACATTCAGCAATGCCCTTCGCCGTTTTCAGAAGTTACTCGGATCCAATAATCAGTGTGGCTACAGGAAATGCGATTCTGAGCCAATGAGATCAACCAGGGTAGGTTTAGTTGTATTTCACTGGAATAGAGATTTCCTATTCTGAAGTTGTCTGGCTTCTCGGTGTCATGTAACCGGACATCATTATCGTTCTTCAATGTGTCACTCAATCTACTGCTGAACAGGGCAAATGGCGCGAATTTCTGCGTTAGGTGCTATTTGTGGTTTTCAATCTTATTAAGTACTACATCAGCAAGCTCTCGGTCACTTTTCTTGTAATTCATGTGCTGAAATAGACTTTATCATTCACGGGCGCATCTGTAGCAGACATTGCCATCACACGTACAGTAGTGTAGAAAATCAAGAAAGATGTTGACTCTTCCCAGCTTTGATACAGTGTCTTCGTCGTACTCATGTTGATGTGAAAACATCAGTATTTTCATGAAGTGCAGATTTCTGGCCTGATCGACTCCAATGAATACTTCGAGGGGGCGATTCTCCAAGAATAATGGCTGTTAGTTCAGTCATTTCCCTATAGTCGCATCTTGTAAGCCTTTCTGTACTTTGAATGTGTTGGAGCATTTCTTCACTGTTGTTCTTATTTTTCTTTGGCCATTTGTTGTTGATAGCCAACATCTTTAAGTTTTCCTTGGACATGCCCGTACAAGAACTAAGCCAGAGATTTTTGTATTTTATTATTATTTATTAATTTTATGATCTTTCATTTGATACTCAATTTATTGCCCTACCTTATTTAGATCAAATGTTATAGTGCCAAACCTGATTCAAGGGACCCCAGAACTCGATCTCTTGGCCGAAACGACCTAAGGACGAAAGAAAGACCTCCCCTAACCTGATCCAGGAAACGGAAACCAAATTATCCAAATTGCGTGGTGATAGCTTTCTTTGGATTATCATCTGGGTGAATGCACGAAACTTTTCCGAGCCGAGAAAAGATAGAACCGAAGAGAGTAGAGTTGAAATAAAAGATATGGCAAAGGGTAATTATATGTGATCGTACATACTTTCACCTGCATTTAATCACTGCCAGCCATTAGCTCAGGCGGACTAAGACTTCGCTACTACATGAATCGGAAAAGCCCAAAGAGAAGTAGCAGGACAAGCTATGCCAGCATCCACCACAAAACTGAACTGGACTAAGCGACAGGAGTGTAAGAATACATGCCCTCGTGTCGTTTCACCGTAAGGGGCAACAGTGCTGACGAGGCTCAGCCCACAGTCTGGCTCAAGCTTAGCCTCCCGCTAGCATATACGTTCTTATTTTTTTTAACAACTTCCCTAATCTACTTCACTACAAGGGGGTAAGTACCCTTTGTAGCCTGTTACACATGGTTCTCCCGGCTGAGATGAAATTAAATTGCATTGAACTCGCTGACAGAGCCGTGGCAATAGGTGCATATTTCTATTCATCCTTTCATTCATATGGTGGGTATAGAAAACCTTGAGTTATCACGATTTATAGACTTATACTATCAGCATTCATCTAACTCATATTTCGATAAAAGAAAACAATTTTTAAACGTAATTGCCACGATTACACATTCGCTTTGTTTTGTTTGTATGTAATCCCTACAAATGTAAAACATATTTTTTCACTTCCTATTTTAAACGCCATTTTTATATTTAATCATATCTACTCTTTCATATAATTTAACAATAATTTTCCTCGTTTGGCCGTCCCATTCTAGGAAAGCACATTTCATTCGTAGCTCGCGTTCAGTATCAAAAGACCACTTTTGCATCAGCCCATACTGCATTGTACATATTGCAATATTAATACATAATCGACACACAAAGTTATATACACCCACATTATCCGTATAGCCATCCACCATTACTTAATAAACTTCGACCATTATCACATATTCATTCCATTACTTATTTTAACTCAGCTAATCAATTTATCCTTATTCTTGCCTAGCTACCTCTAGTTAATTAACGCAAGTCACTCCAAATAGTTATAATTTCCTTATAAAAAACCCCAACAAATATTACAGTCCTAAAAACAACTCACAAATTTATAGATTGAAAATATATATTATCCGAATAAGTATAACCTCGAGGTTACTTATTAATGAATTAAAGTTATAATACATATATAATATTTATCCTTCAAGATACTTTCCTTTCTGAAATATTTAAATAACGTTTATTAGTTGTCTATAACTTTCGCTTCGAGTAAAATAGCTTAATGTTGCCACTTTCGTATCCCTGATATAATAGCTGACTTTATATTCAAACTAATTTGTATAGTGTAAATATTATTTTTGTATTCTTCTTAATTTTCATCGATGTCCATATAATCCCATAACACTGTGTAATTAACAAAATTTCACTTTTGCCCTGTCCTATGTTTAAGTGTTATTTACTAATTGTTTGTGACTTTATTAAATAAAAAAAAGAGTCAATTTTAATACCCAAACTTTGCTCTTGTGGCTAGGACATTGAATTTTTAAATTAGCTCATTTATGATAAATAACATTATTATGATGCAAATTTTAAAAATATATAAAAAAATTAATGGTTATTTTTTCAGTTATGGTATAATCATATACGGTATTTAAAAAGTTATATAACACGTAATTATTTCTTTTATATTTTGTTGCTTGCGACCTGGACAGCAATGGCAGTTCTCTTACATTCCACATAGATTCAACACTAATTTGGTGAAAAATAAACCAGAGATTTCTAGAACTTTGAAGAATTTCTAGAACATTCTGGCAACGTTGATGACACACATGGCATTAAGAGGTTGTAATCATCTGACAGACTCATTTTGCTATGTCTGCGTCGAATTTATTAAGATAAGAGTGAAAAAGTACTCGGTAGCGAGATCTGCTAAAATGCGTGAGACCTACAAGGCATATTTCGGCATGCCAGTCGTAGATAAAGACAAAGCTTGGGCACCTCATTTCACCTGCGAGCTCTGCAAAAGAACTCTGGACGGGAATATTTTTGCAAATGTTTAATATTATATCGTTGACCTAGATAGCGTATGATACAATATTCTTCGCCCATAAATTTTGATTGATTGAAGGGATTTTGAATTATGAACATGTAGGCCAAAGGAAACACTTCTCACGTGGGATGGAAAATAAATGCAACGAGTTTTTAAAGAAAATAATAAATATATATATATATATATATATATATATATATATATATATATATATATATATATATATATATATATATATATATATATATATATATATTGTGAGGGAATCCCCACGTGGAAGATCTTTAGCAGAAAGGAACTCTCATGTGCAGCAAAAGGCCCGGCTAGGACTAAAGTGGTAAGCCTACCCCCCTTCCCCTCCCCCCTTCCACAAGCGGTAGCCTCGAATCGAGCCCCCGCGATTCACCTTTATGCGAGCTAAAATAGCTCTGCCAGAAGATTCGAGGCCCTTCGAGAGTAGAGCTGTTTCCCGTTAACCCCCAACTCCGGGGAGAGCCTCGGATATAAATAACGCTCGACCCCCGGAAGAGAGACAGAGTTGAGAAGTCTCACCAGAACCAAGAAGATTTCCCTATGGTTCCAAGTCAAGTGCTAGCAACAAAGCAAAGTGACAGCTGGACTATTTTGTGTATTTGGAATTAGCCCCAGACAGGAGGTAATTCCACTGAAAGATCGCCCCGAGTGATTTTCCCGTCTTCTTTCATCAACTCCTGTCGAAGCCCAACTCATTTCGGGTAGTCGAAATACTCTTCCCTGAACCGGAAGTTAAGTCAAAGGACTTCCGATCATTAATTTAATATATCCGAGGACAAAATTTAATAAGCCCAATCCTATCTCCTACACCTCTTCTTCAAAGGACAACATATTCAGTATTCTCAATCTATTTACATATTCAATGTGCTTCAGGAAAGGTATCATTTTTGTTGTACCGATTTGAACTAACCCCAGCAGGTTCATATCATGCATGTATGCAGTAGCCTAGATGTGGCCGCCGTCGTTGGCACCAGCTCGTGTCCGAGCATTGTTTCCGTCATCTGTTATACAATCTTCTCGTTTGAAGGGCAGAGAAGGAGGGAAAATGGTAACGAGGAGCCATTAGCTAAGTATTATGTTTGTGTGATTGTCGCTGCGCGACGGCCACGCGCACTCACTTGACCAGTAGCATGTCCACCGCGGCTTAATGTCAAGGCGCCCCCTTACTCACGTCTGCCCGCCAGACGCAGCCCTCTTCCCCCGATACCAGTTAGGTTTCGCCGTTGAGGTCTTGGGTTTGATTTATTATTTGGAGTTTTCCTTTTAGTCTCTTGCCTGAAAAGGTTTACCCTACTCTCCTTACAAGACAGCAGGGGGTTCAGATTCAGAATTTTCCTTCTGCTAGCCTTTTGTCTGGGTTTATCCGTGTGTAGTTGATCCTCACAAGAGAGGATAGAAGAGGTCTTTATTTCTTCTTAAAACCACATTCTGCCCTCATTTGAATTAGTTTTCTTTTTTATACACAAAAATTGCGGCTTCTCCACTGCTTATTTCACAGCTACCCATTAAATCTGATGGACGTTCAACAATCCGTCATCCGTAGGCACGTTAGGTAGCCTGCAGCTCGGCCACTGAATATACTGCTGAATATATTTAGAAGTGGGGAACGACGGGTAAACACTTCTGCTCTATTTTTATATATATATATATATATATATATATATATATATATATATATATATATATATATATATATATATATATATATATATATATATATATATATATTTGGTTGTTCCACGTAGGGAAAAAGAAAGATTGATTGGAGCTAGCACTTTCAACATCATAACTCACCATATGTTCATCATTAACCTTGCTGAGTAATTATTCCTTAAACTTCTAGGAGTTTTGTATGGAGGAGTGATTTTTAGATAAAAGTAAAAGGAGTTAATTTAGATCGGGGATCGGCTAACTTTTCGGGGTATTACCCCAAAAGAATTTGTAGTAAAATAAATTTACCGCTGACTTTGAAGTACTTTGGGGGACAAATAAAAATCATGGATAATAAAGACATAAAAAATTTATATTAAGATACTGTATAATTTTTTATTTCATCTATCATTAGGAAATAAAAGTATGTCTTTTTGGCATGGAAATAGCCACAAGAAAAAAATAGAAATTATATTTTTATAAACAGAAATTAAACAGTCACTTTTTAGCATTACATGACACACAAGCAAAATTATTGACCATATCACTATCATGTATTTAAAATTCGTACAAAACTAAAATAGGAATATGTTTTTGAATCCATTATTATGGGGAAAAAATGTTTACCCTTTCTGGTATGATAATAGTACACAAATAAAACTAATGAAAAAATGATTGAAAACTTGAATATATCGGCTCCCTCAGGCTTTGGAAAATGATACTGTTTCATCTTTGATACCACAATTTCAATATCAGGGATTTTTTGATGTCACTGCTACTTTGATGCTGTCTTCAGGATCCAACCGGTTTCTTTATTTTGCTTTTATATTTACAAGGGTAGAAAAAGCTTGTTCGCAACGCTAGGTTGTTGCAAAAGGTAGTAGCATTTTAGTTGCTTCCAAATGTGCAGTTTTATAAGCCTTTGCAGCTTTTGACATCCAAAAACTAGAGAGGTCATCCTTGGTCTCAAATTCCATTCTTGTTTCACTGTTGGAACGCAGTTCCATAAGCTCCTCTGCCAATCCTTCAGGCTCTTCGGGCAAATCAGCCAGTTCCCATTTAAAGGGATTTACAACCCAGCGGACAGTATGTGAATCAAACTCTGGAAAGTAGTCACAGAACCTATTCCTAAGTTTGGTCAGGTGCCTTGTGACTGATTCCTTCTGTCACTAAGACTGCAGTCTTCACATTCTTCACAAAACTCTGCTAGGTTTGGAAAGACGGCAATCTTATTGAAATTTACTTTTTGGTTCAAATACTGAAGCTTTGATACAAATGCTGACATTTTTTTTCCTTGCTAAGATGAGATTTATTTTCTTTCCTTACAATTCCTTGTTCAGCGCATTTACATGACCAAAAATGTTAGCTAAGTATGCAAGAAGAGCTAGCCAGGTTGATTTTCTGAACTTCTCTGCAAGTGTGTGTTTTTGATCAGTCAGAAATATTTCAAGTTAGGTTTTAGGAGCCACACTCTATTCAGGACATTTCCACGTGAAAGCCACCTCACTTCCGTATGAAACGGAAGGGTTGAATATCCAGCCTCTCCATCTTCACATAAATCACGAAACATCCTCGTGTTTAGTGCATGCTCTTTTACAACATTGACAATCTTAATTACATCATTCAACACAGCTTCCAATTCTGGTTCCAAATCCTTCACAACTAATGCCTGGAGATGTATTATACAATGGATGACCTGAATATTTAGATTCTGTTGTTTGGCAAAAGCCACAAAACCAGTGACGTGACCAAGCATGGCAGGAGCTCCATCAACTGATACTGCAATACAATCTTCCCACTTTAAATCAACACTTTATTTTTTGAAGTATGCATCAACCTTATTGAACACATCAATACCACGAGTTATCAACTCAAGAGGAGAACATAGCAACATTTCTTCTTCAATTTCATCAGAACTCATGTATCGAACGTATACCATCAGCTTCGAATTGCTACTGATATCTGTAGTCTCATCAAGTTGAATGGCAAACTCTTTACTCCTTTTTACTGAAGAAATCACTTGTTCTCTCACATTTTCTGCAGGATGGAAATTCTTTCTTTAATAACTCTTGCAGACAAAGGCACTGTATTCAGTTGTTTAGCTACTTTCTGCCTACACATTATTTCTGCCATTTTTACAGCCGCCGGTTTGATTAAGTCTTCACCAATAGTATGTGGTTGCTTGTTTCGAGCAACCAACCCCCCCACTTTAAAACTAGCTATTGCTGCTGAACGTTAGTCAAGCGTTGCGCTCTTGTTATTTTCCAATCTATCTTTTGAGTGTTTTTTTTTTCAGATTCTCAAAGTATTCCCGTGGTTTGCAAGCCAGATATGAATGAACCTTGTCCAAGTGTTTCTTCTGTTGATTCTTTTTGAAAGACTCGGCAGTCAGTACTTTCGTACAGACGAAACATTGAGGTTTCATTTGTCCTTTGTCCTCTATTTCTGTGAAGCCATAATCAAGGAAATCTGCCTGATATGTCCTTTTCCTTGCTGATGCCATCTTAAAATGAAAGACAAATCTATCACATTTTTAAGGTCTTTTGACTTCTATTTTTGAAAAATAAAAAAAAATATTTAGTGATGAATTTAAGAGTTTAAATTAAAACTTTAAAATAACATAGCATAAAATCAAACCACAACTCACATCCATAAAAATTCAAACAATAAGACTTAAAAAGAGTGAGCACTACATCTGTAGGGGCTGCATGAAATCTTCTTAAATTGATTTAAACTTGTTAAAAACTTACTTTTAATATAAAATAATTCATTAAAATAAAAATAAATAAATAAATGAAAAATATAATAGATACCGTTAAAATGTGAGAAACTGGCAACTAAACAGCCCATGGGAGCAGGCCCCTTACAAATAAACTAAAATATCCTAAAGTCTAAACTAATTTTATATTTATATATTTATCTTTTGTTGGATTTTAATCACAAAAGTCTACAAAAACGTAAATATTATAGATTATATCATAACTCACCTTATGTAAATAATTATTATATCACTTGATCAGCTCTACTAATTCATCAACTACTCTGAAAGAGGCATGTTCAAAACATGCTACTTAATTAGGAGAAATATTGCCAGATTTTACCGAAAAGTAGAAGAAAGGCTCTTCGATGCACTCTTTTTCTCCAACTTTCATATTCGTTTCCCTCACTTATTACATCCATTACCCCCGATTTTTTCTAAATTACCCCATTTTGGGTAATTTACCCCTGTTCCCCGACCACTGATTTAGATATTTGGCCAGTTTGTATGATAGTAAAGAATAAGAGGCAAGTATGAGTCCTCAAGGTTAATGGTGAGTTATGATGTTGAATTTTTATTTACTAACATTCCCCTCAATTATACAATCAATTTAATATTAAATATGGTGTTCCATTCCAAAAATACTTTTCATGGATTTTCACGAAGCCAATTAAAAAAAAATCCTTGAATTAAGTCTTTCTGAATCTTGGTTCACCCTTAACAATAAAGTTTATTGTCAGATTGATGGTATTGAAATGGGCTCTCCAAATGGGGCCACTTGCAGCTGATTTTTTTATGACCAGCTCGAAGATGAAATCTTTTCTACTAATTTAAACTATAAACCTCCTTCTATCGCCGTTTTGTTGATGATTCCTTTGCAATTTTCGATAACCCTGCAC
This sequence comes from Ceratothoa steindachneri, assembly GCA_963969495.1. Classification (NCBI taxonomy): domain Eukaryota; kingdom Metazoa; phylum Arthropoda; class Malacostraca; order Isopoda; family Cymothoidae; genus Ceratothoa; species Ceratothoa steindachneri. The sequence continues at coordinate 11,875,504 of OZ018324.1, forward strand.
ATAGCAAACTTATCTTAAATTTTTTGAACACTTTACACCCCAACATCAAATTCACCATTGAAGTACAGTCAAATAATAAGATGCCTTTTCTTGATCTTCTATTCACCCGTGATAATGAGCAGCAAGAGATTCAAACAACTATTTACCGAAAAAAAGACTCACAGGACTAGGCTTAAACTACTTTAGTTTCTGTCATTTTAAATACAAAATATCCACTATAAAAACCTTACTACATAGAAGTTTCTCTCTAACATCCACCTACCATTCAATTCATAATGAATTCATTTTTCTTAAAAAATATTTTAAAGAATTTATTTCCTTCTGGCCTGCATGATAGAGTTCTTAAAAAGCTGCTTGATAAACTCATTGACCCCCCTCAACCCTCCATAAAAGTTCCTAAAATGCCCATAAATCTAGTAAGTTCAGAGATGGGTTTTAAAACCATAGTTTTAAAAGAAAAATCTTATTCATTTTTAAAGGATATTTTCCCTAAATTAACCCCCAAATATTTGTTTTTAAACAAATTATTAAGAGGAAGTTTCTTCAACAGTAAAGATATTATATCTTTTGAGTTCCGCAGTGATGCTGTTTATTTAATTAAATGTCCCAATTGTACTGGTGCCTCTTACATTGGCAGCACTGTTATGTCTCTTAGAGCTAGTTTGTCTGCTCATATGGGGATTAGCTGGCGCACAGGCAAAATATTAAGTAAGCAGGAAAAGTCGTCTATTAGGCAACACGCCATAATTTTTAAAACTGACATTGATTTCTATTGCTAATTTTAAAGTATTAGCCTTTGATAACAACCAACAATGCCTAAGAACCCTTGTAGCGATCTACACCCCTACAAGTGGAAATATTTAATCATAACTATATATATATATATATATATATATATATATATATATATATATATATATATATATATATATATATATATATATATATATATATATATATATAGTTTCAACAAGGGTTGGTAAACATAACTTAAATCGTGTGATTAGTAGGCCCGATCTCTCGAGCGTTTTCAAATAAAATCACATCCTCATTCATTCACTTTGTTTGGCTCATCAGAATCAGGTCTCTAATATTGAAATTGTAATATTTAGCTAAATATGTTCCAAAACAATCTCGTTTTTAATACGTGATTCTTTTTCTCATTTACAGACCCTCCCAACTCCGTTGTAATCTATTTATATAATCTATTTATTCAATCTATTTATTTAATCCATTTATGTATCCAAATTACAATTTATTTATGTATCCAATTTAATCCATACAATCTATTTATACATATCAATCTATACTAATATTTACACAAACCATTCAACTATAATCTAATTAATATTTGTCAATCATCATATGTGTACTCTAATTCTTATTAACTCGTGCAGAGGTAATTCAACCGCATAAAATTCAGTCCAATCATAAACTATAATATCACTTTTTAATCATAACTGTTCATTCCCTAATATATATTTTTCGTATATCTTTGTTTTAATACACGTATTCCCACGACGTTGCCGATTTATGCCTAAAGAAATTTCGTCTGCAAATTAAGGTTTCCCGTTAGGGATTAACTTCATTCCTCTTGTATAACAAATATATAAGTTGGGGGGTTTATTGTGACCAGAGCTGTCCAGTGTATTGGCGTAATAATCAGCTAACAACCTATAAATGGTGCCCAGGCTAGTTTAATTATGTCCTATCCATTACTTCATTCGTAATAATAAATTAATTTTCACCGTCGCGTGTTGCATTTTTTCGGTCGACTCATCCCGTCTCACTCGTTCCATTTTTTCTCGCGTGCACTTTCATTTTCAACTCGTACTCGTTTCTTAATCCAAAAGTTGCCTTAACATCCTTAAGTTTCTCCCTTAGCAATTCAATAGAATTAATTATCAATACAGTAGTAAGGACAAAGAGTGATCAAAATTCGCTAATTTTTTTTTCAATTTTTCTTCCCTTCAAGCGGGTAAATTAGATTTGTGTATATACACACACACTTTTAATATTTTATAAATGAATTATGACGGAGCCCAAGGCTACACCCTAACATCGGGGACAATTGCAACCACGCAAGCATCTTCCCCAGTAATAACGATGACCTATTCGACCACTCCCCCCCCTCAAGCATTATCTCGCATTCGCCTCCCACTCCCTCTGGTTCAGCTGCCAACATTCGACTCACAAAATCCCATTGGCTGGTGGGAAATGATGGAGCTCATCCTTCAACACCAGGGAGTTCCTGAGGACCATAGAACGATCGCCGTAGCCCAGAAATTACCTCTGAGTATCTTTTCCGGTTTTAAGAATATTTTGCTGCATGATGTAATTGCTGATTCTTGGGTTAGGTTCAAGAGGGCGTTCAAGGAACAATTTGGGATATCGCAAATAGAGGACCTGCGGATCCTTCTCGATACGCAGGAAATGAAGCACAGGCGTCCCAAGCATTTTTTGAGCAATCTCAAAGCTCTTGCACATATCAAAGGAGCACAGCTCCACCAACTCGAGCCACTCATAACCGAGATATTCATGCGTGGGATGCCAGATCAAATTAAGCCCCCTCTTTTAATGTCCTCCCCATCGAACGTGGAGAAATTGGCAGTGGCGGCTGACGCCCTGTATAATAATCCTTTCAGCAACTGGGGAAATGCAGGCCATGGGTCGTTTACCGATGTAAATAAACACTTACATGTATCCATTTCTCAGGTTAAGTCACCGGCCGGAGCTCCTACAACCGGCCAGGACTTCCTCAGGATGAACCCACCCAGGTTTCGGGTCTTTTATCCGTTCTAAAGAGGATTGAAATGGATATTCGTGCCCTAAAGGTGCGAACGGGCCTTCACCGAGGGCAACATCGTGAGCAGGACGGAGGAGTCAGACGTCGTTCCTCCTCCCGAAAAAGGCAAAACTAACGAGGGAACTCCAGCACAAGAGGTGAGGCAAGGCAGGTTCATTTTCAACCTTCGTCTAATTCACCCTATCCTGACAACTCTCAGGGTAGCTGCTGGTACCACTCTAATTATGGGAGCAACGCTGTCCGCTGTGTACAGCTTTGCAATTTTTACCATGCATCAATTTATGCCACCAACTTTAACCCTCATACTGGTTGTGCTGTTCATAATTCTATATTTCAACCTTCAGGCTTTTGCTGGTACCACCTCAAATTTAGTGTAAGAGCAGAAAAATGCTCAAAGCCACGCTCGTACCATCAAAATCCCCAATCTCAACATAACCTAACTTCACCACCTCAAATCATACAAAACTCTATGGGTTCCCTTACCCAAATTTCACCTTCAGTACAGGGAAATTTTAACTGATTTCGCAAGTGATACGTGGGTCTGTCAACTCTGCAACCTCATCACTTCATCAGGTCAATCCTCCCTTTAGCGTTCATGACCCACTATCTGGTTTCTCCTTCCTGGTTGATACTGGTGCTTAATGCAGTGTCATTCCAGCCTCTTCAGTTGAGAAAGCTTGCACCCCTTCTGATCTGGTCCTTAAAGCTGCCAATTCATCGAGCATAAGGACTTATAGGAAGCGTATCCTCGAGCTCTCTCTCGGGTTACGTCGTGTTTTCCCATGGACCTTCATCGTTGCCGACGTCGACATGCCAATTTTGGGACTCGGTTTCCTTTCCGCTCATGACCTCTTGGTTGATTCTCGTCACCGCAACCTCGTCGACAGAATCACAACACTAACTGTTGATGGTTTATTCTCTCCTTTTCGCCAGCTCTCTCCTCTCTGTTCGCATCCCTGCAACTGTTTCCCCTTCTCACCAACTTGTGCAGAAGTTTCCAAGCTTCTGTCTGCTTCCTTCTAAGGACAGACCTATTAAGCACAAAAAGGTGCGATTCCACTCGTACATCCTTGCAACTTTCCATTGATCGCTGAAACCAGCTTTCCTAGAGGCCGTTCATCTGGAACAGCCACTACCTTTCGCTTCCACTAATTTAGGTCCAGTGGTTATCCCAGCCTACCTTCAGCAGCCAACTATTCCTTCAACACTTTTCAACCAACTAACTCCACCTCCGAACCCTTCTTCGGCTCTTTCAAATCAAATTGCAACTTTTCCTCCCACCTCTTTACTCGCGTATCCTCCGCCAACCATCTCTAAACACCCTCAATTCTTCTTCCCAACTGCTGCCGCCTCACTTTTTGTTGCAGGACCACTCGACAGCAGCTGGAGAACATCAAGCAACCAACGCGCAACTCCCGACTGTCGCCTTTTCGGGAGGTCCAGAACAATCGTCACCTGACGCTCCGGTACTCGCTCGTGACAATTTCCCGCATCAATCGAGTGGCACTTCTAATCGCCATCTGACCCGCACTCCGAGTCACCCAATTGGAACTATAACTCGTTCTGTTCGCGTTGTAAGGAGGCCTCGCCGGTAAATAGTCCAAGATTTTTTTGTAAACAACTTGTGCGAGCTTTTGCCTCGGTGGGGTAGTATTGTAGCGGTTTACACCCCTACAAGTGAAAATATTTAATCATAACTATATATATATATATATTATTTCAGCAAGAGTTAGTATAACAAAAAAAATCACATCCTCATTCATTCACTTTGTTCGGCTCATCAGAATCAGGTCTCTAATATTGAAATTGTAATATTTAGCTAAATATGTCCCAAGAGAATTTAATTTTTAATACGTGTTTCTTTCTCTCATTTACAGACCCTCGAAACTCCGTTGTAATCTATTTATATAATCTATTTATATAATCTATTTATTCAATCTATTTATTTAATCCATATATGTATCCAAATTACAATCTATTTATGTATCCAATTTAATCCATACAATCTATTTATACATATCAATCTATATTAATATTTAACCAATCCATTCAACTATAATCTAATTAATATTTGTCAATCATCATATGTGTACTCTTATTCTCATTAACTCGTGCAAAGTTAATTCAACCGCATAAAATTCAATCCAATCATAAACTGTATAATTTCACTTTTTAATCATAACTGTTCATTCCATAATATATATTTTTCCCATCTCTTTTTTTTTAATACACGTATTCCCACGACGTTGCCGATTTTGGCTAAGGTAATTTCGTCTGCAATTTCAGATATCCCGTTAGCGATTAACTTTACTCCCCTTGTATAACAAAGATATAGGTTTGGGGGTTTATTGTGACCAGAGCTGTCTAGTGTATTAGCGTAATAACCACCTAACAACCTATACCCTTTATAGGGTTTTAGGTGATTATTGCGTCATTATTGTAGATAGCTCTGATTACAATAAACATCAAAACCTATATTACGTTATTCAAGGGAATGAAGTTAAATGCTAATGTGAAATCTAAATACCAGCAGACGAAATTTCCTTAGGCCTAAATCTCGGCGACGTCGTGGAAATACGTGTATTAAAAACAAAGAGTTACGAAAAATATATATTATGGAATAAACAGTTATGATTGAAAAGTGAAATTCTGCAGTGACAGTTATGATTGGATTGAATTACGCGTGTGAATTAAATTTGCATGAGTTAACGAGAATGGATTTATAATTGATAAATATGAAATATTAAATAGATTATAAATTGGGGAATTGATTGACAATTAGTAATTGATTTAGTTAATAAAGAGTAATTTCTTGATTGCAATTAAATTGGTAATTCAATTGGTAATTAAAATTTGGTAATTGTTAAATAGATTATAGTTTAGATTGTTTTATGGGATGATAATTAGATTACATTGGATAAATAGATCATTAAATGGATTGTTAAATAGTAATTTAGTAATTTGATTGGTAATTATTAATTGATTAAATAGATTATAGTTTAAATTGTTTTATGAGATGTTAAAAAGATTACAAGAGATAAATAGATTATTGAATAGTTTATAAATAGTAATTGGTAATTTAGTAACTAGATTAATAATTATTAATTGGTTAAATAGATTATAGTTTAAATTGTTTTATGGGATGATAAATAGATTGGATAAATAGATTATAACGCAGTTGGGACGTTATGTAAATGACAAAAGAATCACGCATTAATTCGGGATTCTTTTGGGGACATGCGAGTATTTAGCTAAAAAATTACAATTCAATTCACCGACTTGATTCCAACTAGCCAGCAAAGTGAATGAACCTCATTGGTTTGATTTTATGACGCTCGGGAGAGCGGGGTTAGCAATCTCACGCTTTATGTCAGGGTTACCAACCTTTATTGAAATTATATATATATATATATATATATATATTTATATAGTGTGTGAAAAATAAATATTTATAGTTGTAGCGGTATAGACCGCTACACCTTCAAACTTTATATATCAAACACTGCGAACTTATATTCAATCAAGATTTTAGTGCAATATCTTTATTAATTAACTAATTTTTAACTACTCTTTGTTGGTTGGTTGTTTTCCTCTCTCTCACGCGTCACTGTAACCTATAAATATTAGGCCCTTATGGAGATGGCGTCAAAGGCCAAAGAGAGAGGTCTACTTCTCTTCAACGCCAAAATCAGTGGGGAGCAGATCGAACGCGAGGAGTACAACCCCGTGCAGATCTGCTTCAACTGCTATCGCCTGGAAAGTCATACGACTAAGGAATGTAAGGAACAGGAGGCAACCTGCTCAAAGTGCAGCCAAAAAGGGCACGGCTGGCGCGAATGCCAGGCCAAGGAGGAGAAGTGTCTTAACTGTAGCCAAAGGCATGGGGCGATGGCAATGGCATGACCCCCCAAAAAGGAGATTATCTGAAAAAAGTCGGAAGCAAGGAGGGCGGAAGGTATAAGGAGGGCAAACACCTCCTATGCCCAGGCAACAAAAACCACCCCATCAGCAAGCGCCTTAACAGCCAGGCCCCAAGAACATACATCAAAGTAGACAAGGACGACAAGGACGCCACGTAAATTGTTACGTGTATCCTCTATGCGCACGTAAGAAACCTGACCAGCCCAGGCTGCTTCGCCCGGGAAGCCAAAACTATGCTGAGGAACAATGGACACGCAGAAATGTGCTTCCCGGAGAACCCCCCTTCAGGGGATGTCCTCCAAGTTCAAATTGGCAACCAAAAAGAGGCGCCCGCAACACCCTTCCCACGGGAGACCGAGGAGAGAAAGGGTAACACCAGTGAGATAAAAAAGAAACCCGCCCCACAGAGGTCCCCTAACAAAGACCCACGCCTAGCTGCAATGAAAAGGAGGGAGGAGAGTGCGAAGAGAGCAGCCAGACGTCTCAAGCAGGCGGAAGGAAATCTCCTAAGCTCAGCCTCCTCATCCGAGGACGAACGGGAGATCTCTCAACCCACAAAAAACAGGAGTAGAAATTTGAAGAAAGTCAGGGAATTTGATGGAGAAGACCTCAACATCAAATTCTTCAGAACAGAAGACACTTCTTTTCCGAAAAGCCCCAAGGTGGGGGAAATCATTGAAGAAGTAAGAACAGGAGTATTAAAATGGTCCTATGATTCCCCAGACCGTGAAGCGCTGGTAGTAGCGGCGCTCATGGAGGCTAGAAAAAAAATATATAGGGACTCCTGCCTCACCGTAAGTGAAGCAGAGTTCAAACGAATTCGGAACGGGAGAATTACACACACCGAAAACCACTAATCAAGACAAAACCAACACACACATACACAACAGAACATAAACATGGAGAACACCAACAACGCACTAAAGATACTAACAATTAACGTTAACGGATGGGTTGGGAAACACATTCCTTACGGAAACATTTTTTCGTAATGTTGATCCCGACCTAATCCTCATCACAGAACATGGCGTTGACACAAACGTCAACAACATAAAAATACCCAATTACACAATCTTCAGCAAAAACCACACACAAGAACGGTACGATGGCGCTGCCATCGCCATCCGGAACAACCTTACATGCAAAACACTTCCAGGCCTAGATGAATCATTCGTGGCGGTAGCAATACCTACCCTAGTTGGAGACCTGACCGTAGCGGCGGCCTATCAACCACCGCGACGTGACTACCTGCCAATCCCTAATTTTTACAACCTCTTCGGGAGTGGGAAATTGACATTGCTTGGCGGTGATCTTAATGCCAGATGCCGTGCATCAGGCTACGGAAGCACCGATCAAAAGGGAAGAAACCTGGAGATGCTACTCGTAAGAGACAGATTCCAGAGGGCCGGGCCAGATTTCCCGACCTTCATAACACAACTTTCAGCAACAAAGCCGGACATTGTGTTGACATCTACAAACTTCTTCTTCAACATTGTCAATGAGCCCGGGCCAGTGGTTCCGAGCGAACACATCCCGATTCTCACTACCATCTCGCTAGCAACAATACTCAAGCCCGTCATACTTAGGAAAAGTTACGCGAAAGCTGACTGGGAGCTATATAGAGAGATACTCAGTACATACCAACCAACTGATCTGGGAGACGCTAATCTCGTAGAAATTGATGAGGAGATCAACAAGATCACCGATCTCCTCATTCAAGCCGACGAGAGATGTGTTCCCAGAATCTCCTATAAAATGCTCCCACAACCTGAGTGGACAAACGAGATGAGAGAAATCGCCCGAGAGCATAGAGCAATCTATGATGAGATCAGCAGGACAGGTACCAATAGGGAAAGGACGGCCAGAATGAGACAGTTAAGCATGAAAATGAAAAACATCATATTAGAAAAATAAACAACGATATGGAATGACATCATTGGGAGGCTGGACAGGAAGAGTGATCCCGTAAAATTCTGGAATAACATCCGGAGAATTAGGGGATTACCTCCCAGACCCAGAACCCAAATCAAGGAAGGAGACGACATCATAGAGGACCCAGAGTCTCTCGAAAGAAGATTTAGATCGCATTAGCAAACGATTTTCGCTATATCACCGGAGGAGAACGACGATTTCGACCAGGACTTCGAAGACCAACTTCTCGACGACCTCGGCACAATGATACATAGAACCCACCCCAATCCGCAAGTATCACAGGAAAGAGTGATGGCTGACCAGGGATGCCCGATAACTGTAGAAGAGACCTTGAACACCATAAGGTCCTTCAAGCAGAGGGCTCCAGGCTGGTCTGGAATTACGAAAAATAACCTCGTAAATGCCCCAAGGCAAATTATTCAGGGATTGGCAAACATGATGAATGCCACCCTGAATACAGGCTACTTCCCGGATGGATACAAGATGGCCAAAATCATCTTTATCCCAAAGGGAAACAAGCCCCCAGACCACGTGGCAAGCTATCGCCCCATCTCTCTTCTTGAAATGCAGGGTAAAATCTTTGAAAAGATTTTAGCTAACAAGCTACAAGCTCAACTGAGCGAGTTAGGAGCGCACATCCCACAACAACACGGGTTCCGCAAAAACGGGGCACAGATACCGCCCTGGTGCTCCTAACTGAGAACGTGGTATACACCCAAACGAACAGGTTCTATGTAGACATTGTGTTGAGGGACGTGCAAAAGGCCTTCGATAAAGTCTGGCTGGAAGGACTTCAATACAAGATCCTGAACCTCCAGCTAGACCCAATCCTGAAAAGGATCCTCTGTGACTTCATCATGGACAGAAGGGCGTGTCTCATGATTAAACGGCACACAGGCCCCGAATTCGAATTAAAGTGGGGCGTCCCTCAGGGAAGCTGCCTGAGTCCTCTGCTTTACAGGGTCTTCACCATCGACCTCCCAACTCCAGGGCACAGGGACACGATGTATCTGCAATACGCAGATGACGTCACGCAAATTGTCCCGTGCCCGGAGAGGAAAGCAAGGGCGCAGGCGGCCCACACTAAAGCGGAAATCAACAACATCAGCCGATTCGAGAGACGATGGAAAATCAGGACCAACAGGGACAAGTTCAAAATTGTCCCGTTGAACCGCGAGTTGACATGGCCCATCATCATAGATGGGAGGGGTTACGGCTACTCCGCCGAAGGCACCGTCCTGGGCCTCAAAATCACCGACCATGGATACTCGAGACACCACACGGAGAGGCGGAACCTGGCGAAGAGAGAAATCTCAAAGCTCTACAGGTTTAGAGATCTTAGCTCGGCTAACATCAGAAAATTATATATGATGTATGTCCGGGCTATGCTGATCTACCCCGCAGTGGTGTCCCAAGCGGCTAATAAAACCTTGATGAAAAGGCTCCAACGTATCCAGAACACTGCATCTCTGCTTATCAATAAAGTAAGAAGGCGTGACCGAGTCAGGCAAAGCGTCCTGCATCGGAGGAAATGCTTGGAACCCATCAATGTCGTCACCCAGAAACTGGGCAAGAAGATCTGGTCCACTCTAACGGACGATGTCATTCCAGATCTCCAGAAAGCAGGCGGCAGCTTGAACATACCTGCGTGGCTACGGGCGAAAGCCTCACGCAGAAGCCGGTTCCAGAACACAAAATTGTGTACACGTAACAATATAACTCCAATATACACATAAAAGCGTCACAACACATCACACCTAGTCCCATACATTTACACTCGAAAAATGAGACAACAGACAACACAAAAATAGCATTGTCGGCAAAAAAGCTATTAAAGGCTTGAATGCTATAAACAACACTATTACACTAAAAGTAAAAAGACAGAGAAGAAGAAACAAAAGACAATAAGAAGAACACTACAAACACATGAAGATAAAAAACACACAAAATAACAACGGAAATAAAGAAAAAAAGAAACCATAAAAATAAAGTGATGCCCTCCCTACTGCCCCCCCCCCCCATCTTTAATTTTTCACCCACTATATCTTCCACTATACCATCTCTCTTCGAAAATTGAGTACACCATCATCAGACTTGGACGAATCTTCATCTCTACGCTATACGATAAGTCACAGCCAGCAAAGGAGGAAAAGTCGAGGGTAGTCACTTCAAAAACGTTCCGATTTTCTGCAAGGCATAACGTTGACGGTAATCTACACACAGCCAGCTATCTACGGGATTCACCAATACTCCCCCTCCTCCTGAATAAAAATTCCTTTATTTTCCTGGAACGTCATAGTGGTATGGCGTGCTAAACCCTCCCCATCCCTGCCCCACCGTGACTTGGCTATGTGAATTTGACTATATACCTAGATCTCCGTTGCAACTATGCCGTTCTACTTAGAAAGTGCATAATTGCAAACTTTGGGGAAAGGAGAGCTGAGGCTTTGACCGCTGAGGAACCCAAAGTAAGGAGCAAACTGGATTGGGACTCAGCTACCTCCGCACACACCCCAGACAGAAGTATGGGAGGAGGTGTAGATAGAGGTGAGTAGGAAATGGGCAACGAAGAAAATAATACCGTAGGCGAGTTGCGAACAGCTTCCCGCGTCGCTGGACCACTGTTAGCCAGCAGCGAATCCACTCCGCTATCCTGATTCTAAAAAGACTCATTCAAACGAAGCTTTTAAGCCAATCACCTGCACTTCTCGTACGCAATACAGGTCATCACAGACTCGTGCTTTAACTGTACTAAACAATGGGCAGTAATCATACTGCCCGATGAAAACAACAACACACTGCTGCTAGACCAAGGTATCAAGGACTGACGTACACTAACATACCCAAACGACATCGAGTCACAACATAACATAAGACCAACACAATGCCACCGGGGTTACAAAACCGGACACATAACACGAACATGCCAAGCAGACCTTGTCTGCTCAAAGTGCAGTGTAGTGGGCCACCACTACACCACCTGCACAGCCACCACACCCCTATGCTCCAACTGTGGCGGCGACCACGTCGCCGTCAGCCCTAAATGCCCTTACTTAAGTAAGGCCCACTTTGAGGCCGTAGCGGCTATATGGCGTCCTCAACTCATCCACACAACCACACACTCTCCCCCACTCCTCACAACAACATTCGCCGTAGCTGCCGGCGCAACGGTGTCCGGACCTCTCCCTGTCCCACCTCAGACACTCCTAACCCCAGCAGCAACCCAAACTCACCCACATATCCCGTCACTCGCCCCCACCCTAGAATCTTACACGTCAAAACCCCCACTACTACCGACACCCACCTCCACACCCCCACAACACACCCACCCTTACTCCACATAAGACACCTAACGAGACCACACACCCAAAGCTACACCTGTCCGCCTTGCTCTCAACGTTGGCGAAAGACATGTCGATGGTTGACCCCCGACTATACGCAAACATACTTAACACACTATTCGCCTCGCACGGTCTAGAGCAGATCACCTTTCCCCAGAAGGTGTTCCCTGCACCTCTCTCTACTGCACCTTCCTTACCTACCCCTCTGCCTACTGCTCCCACCTCTCTCCGAACTGCCACTTCTGCTCCCTCCACAGCTCCCATTCCTTCCACCTCTTTACCTAAACTCCCTCATATGTCCAGAACTCTCCCGTCGGCAACTTCCACTCTTCTTCTTAATGCCACCAACCCCCCTCCAACCGTCCCGACCCCACCTCTCACAGCCTCCAACCCCACAACCTCCACCTCCCCCAAGCCTACCACACCCTCCACAACACCCCGTACCAAACAAAACAAACTACCCCCCCCCTACACACACAACCACGCGTAAACCCGCCCCCCCTACTTTTGTTCCTTCTCCTCCCCCTTCCACCCATCCTTCTTCGTCCCAACCTCCTCTCCCCCCCCCCTTCTCATAATCTGTCTGACATGGAATATCCGTGGACTTATGGCCAATTATGGCTCACTGCATGCCCCTTAAAACAGCTTTTCCTGAAGTTGTTTGCCTCAGTGAAACTAAGCTCCTAGACCCCTCTTACTTTTCTCCTGCTGGCTACTCCCAAGTCAGCCTACTACAACCCCAATCTCATGGTACCTCCTCCTAGTCCGCACGGATATACCATTTACCACCATTCCCCTCCGCACAAACCTCAATGCTCTCGCTGTTCACTTTCACTGTGTCCTCAATATACCACCACCTTCCAAACCTATCACCTTTGCCTCACTGAATGAACTTGTCTCACAACTCCCCAAACCATTCCTTTCACTGGAGAGTTTGATGCTCGTAACCAGTACTGGTACGATGTCATAGACAACAGCAAAAGACATGTTGTACTAGACGTAGTCGTACAACAAGGCATACAAGTTTTCAACGACGTAGACCCTGCCCATTATCATCCTCAAACATACTCCTTTCCCTACATAGATCTCTGTCTGTGCGCAACTGACTTTCCGTCCGATTACTTCAGAGTATTTGATGATATGTGTGGAAGTGATCATTACCCTCTACTCTAGACCTACTCCCCCTTTCCCCCATCTCCCCATGACCGTATTGGGTATAGCAGAAAATTGACTGGGAAGCTTTTGTAACGTCGTCATCTTTCATAACTGTGTCTAATGAAACAACAGACTGTACATCCCCCTTAAAAGTTTGTGGAACTTTTTCAACAACGGCCCACAAACATGTTCCACTCCTCAACACTCGACTCAAACTATCGGTCGGTCGCCTGTTGGAAGAAAGAGTGTAGCCCCACTAAGCGCGAATGAAATAGGCTCCATCGCCCTTTCGAGATAATCTCCGCATTTCTTCTTACATTAACTATAAAAGACAATGTGCCCTCACCCACCGGATTTTCCGCCAGGCCTGGATTCAATTCACATCCTCCATCTCATCCCCTCCCCCTCTAGCCAAGGTCTGGCGACAAATACATAAAATCCGGGCTCATCACGACACCCCCACCTCCCCATCCTCCGTAATAATGACAACCTCATCAATGCTCCCCATGACATCGCACATCTAATTGCGAACACGCTCAGCTCAATCTCCCATGGATCCCTCCTCTCCGAATTCAACCGACATAGAGCACTAACAGAGTCGCAACCGTCGATGAAATAATTCCAGGAAGCATTCTAATAGTGCAAGAACTACACCCCTTCAGATGACTTAATATCATATACACTCATTCAACACACCTATGTAGACGCCCTACAGTGCCTCTTAACAAATTTAAATGATATTTCCTCTCCGAAACTTTTCCCCAAGTATGGCGCCACAGCACTATCCTTCCTTTCCTCAAATCAGGAAAAGACACTTCTAGTCTAACAGTTTGCCCTTACCTCGTTTCTATGCAAGTTGCTGGAGCGCATAGTAAACACTCGCCTGATGTGATATCTTGAAGAACAGGAGCTTCTCTTTCCATCTCAATTTGAGTTTCGCCCCAATCTCTCTACACTGGACCCTCTTACTCACCTTTACAATGATATTTCTCTTGCTTTCTCTAGGATAAACTTCTTCGCCGCAATCTTCTTTGACTTAGAAAAGGCATATGATACCGTCTGGCGGCGCTTTATTCTACAACAGCTATACGAAATGAGACTTCGGGGACCCTTGGTATTGTTTATACGTAACTTCCTGTAAGAGCGCTCTTTCTGTGTCGATCTTCGGGGCACCCGCTCATCGAAGCTCGTACAAGATGAGGGTGTCCCCCAAGGAAGCGTGCGTATAACTACTCTTTTAATAATTGCGATCAATTCTTTCTCAAAACATCTCCGCCTGTGCGCTGCTCCCTTTATGTTGACGATATTGCTATATTGGTAACGAACCCCCCCGCGCTGATGGCCACCACCCTACCCGTCAATTTAATAGTGACTCATGCCTCATCAACCGGATTCACCATCTCCCTCCCTACAACAACTGCCGTTATTTCTACCCGACGCAAATCGATTCCAATGATAAACCTTAATATTCCTGGAACGCCGATCACCGAGGCCTCTGCCTTGCAACAGGAGCATTTAACTCTTCCTCTGTGATCTCTCTCTATGTTGAAAACAGGATTCTTCCCACTCTCGTCTCACCGTGATGAACATAGCCTCCGATTCTACATCAGATCCTCGACGTATGCGCTCTAAACTTGCTCGAATTCTATGCTCCATGACCCTGCCACCAGAGATTCGCCCTCAGACTTTCTATCTATACACCCTACGCATAGCATAGCTTCTAGAAAAACTTGAGCTTCGACACCTCTCTGTTGCTCTGGAAAAAGCACTCACGCTCCCCCTGTGGACTCGCAGCAGTGCTCAGTTTTGTGAACATTTCCTGATGGGCCACAAGGATCAGATACCAACAACAGCTCAACGCATCATGTTCCAAGATACGCAAACACTCATCACGGTGAAACACTCATTAATACCAACGGGTCAAATACTGACACAGAGACTGGAAGTGCCGCAGTCCTTCCCTCTCACACCATACCCCCTAGAGCATATGTTTTCTTAGGAGAACTCGTGGCCATCAAAATAGCAGTATACGCCCTCGGTCTCCATTCCCCAGGGTTTTATACCATATTTTCAGACTCTATGAGCGCGCTGATTTCCCTTCATCGATTGTTCCCTCACCACCCTGTAGCCATAGAGATACTAGAAATTATACACCTCTTGACCGGACGCGCTTACTCCATATATTTCTGCTGGCTGCCTGGACAATCAAACATCCAGAGAAATGGAACGGCCGACCTAAAAGCTAAGAAGGCTGCCTTCAATACTGTACCGTCCATACCTGAATCAACAATCTTACACCGAGACTACACCCCTCTCATCCTTAAATTGGTTAGAGAAAAATGGGGACAATATTGGAACTCATATGGACACCCTCACCTACTCCAACTTAAGAAAAATGCTCCCTTTGGCCATTTGCTACTCACTCACCAGGCGGCATGAAGTTATGCTGTGTCACCTTGCAAATCGGCCACTGTTGCCTCACCCACGGACACTTAATGGCTAGCGAGGGATCACGATCTCACCAGACGCGTTATTCTCGCATCTCAGTGCAACACATCTTACTCGCCTGCCTACGATACTCTCCCCATCGAAAGAATTACTTCGGTCCTCATCGCACCCTTTCCTCTATTCTCGGAGATTCTCCCCATGTTATGCCCAACTTAGTATCGCGATTTTCCTGTTTAATTTTTAAGAATTTTGAAATTGGTCACTGAGAACAATTTGAACAAGAAATTGCGAGAAGAATAATTAAATTAGATTTTAAATGAAAAATAATGGCTGTAATATAAACTTAGTAAGGGAATAAATCTCAACTTACTTGCTCTAATATAAGGTGGTTATTAAATATCCCATTCACAGTGTCTAAGTATAATATGCCTAAAGGATCCTAATAGGTAGCTATTATTAATAAATGACAGCTAAATATATACTTAGCCTGTGAAATGGTGATTAATCTTGATCTTGGAGCGAGATAATGGCTTATTTATCCATTAATATTTATGAAACTTAATCAAAATAGCTAAATTATTATCATACGTCTTTGCACACCGTATGAACCAAAACTTAATAACTTGCGGAATCTTTAGTAGATATTTAACAGGGTCTGTATTTACGTCTTGGCACTGAGTCGTAGTAGCAGAGAAGCTAACTGCTTCTCGGTACACCAGGAGCTGTGCCAGGTGGCAACTCGAAACAATACACTTTTGCAAAACGCAACGATGACCACCAATTAAAAGTTAATTAACCCAAGTCAATATTACTACTACTCCCAAATTACTTTAATATAACAAGGAAACTAAATTAAAATGAATATCTATGTACAATTTCCACTTTCGTTTCCGGGAGTAAAAAATATTTACGACACTTAGTACGATTCCTGGAAGATGCTGGCGTTTCCTCCAAAATCTAATACCCTAGTTTCCTCCTTACTGCCCTCTATTTTAATCATATTCTAATCATATTTTACTCTCCTTAGTTTTATCCGAGCGTTGCCCATTCCTATTTTTACATGAAGGACTTTACTTAATTGCATGTTAGCGCTCTTTTATTTTGTTTTTAATCTTTTAACTGAACTGATATGTCCACATTATTTGACTGCCTCCTCTGCTGGCAGTACATATTTTTATCTCTTGTTTTACTCACAGAGGATCTTCTGAAAGAGGCAAATTATGCCTGTTGCTCCAGGGTTTTGAAATCAGAGTTATCCTTCTTCTAGGTGGACTGCCTGCCATGGTTATGAGCTCCAGCTACTCGTCCCCATCGTGATGCAAAGCCACGGAGGTAACCTCCCTAGTAAATAGTGTCGGTTTTTGAAAAAGAATTCGGACAGAGATTTGAACTGCCGAAACAACGATTCTTGGGCAAGCGCGCTAACTGCTATACTAGCCGGCAGGCCAAATGAGCCTATAAGGCAAAAAGAGCTATAAATCCTTAAAATAAATATTCACTCTATTTGCTTTCCTTGATGCAGAGTTAGAAAACTTTAATAACTTATCTATTACTACTCCAAAGTCCTTTAATCCTCTACTGAGTTCAGCCAATCCATTTTGTTGCCAAATTCCCCATTATCGCGTTTCATTTTAATAACTTTACGTTCTAGAAGTTAAAAGTCATCTATCACGTATGGGCTTCAAGATTCTATTTTATTTAAATCATTCTGCACTTTAAATTTCCCTTCAACTTCCTTTACCCCAGCTGCCAATTTGTATCATGCGCAGAAATAGACACTTTGCTATTAACTGCTTTCCCTAGATCATCAGCTTTCAATACTCTAAAACGAAAAATGGGAGAAGCTATTGCCATTCATAAAGCGTTTCCAGAACACTATGTTCCGGAGTGCAAGACGGTGGTTTAAAAGCTTCTCTTGAATGTTTTTTTTTAGGCTCACGATGGCGGAGTTAATAAGCCACTCGCCAACGGTGGTCCGACGACGCAATATGCTGTTCGTTACGTACCGCACGCTAATTTCGTTCTTTAGTTTTTCATCTCCCATTTAGACATACCCATTATTAACAATTAAACTTAGACTCTTGGGAGGAGCATCATCTTCATTTCATCAAAATTCGCTCCGCTTCTATTAAGCGAGATGTGTAGCTTGTCGAGAAATGCAAGCGGGTGCTTAAAAAGGTTTTCTTGAATAAGTCTTTTCACGTCGATAGTGGTCCGCGATGCAGGAAGCTGTTTGAAACTCGCCCCTCGCTACAATTTCTTTCTTTATTTTTAATCTATAGGTGAAAATAATAGGCATATATCATTAAAAGTAAAATGCTAGTTAAAAATTAATATAATAGGAAATTGTAACTGACCAAAAAATTATGTATACGTGATACGAGCTGGCACACCGCTAAACCTTATCTGGTGGGATTACACGTGTTTCCCATATTCTGATAAAGAATTTTTAAAGCTTAGCTTGATTTAACATTTTTAGGCTAGTTTGATATAATTTGCTTAATTTTATGTACTTATTAAATTGTTGTTTACTCTATCCATTTTAATCTAGTCAACTATTAACATACACGATGGCAATTTTATAAACCATATACCTACATCTTTTTTCTTTTCCTTCACTTATTTAATTCAATATTTATATTAATTATATTGTCAGACTAATTAATTTAATAAAAATGAGTAAATATTTTTATAGTTTATAGTTGAAGTCAAGCTAGAGTTTCATTGTGTGTACCCTTAAGTAAATTTTTGTAAATACCATATGAACACAAAAGCAATACTTCATCCCACTATCCAAGTCAAAGTAATAAATAGGCGCGCTTTGGTGTTAAGTAACTGATATCAATTTATTATCCAAAAGTGGTAAAGATAAAAAAACTGGTGGATAGCTACAGGCCAGTAGCCATAATGAGTGTGTTATGAAAGGTGTTTGGCAGCATCATGACAAAAAACTGAAGGAGCAGGATGAACGTGAAGTGATACTTGGAGACGAACAAAATGGATTCAGGACTGGAAGAAGAGCCATAGACTATCTCTATATACTACGGAATGTAATAGAGAGGGTAAGAACAAGAGCGGGAGTGTTATATGTCTGTTTTCTCGATATAGAGAAAGCCTTTGATAGAGTGGATAGAACGAAATTGTTTGCAAGACTAAGAGACTTGGGGATGGATGTAAATATTCTAAATGGGTAAATATGTAGATTAGCGGCCCGGCCGAAAAAAAAATTGTGTGTAAATATTGTCGTTCACTCGTGTCGGAATATTCATGCGCGTTTGAGTCCTTTTCGAATTATTATTCTATAAACAATTAGGATTATATACTAGGGGGCTGTGCCCCCAGACCCCCCCATTGTGTTTACCCCCACACGAGCCGTCAACTTAAATGTACTCCAAAAATGTGAAACATTTTGGAACACGGACGAAATAGTACGTCCCATCGTTCGCGCTGATAATCTACATATTTACCTCTAAATGTAATACAAAAACTATGAAAATAAAGTCAAACTAAATCTGAAGGACATGAAACAGGTTGGATGGTGAATGACGTCGGGGTTAGACAAGGATGGGTAAACATGTAGACGATCGGCCTTGCCGGAAAAAAATGATTTTTGTGTAAATATTATCGTTCACCCGTGTCTGAATATTCATGCGCGTTTGAGTTTTCTTCGAATGATAGCTGCCACCATTTTTTGTATTAAAAAAATGCCCGAAAGTAAACAAACCAAAAACGTTGTTTACCTAGGCCATTTGGTAACACTTCAGATTCGGGGCGCATGGTAGATGCCATCAAGGCCTTAAATTAATAAATAAATATTTAATTGCTATATATAGTTTCTAGTTCTAGATTTATATTCTTTTCACCAATCTAATACTCCTTTCATAGGCACAAAGAACCAAAAAATGTCTCCATCTTTATCAATAAAGCATTATTTTCACTTCAGTATTTATAATTTTGTGACTAAGATACAATAATATAATGAATCTAATTGATTTATTTTTTGTTGCAGGTGACTCAAAAAAACATTTAATCTCATTTGATAAATTGTTTGCTTTCTGAGTTTTATTTAAAACAGTCAAATCTTTAGATTAGGCCACTTTTTAAAACTGTATTTAGACAACTAACTGTAGATATGGAAGAGTTTTTTTTCCAGAATCCTGAGACAGAACAAGAGGTAAGTACAGTACCAGCCTCAATTCCTTTTTTAGAAAGCAAAATTTAATCCTGTGAATATTATCTATTAATTTCCAAACTAGTGAAGGGATGAGTAAGTAGATGTATTTCATAATGTAAATATTGCTTAGCATTTGAAGGAAAGGCATCCCTACACTTTTAAATAATACTTTGATATTAATATCCCTTTTCACACATTGCTGTGTCACTTTGCACTAATTCTTGCTACTTGGTCATTGTTTCTTTTTTCCTCCAGACCATAACAATAAATTATCTATAGAAATTATATCTATCCAATCTAGTTGAATTGATTGTTATACTTAATTAATTTAACCATTAAAGTGGGTTAAATTCATATCTTTTAAGCAGTGCTGGCTTTAGGCATAAGTTAAACAAGCTACAGTTTTTGGACTCTCAAAAGTTCACATTTATTATTTTTAAAATTTAGTAAATTTTGGTCTATTTTTAAAATAGCTTCCTATGTAATTAAACTATGTAATATTTTAATCTATGAGATAAAGATGGCTAAATTAAAAATATATAAATGAATTAATTTGAAAATTATCTATATTTTTTCCCCAAATATATTTTTTATTATTTTAACTTTTTTTGTGTGTATGTGGCAAACCAAGGTCCTATTTTGGTATGCATCCATGTGTGACCTTTTGGTGTAACATTTCAACAAGGAGCTTCCTGTATTATATAGTATGAGGCCTCACCACATTGCTAGAAATTTGGCATGCATTACAGTTGGAACCTCACTTGGCACTGTATAACCATCTGTATTGCTTTGGTTTACCTTTTGGTCCTGGTTGAACTGTTCCTTATCAGAGAAAAACTAAAGCATTCCTGCTTCTTGATGTTTCAACATGGAGAACAAGCACCTTGCACACCTCAAACTATTCTCTTTTGTTTTACCAGATATGAATTGGCCTCTTTGCATCATATACATCTTGTAACAGCAGGGATGTACCCTGTCTTGCCTGTAACACTTGGTATCTGGAGGAGTTGCACGTCCTCCTGGCCTGACTCCAAATTAGGGAACCCTGTCACTGGGTTGCTTTGAAATCTGATGCAGCCTCAGAAAGTTGTTGGTGTGTTTTCACCTCACCCCCACTTAGCACTTTACATTTTTTATTAGTATTATTATTATCAGTAGTATTGTTATTCTTATTATTTTTATGTTTTTTTTATATTATTTATTATGATATAACATTATTTTATATTTATAAATATTATGATTAGTATTAATTCCTTGTACAACGATGAAAAAAATGGATATAAGAAAATCCTTTTCTGGGTATTTTTTGCATAAATCATGAATATAACATCTGTCTCTTTCCGTCACCCTCCTGTTTCTCATAAATTACCATCTTACATATGTTAAATACACTGATGGTTCCATAGGGATTGAATGTAAACAGAATTGAGCCGAAACTGACAACTCTAAAAGTTATAAATGGTTTTGATATAATTTTAATCAGGTGTTACTAAAGTATTTGTCAATCTAACCTATGAAATTTATGAAAGTATACTCAATATTTTTTTAGTTATATGGGTTCAAATCTGTGGTAACTCTTAATAATTTTGTAACTTACTATAAATACTTATTTTTACTGTTGCTGTTACTATTTATATTATTTTTCACATACTAGTGTTTTTCTATACAGGAGACAAGAGTTAAAAGTTTAGAGAATGCAAAAATTCCCCAGAGAGTTTCTGTTATATATGTGGATCAGTTACATTAAGACAATACAAGAGACAGTTGACTAAACATAAGAAGAAAGTTTATGTTGTATTGTGTCAGGAGTACAAGTTCCCTTTCGGCCTGGGTGAAATGCAAAACACCTGGCCTCAGGTTTGGTGTACCAATGGTCTGGAGGAAGCCAAAGGACCATTCACTGGATTGCTACTTCTGCTTAACAGATATTAAAGGTGGGTATTCACAGTTTTCTTTCTAGGGGTGCACCGAATATTCGGTAACTATTCAGTATTCATTTCTGAATATGGTTTTATCAGAAAGACATTTCATCACTACTACATGACTCATCAGGCTACTTCAATGGCTATAGCTATGCCTTTATGGCTTTTTAAAACAAATTTATTATTGAAATCAAGAATGCGAATAAATAATATGAACAATACAATAGAAACAAAAATATGAACAGAAATGTTGCTCTTCTGAAATTTTATTTTAAATCTTGGATCTAAAAATGTAGTTATGCACAACATCTTGTTAGTAAGATAGCTTTCAACTTTTTTCTTTGAGGATTTAAGTAATTCAAAAATCATTGTTAAAATGCCACTAAAGTTGCTTAACTCATTTTGGTCTATGCTAAGTCTTTTGCAAAAATAGTGGCAATGCTAAAATTGAAGGTATGATCAATGAAGCTGTTGCTTTTCTTGAACTGTGTTCCACTGTTAGCTTTTCGAATGGCTTAAGTATAATTACTATCTTCTCAATAATGGCCCATTGATAGGACTTATATCAGTGACACTGTGGTTTGAGCTTATGCCCTATTATTCCCAGCTGTGTTTGTAGTAATTCAAATTTGGTCATTGCTGATGGTGAATGATTGAGAAGTGTAGCTATGTTTCAGCATACAGTCAAAATCTCTTGCATAGACCTCTGAGATAATATTGCATCAGAAATGACAAGTTGTAATGTGTGGATAAAACAAGATAAAGAAAGTAACCCACTTTCTGTGAGTTCCGCAACCATATTGGAAGCATTGTCTCTCAAAACTATATGGATTTTATTGAGAGGAATGTTGAAACATTCACGACTGCTAACCAATTGTTCACATGTTTAAGCCAGAATGTGTTCCTGGAAAATGTTTAACCCCTAAGACTGCCCTTTGACATTCAAAGTTGTCAGACAACCACTGTGCTGTTAAACTTATGAATGGAGTGTTGGCTGTAGTGGCAGTCCATATATCTGTTGTTAGAGAAATAAAATTTGCTGCTGATAACTCAGCTTTAACTTTCATACATAAGTGTTCATATATATTTGGGACAATCGTATCAGAAAAATATCTCCTGCTTGGAATACTATAATTTGGGCAAGTTTTTTTCATAAGGCCTTTGAAACCCTCATTTTCAACAAATAAAAACGGCTGTATGTCTACAGTAATCATCTCTCCAATTAATTTGTGAAGTTCAACAGCTCTATGGTCATTTATGTCCCATATTTTCTTTCTCTCTATAATATTAAATAATGTTATTTGTTGTTTAGAAACTTTAGAAGACTCAGTTGGAGCAACATTACTGGGTGATGCAGCTCTTTTTACTGCTGTAGATTTCTTTGATTGATTCATATGGTATTCTTCAGTGTGTTTGTTTTTCAGGTGGTTTAACATTGCTGTAGTTGTCCGAGTTTTTGAAGTCATTCCCACTCTTGAAACCTTGATATTGCATAAATTACACAAACAGCATGTTGGATCATTTTCACAATGTGTGAAATATTTCCATACGATACTGCAACTTTGAGACATTGCACAAGATTAAGTCTAAAATGAATTTGAGAAGATTATAAATTATAATTAGATTAATTGCTAGGTGAGAATTTCTGAAAGGCTAAAATAAAATATATAGGTTAGTTAAAAAAAATATAAAGCTTTTTAAATAAGGTACAGTACCAGTAAGTGTATGTGATAGAACGGTTTGAGGCCGCTTAATTTCAACCGTTATCACATGTTGTTTAACAACACGATGCTACCCACGTGCATCTTCGCCTTGAAGCCGGGCGCATTATAGCTGCCACCTGAGTCAATAACTGGCTAAGTGGCAGACGGCAACGGGTGGTGGTAAATGGACAGTCTTCTGAGTGGGTGCCCGTTACTAGCGGGGTGCCTCAAGGTTCTGTCCTGGGACCACTACTATTCATCATCTACGTCAACGACATGGACGGTGACATGGTTGCCAAGATTTCCAAATTTGCCGACGATACCAAGTTTGGTATGAACGTTGAAAAAGATGGAAATACTGTCCGCCTGCAGGAAGATCTTGGGAAGATTGGGGAATGGTCGGACACGTGGCAAATGCCTTTTAACGTGGGGAAATGCAAAGTGATGCATATCGGCCACAGAAACCCCTAATCTTAGTATATCCTTGAGGGCACTGCTCTTGAATCGAGTGACACTGAGAAGGACTTGGGTGTAACAATCACTAGTGACCTCAAGTTCTCGAAACAGTGCATTGAGGCGGAGAAAAAGGCCCAAAGGATGCTAGGCTATATTAAGCGCCAGTTTGGTTATCGGATTAGGGTACCTTCTTTCCTTGTTGTTACTCGTTGTTGTTGTTGTTAACCAAGGAGGTTTATCTTCCCCCGTTTCTCCCCATGCGCGGGCCTCGCCAGATTGAGTTAGGCTTATGGGCAGATAAGGTATTGTTCTCAGGCGCGGCTGTGCATTTCCTCGAAGCCCCCCACTCCATTGTCCCCTACGCCAAGGGGATGTCTTGACTATTTATATGGAAACTTTACCACTAAGAGCAGATTCGAGATCCAGATTTTCTTCTAGATATCTCTACGGTCCAGTCTCATCTTGTGCACCAAAGGGCCCTCTACCTCGAGATCCACCATCATTTGTCCAAAAGAGGTCAATATCCCTTGAGTGCCAAGGTTCGAGCCTTCATGACGCCAAGTCCACAAGGCTTCCCCTGTGTTTAGAAAGAGAACAACGTTAGAACAGCCATTGTTCTTTGAGCCCGTTGACAAGAAATGGTTCTCACCCTTTCCCCCTGTTGTTCAGAAAGAGAACAACATTAGAACAGCCATTGTTCTTTGAGCCTGTAGACAAGAGACGGTTCTCACCCCCCACCCTGTTGTTCAGAAGAGAACAACGTAGAACAGCCATTGTTCTTTAAGCCCGTTTGCCAAGAATCGGTTCTCATTCCCAAGACACCACATCAGAATCATTTAATTCCCCCTCCCCTTTGGCTGGAACTCGCCAGCGGACCGAAGATTCCTTCACGTCACCTTCCTCTGCACAACAAGTGTAATTACGTAAGCTGAACGTTACCTTTGAGTATTTAACCCTTTTGTCAACCCTATCCTGTGCTTTAAATGGTTTAGCGAACCATCCCATCCCTTTAATTTTTATCTGTTTTACCTTTTTAAATCTCTTCCAAATCTTAATCCTCGCATTAGCTAGATTCCCCACGACCCTTTCCATTCTCTGTTTATGTCAATATTTTCCGTTTTGTGTGTTGATAGTTTTATTAATAAAACTCTATTTTATTAATGATAGCCATATTATTATCCTTGAGCTCAGTTCCACTTCTTAAGCATATTGAAGATAAATAACCTTGGTCGACCAGACACCACGCACTCTAAATATAATTGAATAAGTTTCCTCAACGAATAGTCATATATGGTATATCGTCGAGAGTCCATTCTACGACAGTGTAATTATTCAACTGAATAGTATGCAGCCGAATATTTGGTATTTGGCTAAAATGATATTCAGTGCATCTCTATTTCTTTCCTGGACTTTAATATATTTTCAAGAGTTGCATCAATTAAAAAGATCAAAATACATAGTAATAATAGTATGTTGTACTTCCACTATTTATACAGTAATATCCATTTTTAGTCTGATTTTATTTTATTTCACTGCAGGTCGCAACAGAAAAGACAAAAAATCTATCATCTTCAGTCTGCTATTCGCCCAGTTCAACATTCAAGTGCTATTCCTGTACCACAACCGCCCTCTGTACTACTGACACAAGCACCTTGACGATTCAGTATCTCAAGATACATCATATGTGGCACAGCTTGAATCTGACAAGAAACCCCACCTCATCACCCAACTGGAACTAAATGATCTAGTTTGTGATCTAACACTTACTAAGCAACAGAGTGAACTCCTAGCCTCATGTCTGTAACAATGGAACCTGTTGGATGAACATGCTTGAATTACAGTATTTAGGACGCTTTTTGCAGATCTACAGCAATTCTTCACTTTTGAAAACAACTTGACTTATTGTAATGATATCAAAGGCTTATTTAATGCCCTTGAGTTGACCTATGAACCAAATGAGTGGAGATTATTCATAGATGCATCCCTTTACAGCATAAAAATAGTTCTATTGCACATTGGGAACACCATGCCTTTAGTTCCAGTTGCTCACTCAGTCATTTTAAGAGAGACATATGAGAACCTTGCTTTTATTCTAGACTGCATAAGTTACATGGAGCATGAGTGGCTAATTTGTGGGGACTTGAAAGTAGTAGCCCTACTTAATGGGCTACAAACTGGATACAACAAGTTTATGTGCTTCCTTTGCAAGTGGGACAGTAGGGCCAGATCAGAACATTATCTACACTCAGAATGGTCACCTCAGGAAACTATGATGCCTGGATGCCAAAATGTAATTCATGAGCAGCTAGTTAAGAAGGAGAGAATTATTTTGCCATCACTGCATTTTTTAACTAGGTCTAATGAAGCAATTTACCAAAGCACTGCAACATAACAATCCATGTTTCCAGTACCTCAAAGCGATCTTCCCTAAAATAAGTCATGCTAAGATTAAAGAAGGCATATTCGTAGGCTCTCAGATTCGTCAACTCTTAACTGATGAGGACTTTGAGGCATCAATGGATGAAACTGAGCTAGCGGCTTGGCATGCATTCAAAGATGTATGCAAAGGACTTCTGGGAAAGCACCTAGCGGATTAGTGAGAGCATATAGTGGATAGCCTAATCAAGTGCTCCCAAGATCTCTTATGCAATATGTCACTGAAGATACACTATTCATTCTCATCTGTCCTTTCCAGAGAATGCAGGAGATGTGAGTGATGAACATGGAGAGAGGTTCCATCAAAGTATAGCATCAATGGAAAACAGGTATAAGGGAAAATGGAGCCCTGCTATGCTGGCTGACTTCTGCTGGAACCTGAAGCCTGACACACTTGAGACGTCTTACAAACGAAGTAAATAGTAAAATGTAGGTTAATACACATTATATAATGCTAACACACATGCTGATTCATTATATATTCATGAATTATTTGCAATGAACACATTTAATCTGACTTTGGGAGTGAAATACATTTATAGTATTGTGCTAATCGGTATCAATTGCATAATTATTAAATCGGCAATTTCCAAGAAAATGTTACGTGATGAGAATTTTTTGTTATCAAATTCGAATTCAGGACACCCAACTTCATAATAAAATGCATATGAGATCTATTTTTTATTGACATTGAAATTTTTTGCAGTGTTATTAGTTATTATTTAATATTATTTATTATTGTCATTAAGGGTATCCACTCAAACTTTTCTACCTGCAATTTGTACCAGGATGAGTGTTTCCACCTGTACAGAGTTCGGTTTGGTAGCATGGTCCCTTGGTGGCGTGCATTCCATCCTGGGGTCACTTAGCACAGGGCTATGATAATAAATGATCACCCACCCTACTCGTTAGTGGACCTACTTATCTCTACTTCTCTTTATTACATACCCTCTTACCCTTTTCTAAACTTTCTCTTCTATCCACAAAGGTTCTTGTTTCCCGGTACCTACCTTTTGTGAGGGCCGAAAGCCCATTGCCTAGGGCAAGTAATAGGTAAGGGGTGTGTTGGGCCATTGACTGCTCACCTTCCTCCAGTATATGTATAAGATGGCTATGCCGTCACCACCCATCCTTTATGCTTAAAGTTCTAGGACGATTTCACCTAAATGGGGGATTGGGTTGGCAAAGCCCATCAATACTGGACTGGGACCTATTATTATGTGCAAATGATCACGTTCTAGAGTTTCTGGTCCTATGGAGACTCTTCTCTTAATTTTCCAAGTCATTGGGAGGTCATAGTATCTACTTCCCATGAGCCCTTTTTTCTGATAATATGGTGACAAGTGATAATAGTAATGGGACTGCCCATAGGGATCTGCCTCCAAGCGTGCCTTTTCCCTCCCTAGGTGTCAGGGAGGATGAGGTAACACACTTCCACCAGAGAGGAGTTTTATTCCTCTTCTGAGCCTACTGATGTAGTGGATTTCTCCTCACCCCCTTCCTTGGAGGCACCCCCGTGCGACTCCATCCCCCTACCAGTGACGGCTGCGTTGTTCCCCCAAACTGTTCGGCCACTGGGTGATCTTCGCGCACGTTACCTCGGGGTTGCTACTGCCTGTTCCTTGTACTCGGGACTGGTTCGGGCACACTGACTTGTGGCCTATACGACTTTTAGGAGGAGGCTGGCCTCCTCCATTTCATTTGACTGTTGTAGGTCGCATGTTCCTGCGCCGTGGGAAGGCGGGCCTACCCCCGACGCCGGAGCCCGCTTCCTTATTGCCTATTTTTTTTTTTGTTGTTTTTATCGTTTTTTTAATATAGTCTAGTAGTAGGTTTTGCTGAACTACGGCGATTTCTTCCCCAAGTAGGTAGTCGCCAGATGGGCTCCTAAAATAAAAACAATACAAAAACCGAGCGTGTATTGCGGAAAGTGGACTCGATCCACCACACCGGCCTGCCCCTGGCGACCGGTGCCTTCCGCACGTACCCATTCAGAGCTACTTGATGTGATTCTTGCGAAATGCCTCTCGCTTTGCGCCGACGGGGCACTATTCGTTAGTATGCGCGAGACCGGCCACTCCCTCAGTAGCCCAAGGCTCTCACTGCATTTTGAGCTGATCTCGACGGTCCTTATGCCACCGGTCTTATG
This sequence comes from Ceratothoa steindachneri, assembly GCA_963969495.1. Classification (NCBI taxonomy): domain Eukaryota; kingdom Metazoa; phylum Arthropoda; class Malacostraca; order Isopoda; family Cymothoidae; genus Ceratothoa; species Ceratothoa steindachneri. The sequence goes on from OZ018324.1 coordinate 11,903,947, forward strand.
CCCTTTGGGTTTAGGAAGCTCCTTCGAAAGCTCGGTGCAGCTCTCGGAACGGTGGCGCATTTCATTCCGTATCCAGGACGTTACCCTAGAGGTGACCATCTTTGACTATTTGTCACCACGCCTCTGTTCCCAAAGCTTCTACAGCGGCGGGAATATTTCGTTCGACACTTTTGAAGCACACTGTCCTTGTGTCCGTGTACTCGGATGGCTCCAAGTCCCATGAGAAGCTCGGCTTTCACGCCTTATCCCCTCTGTCTGAAGTCAGCGGGGCTCTGGCAGCCGCTGCGTCTTTCTTCACAGTTGAGCTTGTTGCAATACACCGCTCGATATGGGAGATAACGCTTTTTTTCTAGTTCGGAGATCGGATTGTAATCTTTAGCGACTCACAAAGTGCGCTGAATACTCTTGGAGTTTTGGACCCCCCTTTCCCTCTGGTTCGCGGTATCAGTGACGCCACGGTGGCTGCGAACATATTAGATGTAAAGATTATCTTCTGCTGGGTTCCTGGATATGTGGGATTTGCCGGGACTTAGCGTGCCGATGAGAGCGCTAAAGAGTCTGCGAGGACTGGGTGACCAGACCAATGTTTCGCTCTTCCTTGCACCGATTACATGGCAGGAATCCGGGCAGCTCTGCTCTGCTTAGCAAAGAGGATGGGAGACGAAGTTGCGTGCCGCGACTGTTCCCATGGACCTACCTCGAATGCCACGCCGGTTTCAGGTTGCTTTCTGTTGTCTCTAACACATTCTTGTTGAATGCCCCTGTTCGGGTGTTCTTCGCGCACGATTCCCGACCCGGTACCGGGACGAGCGGAGTCGCTACCGCTTGTCCCTTGTACTCGAGGTAGGTTTGTTTACACAGACTTGTGGACTATATGACTTGGAGGAGGCCGGCCCCCTCCAATTTATTTAACTCTTTGTTGTAATTCGCATGTTCCTGCGCTGGGGGGGGGGGCTTTTGCTTATCTTTTTTTTTTGTCGTTTCTTAGCTTTGATTCCTTTACTTGCGTTTTTAATCTCGCTTAGTATTAAGCTATAGCGTGATTACGGCTACTTTTGCCCTAGTAGGCAGTCGGCAGATGGCCTTTAAATAAAAAAAAAAATGGTGTCGGTCGTATGTTCTTCCGCCGAGACTCCCCCTGATGCCGGAACGTGTTTCCTTCTTGATTTTTTATTTTTTGTTTGTTTGTATTTTCTTTGTTTGGACACAGAACGGCGCATTGAAATTAAATAAAAAAGATACTGCCCTCATAAATTATGGTTGATTACGTTTATTTTGTTTCCTATTATTTCTTTATCCCCCTCCACTCCTCTCCACACCTGTCTAGACCCAACTAAGGGCGAAAGTGGGCATTATATACCCTTAAAAAAAAAAAAAATCTTGACCGCTTGTCATCTCCCCCGACCAAGCATGAATGGACGAAAGCTGATCGGTGACCCGCCTATGTTATCAGCCTCCGGCCTAGAAAATAGGTAAGAAGAGGAGTTTCCGCGTTGATGGTTCAATTCAAATGACTTTTTTCAATAAAACTTTTTATTTTTGGTCGCATAAATAAAGTTAAAAAAAATGACCTTCATTTACAGTGCGGTGAGAAGAGGCTCGCAAAGCGGAGGGGGGGGGGAGATAAAATGGAAATGTCTCCAAGTAATAGTCTCAATACTAGTGTAAGACTGCCCCTGCGTAGAGTACGTCACGCTCCTCCAGGTACCGGTTGTAACATTATACGGGGCACCCAACTTCTCTCAATCCCTACCATTTCCTCTGTCGGTCTGTTCTTACCCTCCATTTTTCACTTATTGGAAATCCCTCCGTTAAATAGACTAATTTCCTTTCATTTGAACTAAACCAAAGATAAGAAGGAAATATATATATTATATATATATATATATATATATATATATATATATATATATATATATATATATATATATATATATATATATATATATATCACTAACTATAATTTAAGAGGGGGATTTTTTTTGAGTATTTGAATAATAATTTCATCTTAGTTTGGTTATGTTTTTTTTTATATAATAATTCTTTTATAATATCAAAAAACAAAATGGTGAAGTTCAGAAATAAATATAAGTATAGAAATTTTGTGAATTTTTTTAAAGCCCAAAGAATTACAAATGGTGAAATTCAGAAAATTTATTTTTATATATCTTCTTCTAAAACTATATTTTAGCAACGTGATATTTTGAAAGGGGGGAGTGAATTTAGTTTAGAGATCCTTTTTAAAATTATTATAATTGGACAAATTCAGAAAATTTCTAAAAATTTAAATAACCATGGCTGCTTTTTTTAGATTTAAAATTTTAATCGTAGTAGCAAAGCGCAAGCTTTCCCCCTACGGGGAGGGAGTGGCGAAGCCATTGCCTTGTATATATATATATATATATATATATATATATATATATATATATATATATATATATATATATATATATATATTAGGGAATTATCTAAATCATTCGCGAGGTAATTCGTGTTCAACTTTGGTCTCTTTTTATATGACTAATTGATTATGCGTACGAGCTGGGCAAATAATAGTTAATTGAAGGCACGCTGGATGAAAACACACACACACACACGTGTGCGCTTTTTTTTATTTTGACGTTGCATATGTGCGTGAAGCAAATGGCGTCGTGGTATCTCAATAAGGGCGAGATTGGCTCGAACGCTCGCCTAGAAAGAAATGCGTAGAATGGCTGTCAGACGGTCTGTCGGCTGCCGACTCGGCTAGGTGAGGAAGCATTATTCTTTCTCTTTCTTATTAAGTAACTTTTCTCCTGTAGTGGCTTTCTTTTGTGTTTATTATTGACGTGTACGATTAATTAAGATTTCTTATTTTACCTTGTCTGTACTAGTACGAAAGTGCGCCGATTATTACTAAGGTCGAAATGTTGGGGCGCTCTTGGATATATTCGTTTTGGGGAGCGCTGGTGGGTTGCCGTGCGATGCAGCTACGTACGTCCTGATGGTGGTGATGAATTTGGACACAGAAGGCCCCCAATTTGCCCGCTGCATCTGGATCAATGTCGATGTTGGGTTCTATTATTAGTGAACGTTCTAGTAGAGCTTGTTTACCATCTCCGGGAATTGAACACGCGTGTGAACTACCTACTGACCCGCTCCTGCGAGGTCACTTGCACCTGGGATTCTCGAGGATGTATGGGGTTCCTGCCTTGGCTCCCTTGCCTTATCCCATGTTCAAAATTGCCCCCTTTCTAGAAGTCTTTACTTACCACGGATATCGCGTGATGGGATCCTATTTGAGCCTCGAGTAAAAGCGCTATTTAGAGTCCTGTGTCCGGATCCCCCCTCCCTGTCCCCGGACCCCACCCCCCTCCCAGTCCCCATTATCAGAAAGTTGAATGCCTGTTTTCTCTGTACAAATCACCATCAACAGGACTCGAGTTTGTACCTTTAAGGGTATTTCCTCTTTGTCCGAACCCGTTCCAGAAGATTTATAACACGTCCAGTATTTAGGTTCGACGACTTCTCCTTTGTCGTTCTTTCTTTCTCCGCCTTTTATCGTCCTCTCGTTTCTCAAGCATTGTTTATACACCCAGTGAGTTGCTTTCTTTGGTTAAACTAGTTTCTATGTTCTAGTAGTTCAAAATGTGCGAATTTGTCTTGTTTAAGTAGGTTATGAATGGGCCGCCATTCTACTTTTTCTCTGGCTGAGATTAGCTAGGTTCTGGAGAGTTGCATGCTACAAGTAGTTCCCCCCTTAAGCTAATCGGAGTATCCCCTAACAATACAATTTCACTTCTGCTAACCACTTTCTTTAAACAAAAAAAATCAACAATCGTTTGGCGGAGACGAACCTGTTATTTTTGCGTTCTTAGTTTTAAGAAAAGAATAATATCGTAGGCGCTTGTGTGTGTTAAATTCATTGATGAGTAGATATGCCCCTCGTTGGATTACACAATTTCTCGTGGCCATCTTTGCAATCACCAAATCGTCTTTTTATTTGTTCGAGTCTCTTAAGCACTGACGAAACAACGCATCTGTTTTCACCCGAATCCGTGACCTCAGATTTGGGAGCGAGCTCGCATCGCCACTCGCCTCAGACGCGTGATAAGGTTTGCCGTGGCCGAGCGACCTGTCTTCCCTCGAGCCTTTCGCAATGTGCTCCCTTTATGTGGGACCCTCAACTTCGTTTCAACTTAGGATTTGTTAGGTTAGGCACATTATAAAATCATACGATGGAAATGATCCTTTGGACGCCTCAGATTGTATAAGCAATTCCACGTTCGTTTACTTGACGAGCGGACCTGTCGCAGAACAGAGTAAATTCTCGTTCAGTTATTTAGCCAGTGAGGTGGTTCTGTATTACTAATTAAGGCAAATATATGAAAGTTTCGTGAATTTGTCGCTCGTTCGTGGTTGTGTAAGGGAGGTTTGGTGGAAGAGTGGCCGTGGTTGGCACCATTAGCAGAGACCAGGCGCGTGTGTATGTATATCAGAGTGTACACGCGCACACTTTTTCATTTTTATGTACCATTGGAACGAATCACTCTCCCCCTCCCCCAAAGTCCAAGAGTAAATAGAGAAAGAAACAGCAAAGTGGATAGTAATAGTAGCGAGAGAAAAATGTTCGATTGTTGGAGTTCGAACAAAGAACTTGAATGGGAAGAACAACCGACCCGTGGGCACAGCTATTTTGTCAACTCGTGGTACAACCTTGGGTTTCTTACCGTGCGTCTGTTCTAGGTTTTCTGGTGTGCTCTTTGACCCGAGTCCAAGGTTGAAGGAGGTCGCTTCAGCATTCTTGGCAATATGTGACTCTTTATCACCTTCCCTGGTGGATTTATGTCCTGCCTATCATTGTTTTTTCTTTGATTTAGCAGTTGGGTTGAGGAGGTGAATGTCACTGCGTTAGGTTGCAATACACCTCTCGGTACGGGAGATAATGCGTCGTGCCCGGTTTGGAGACCGGATTGTGATTTAGAGCGACTCATTGGTTCCTGATAGTCGTGACGCCACGGTTGCCACAAGCTGGGCAGATGTCGGGATTGTGAGGAATGAGGGCGACAAAGATTCTACGAGGACTGCGCGCTCTTGCTCACACCGGCATCGTGACAGGAATCATAATGACCCTCCTAGCAAAAAAAGATAGGGGACGGCCGAGGCTAAAGTTGCGTGTCATTGCGCCGCGACTTCCCATGGACTCCCACTGCCGCGCAGGCTTCAGGTCGCTTTCTGTTAATCTTCGAATTGGACACACTCGCGAGACGCACCCTCATTTGATGGAGCGCCCCCTTGCACCTTGCTGCAATGACTGCCTTGTCCCCCAGACTTCAGCCAAGATCTGGGGGATCTTCGCGCACGTTACCTGTCCTGGTACGGGGACGAGCGGGGTCCCTACTGCTCGGGACGGGTTCGTGTACACAGACTTGTGGACTATTTGACTTTTTGGAGGAGGTGGGTCTCTTCCCGACATCGGAGTGTGCTTCCTTCTTGTTTTTTTAGCTTTGTTTGTTTTTTATTTTCTAATCGTCTAGGATATAAGATAATTACGGCGACTTATGCTCTTGTAGGCAGTTGCCAGATTTACGAAAAAATGCCACTGCGTCGCCTATTTCATATCCAGAAAAATGCCCGTCATCCCTCGGGTTCACTGCCCCAAGGAATTGATTAATTTTGTGCACCTCCTTTGTGTTTTCCTTTCCTCGCAAAGCGACCAGATTTTGGTACCTCTTAAGCTTCTCGTGGAGAATGTGGCTGGGGATTTTCATGTGCTCCCTTCTGGAATAATATTTTATTGGACAAAATGGCAAATATCCCGAAGGTTCTTATTGTTTTTTTTTCTAGGGTACTTTCCTTTTCCTGTTCTCGCTTCCCACTGGAGTTTATTTCCCCATTATATTTTGCCAGAACGCGTCTTTTTACAGATCGATTCTTGGTTTCCGCTTTTTACCTCTAAGTAATAAAAAACCAATCGCCCGAGGGAGAGCGAAGTGATTATCGCCTTTTCTTCGTGGGATTATAACTCGTTTCTCTTCGCGCCGATTCGCCAAAAAATGGTCGATATCAAGATACGTCTTTACTTTCGATGTACAATTAGTGAGGGTTCATGAATTTACCCCACGAGGCTACTAAGTCCCCGGCAAACGATACGAAGTTGGTACGAGTACTGGCCTCGAAATCGCCCCGTCGGGTTTGTTCTTACGTCTTCGATGTTTATACAGTCATTTGATAGTTCCTTAGCCGATTCTCTTCCGTCCATTGTTTTACCGGTGATTTCCACCAGTTCTTTCTTTACACCTTTCCCAATTGGTTTTAACGTCTCCTTCCGGCCTTTCAAGGCTGTGTCACCTGGTGCATGAGCAACCATACCACACCAGGCATTTTGAGGACTGCTCCCGTTTGGTCGCATCACCTGCAGGTAAATAAGCGGCCATATATCTTTTACACATTTTCATTTCCTCCTTACTAATTTCCGACTACGCTATATGGAATTTTTTCACTTCCTAGTGTTAAGTAATCACGGTATCGTCGTTCTTTAACCATTCATGTCAAATACCGCCCCTTTTTTTCCTTTCTGGGCTTTATATTTAAAAGTACCCGTTGATAATGAGTTTTGTGTACCTTCAGAAATGCACCTTTATGAGCTCTGAACAAAACAACGATAGTTGTGAAATCACCGCCGCTCCGAATGCGAGTCGAGGTTCTTGTTTGAGTGTCGCAACTCTTTAGCAAAGTGAGGGCTTGTGTAAACCCCTCGAAGATGGTGAAGGTTGTTTCACGTCCCCTCAGGGCTCTCTCTTCGATATACCCCACTCCCTAATTCCTCGGCGAAGGGAGTCAGAACTTGCAAATAAATACTTAATTGAGTTGAGCGCCGTTTTAACTCTGCTCGCGTACATGGGCGCATACACACACACACGCACGCACACGCACGCAAAAAAGTTCGCGATTTGCTGATGCGCAGCTTTTTTAATTTCGTCCGTCCCGTTCGGTGTTTTGTGAGTTTGGGTGACGATATCACACCCCACCGCTTCTTTGATCGGAGTTTGCCGCTAACGAACATGTGTTGTGGCGTATGTAGCATTTTGCTTTCTTTTTTTCTTTGTCTCCGTGGTTCTTCCACCTAATTGGAGATTTTTCCCGATGAGTAAGTGTGGAGCCCACCTTGTGCAGTTGTTTGGTAAATAATTGAAATTCTAATGGTCAATGAACTCTAAAGGCGAGTTTTAATTTTACACGATCATGTATCATTTTAGCATATACAAACAAGGGGTGCCACGGTGGTGACTTTACGGTACCTATAGTAATTGTTCATATTTTGTTTGGCTAAAAATACAAAGACTTGACAGGGTGTCTCCTGTCTCATTCAGGGCTTAAATTATTTCCCCGGAAAACTAAAATTATTGCTATACCAGTTTCTAATTCACTACGTAATTAAAGTTATTTTTTATTCTGATTTTTATTTCCGGGAAATCGAATGCTCAGCATGATCCTTTCTCCGTTCTTGACTTGATATTATTCCCCCGTCATTAGTTTGGCGTTGAATACCTTCCGCTGGCTTCGCCAATCTCTCACTGCTAATTCGTTTATTTTGTCTTATTGTTACTCTGGAACTACCCACATGTGACTCGCTTAAAATGCACCCCCGCCCCCAAAAGATAGTTGTTGAAAATAGGGAAACCCCCAAACATGTGGCATAGTTATTAAAAATACGAAAATAAGAAACCCAACACGTGACAATTATTAAAAATTGCCGGTGGGTGTCAAACCCAACACAGGGGACATAGTTCCCACACATGTGGCAGAGTTATTAAAATGGGGGGGGGGGGAAACAAACCCACCACATGACGTTATTAATAATGTAACCCTCCCCAAACCCGACATGTGACAATTATTAAAAAGGCGAAAAGGCAAACAAACTCCTGTGGCATGGTTATTGAACACGACTCCTGTGGTATGGCTATTGAACACGACTCATGTAGCATGGTTATCAAACCCGATTCCTGGGGTATTATTAAAAATAAAAATACCAGACACATGAAATGGCTATATTAACAATGTCTGCTGACCAAAAAGTCGCGTGCCCTCACTTATTCTGAATTATGACTACAACTAACATAATATAGCCAAACGTATCATATTATAGCCTAGCCTAGTTAGTATATCTTAACTAGATTAGTATAGCATACCATGCCCTAAACTAGAATAACCTCGCATAGCATAGCCTATTATAGCCTTGGTTAGCTAGCCTATCGTAGCCTAACATACTATTACGGTATTACCGAGCATAGCCCTCATTAGCCTCTTATACTTTAGCCTATCCTAGCATAGCATAGTATAGCTCTATCTACCCTAGTATAGCTTATCATAGCCTAGCATTAAATATCCTAGACAAGTATAGCCTATACTATCCTATTATACCCTAGGCAAGCATAGCTTAGTATTGTCTAGCCTAACATACTATATGCTATCCTAGCATATCTTTTTATAGCCTAAATTAGCAGTTTATCTTACCCTTGTATATTATAGCTTAGTCTAGTCTAGCAGAGTATCGGCCGAATAGTTATGATGTTATTGCTAAAACAAAATAATTCCAGGGCTAACCTTGGGAGAACTTTGGCAATAACATATAACTGGAACAGGAGCTGCCAAGTGTAGGCCATGAATGGTCTTTTGCAGTCTCCTTCTTTTCTTATGTTCTTATGTTCTTATATAACGTTCGAAAGAGAAGGTAAAACAACATAAGGTTTTCAATTTCGTTATAATCAGTTTAATAGTTATGACGTTATTACAAAGAAGCAAAACGTGGACTGACCTACATAGTGAGATGTAGAGTCGCTCGCGACTAAAAATGGGGGAAAATATGTGACCGTATTTAAAATTTCGGGGGATGGGGGTGCGCAATCAACAACACTCCTAAATTCCGTCACAATTGATTTTTGAATTTATTAATAATTGTTGGTGATTCTTCTCTTGATTTGTTTTTGTTTATAGTTAATTTTATTGTTTACTTTTATATGGTTTATTTTAAATATTATTTAGTTTTTTCTGACTGACCAACTTTCGTCCTTTGATCCCTCCACCCCCTCCTGAGTCGTAGGCGTCGCAGCCATGAATTGCAGGATCTTCCATGGAGGGGGGGGGGATGCCTGGGCTCTGTGCCAAACATCGAACCAAGATCCGCCCCTAAAAGAGTTGCTCGGGCCCCAAAAGACACAGAATGAAACGAGCGACCTCTTACCCCTGCTCGTGCCCCTTGACAACCAAGACCTCCATCTCAGAGAAGGATTTTGCTGTTGCCGGTCCTTCTGGGATAGGGTCTTCCTTCCTGATGTTGAGAGAAGCAGGTTCATTCCCCACCCTCTCCCCAAAAGGAAACGGACAGGTCCAATGCCGTTTGGCAAGCGAATAGGTCGAGATCAGCACGTCCGGCCCCGAGGCACTCTCGGAAAAGAGCGCCCAGACAAAGACCAAAGTTGCAAGTGCGATCAGCGGAGCCTCGATTACGTCAGGCCCCTTGATTGAGAGAACCTGGCGTTTCAAGCCCACTGGCTTCAAACGTTTTCTGGTCATTCGCTCCACTGATGGCAGCATGTTGGACAAGGGCAACATGATCCATCATAGGTGAGCATTAGCCTGATTTGGTAGTAGGTGGTTGATAACCTCCATGGTACTGATCACTTTCCCCTTCACATATCATTTTATGGAGCGCTGCCGCCTGAGAGACCTCCCAGTGGTGCTTACCGAGGTCTTTAGGTCGGTGTATGGGGCTGTTGAGTTCTCCGGTAACTTCATCAATCACCGTGAGCCTAACTGCTATTCCTAGAACGTCTGGTTTTGGTATGTTTCGAAACACGCACGCCGCTCTTACTGACGGTCATACGTGTCTTCAGTAAACGGGTAGGCCCCTCTAGAAAAGATGTGGAATCGAATCAAAAGAAATCAAATATCCGCCTGCCGTTTTCCCGGAGAATGGAACGCTATATCAGACCCCGCGTCAGTGGCGGAGACCTTCGCGACCGTTTTTTCCGCATTCTCAAGCCGGGATGCTGCTCCGCCATCACCCAATGCACGTCGTGATGTCACCTGAAGGCTGCTGGCTGGACTTTACTTACACAGGGGGAGAACCCCTCAACGATAGGTTTACTCAGAGCGAATTGGGTTCCGCTTGTGTTTCGTACGCAGACACCGCCCATGGTCCGGACGATGTCCCGTACGCTATGCTTCGACACCTGGGTGAGCGAGGCATGGCCTTTCTGTTAGATTTGTTAAACAGGATCTGGGTGGAGGGTCTCCTCCCAGATTCCTGCCGAATCGCTACTGTGCTCGCCTTTCGCAAACCGGGGAGAGATCACTACTCCAGCTGGTTTCCGCCCAATCTCTCTAACCTCTTGCGTGTGAAAGCTGATGGAGAGATTGGTAAAATGTTAGATTAGCCTTTTTTTTTGGACAGCGGAGGTCATCTGTCTTCTGCACAGTGCAGCTTCCGCAAGTTCAACTCCACGTCTGATTCCATTCTCTGACTGGAAAATGCCGTCTGCGAGGCCTTCCTTCGTAGTCAGCACTACGTCACAATGTTTTTCGATCTGGAGAAGGCCTATGATACCGCATGGCGATACGGTATCATGGAGACTCTCCACGCGATGGGGACAAGGTAACGGCTCCCAATGTTTATATCTGAATTTTTGCGAAATCGTCGATTCCGCGTACGGATGCAGGGAGCCCTCTCCGTCCCACTGGAGCAGGAAGAGGGTGTCCCGCAGGGAAGTGTCCTCAGTGCCACACTCTTCGCCCTGAGAATCAACGGCATCACCTCGGTGCTGCCGGAAGATGTTCTCGCTACGCGCTACGTTGACTACCTATCGATCTCTTTTGGCGCGGCCCAGATGCCAATTCTGTAGCGTCGACTGCAACAGGCATTGAACCACGTCTCTCGCTAGGCCGAAGCGCACAGGTTGCGGTTTTTTTTGGCCAATACTAAGGTGGTACACTTCTACCGCCATCCACGGCATAACCCTAACCCATACTTGTTTCTTAATGGAGTACGTCTGGAACTGCCGCCATCCACGGAAAACCCTGACCCAGACTTGTTTCTTAATTGGGTACGCTTGGAAATGGTTGAATCGCACCGTTTCTTTGGTCTTGTATTTGACCGACGCCTTCCCTGGGACGCTCATATCGCTGACTTAGGGTCTCTTGTACCCGCTCCGTGTCGTTCAGTGCTTGAGGCGCTGATAGGGCTACTGCCTTACTTTTTTATCGATCCTGTGTTCGTTCGGTGCTCGAATAGGGATGCGAATTTTATGCATCCGCAGCCGAGCGTTTATTGCGGAAGGTGGATTCGATCCACCACACTGGCCTTAAGCCTTGCGACCGGTGCCTTCCGCACTTCCCCCATTGAGAATCTCTTGGTCGATGCTGGGAATATGCCACTCCCTCTAAGCCGCGTACAGTGCATCACTCGCCTTTACGCCCGAGCTCGGTGCCTCCCTCAGTCGCCAACAGCTCTCCCCGTAAGGGGCGCGGCGATTTGCCATCCTGGCTGCCGTGCTGACGGGATCCAGCGCTCCGTCCGGCCCCAGCTTAGCCTCTCTTCCTTCCTTCAGATAGCCTGTACTTTTTCACTACCTCGTCGCTATTCATACAACCTCTCCTACAACTTTCTCTGGTCAGCCTCTAATTTCACAGGGTAGATGCTGACCTTCTCAGCCAACCGCCCCTGATCGACGCTGAGGGAGGAGGGGGACAATGTTCCCTAACCCCTGAGCTCTTGTCTGGGGTCGCTGGTTTTTAACAACCTGCTTCATCCCCACCCATACCATCCCTTTTCCTTTCCTCTTCACACTCAGTTTTACGCCGTGTTCAAGGTGGAGCCGCCATGCTGATGGACTGCCAGGCCACCAGGCATGAGTGGTGGTCCCAAATGGCGACGCCTGGCTCTGCCAGGCCTGTAAGAACCTCTTGCAGTGCGGGCAACTGCTAGAGGTGGTGAACTATTGCGTCCCGTAGCACAAATAGGGTCACCATGCCCATGTATGAACAACTAAAAAAAAAACACCCTCAACTTCCCCTGTAACAACAACGGAGCTGCCCGCCTGAAAAAAATGGAGGCCCCCCATCCTTGTGCATGCGCAGGGGACCCTCCATACTTTTTTAATCGGAGAGGAGGCTTACTCCTCTCCTACGCCTACGGGTGTAGGGGACTCCCCCTCACTCCCTTCTCCGGAGGTGCTTTCGGGCACCTCCCTATTTCCAGCGGCAATCCCTCCTTTTATTTCTAAGGGGACTGCCAAGAAAGCCAGCATGCAGCCCATTGTTTACCGCCCCTCGTGTAAGCGGCTCGGTAGGGCAAACCCCCTTGGGGGGGAGAGGGAAGCCAGGCCCCTTCGGTCGCTTCCCTCAAAAGACCTGCTGGCAAGAATTTTGACCCTTTTTGGGGTCAAGGCCTGTGCCTCCCCACAAAAGACTCATGACCCTGCCAAGGGGACCTGCGATGTCCTGGGAGGGGATGGCCAACTGGAAGCCCCTCCTGTGATAGACATGGTCCTTGAGGAAACCCAGCCTCAGACGGTAGGGCCTTCCATGTGGGGGAATCCGTGCTCGGCGCTAAACACCAAACCCCAATCCGACCCTATGCAAGGTCCTCCTCAAACGGTTAGGGTTTCTGAGGCAGTACAAAGAGGGGAGGGATCTCCTCCGACCGGTGCCCCTGCGACCACCAGGACCTTCACCATTTCGGAGAAGGACCTGGCTGAGGCCGGTCCATCTGGCCTAGGGGCTTCTGTTTGCGGAGGTGAGAAGCGGGTTCATTCCCCGCCCGCCTCTTCTAAAAAGAAAAGGATGTAAAAGACCAAAAAGACAAAGAAGACTCGGGGCTCCTCTCTATCCGCGGTGGCTATGGGGACGGATGGGTCTGCTGCCACTCTGGCAAGCGACCAAGCCAAGATCGGCACATACGACTCCTCTGCCTCCCCGGTTGCGGAGCCCCTGACTAAGACCAAAAGTGCACAGGGCGGAGCCTCGATGACATCGGGGCCCCTGATTCAGAGGTTACCCGGCGTTTTCGAGCCCGCTGGCTTCAAACGCTTCCTCGTTATTCGCTCCACTGATGGCACCATGTTGTCCAAGGGCAACATGATCCATCAGAGGAGAGGATTAGCTAGTGCAATTGGTAGAGAGCCGAAGGTGATCCGTTTCTCGGACGGGAGCCTTCTGGCGAATGCGGCGAATCCCGCCGAGGCCGCCAAGATAAGTGCTCTTCGGACACTTCATGGCACCCCGGTGAGTGTGACGCCGCACTCTACCATGAACTTTGTGAAAGGAGTAGTTTATGTGAGGGAACTCGTTGACTACTCCATTGAGGACATCACCCAAGAGCTGGCCGACCATGGGGCGGTCAAGGTCGAACGTGTGATGAGAAAACAGGGAGGGGCCTCGAGACCCACCCCTACACTCTTCGTCACGTTCGACTGTGACAAGCTCCCTGAGTCGGTGCGTGCTGGTTGGTACCGCTACCGCGTGAAGGCATTCGTGCCAGTGACGCGGCGGTGCTATTACTGTCACCGCTTCGGCCATACGAATCGATCATGTAGACGTGCAAAGTCGGGGTCACCCGAAGTCTGTGTAAATTGCTCCAAGGTCGCACACGATAAGCCTAAATCGTGTGTGGTCAATTGCGGAGAGCTGCACCCCGCTTCTTCGAAGCAATGTGGTGCATATCTCCTTAAGAAAGAAATCCCGGCTTGTCAAGCCCAGGATTGACTCTCATTCCGCCAGGCTAAGGACTTGGTCCTGGCGCGCTCGGCTCTGCCTGGGACGTTATATGCCTCAATAGTTAGAAAGGCACCCTCTGCTCCTGGCCCATCCAGGCCAACGAGCACGGTTATTTCTGCGCCCATTCGGAGCCCTTCTGCGGGTTCTAACCAACCTGGGTTCATACCCAGCCCCGGCTAAAACCAGGGCTCCCCCCTATTCCCAAGCGTGACCGTTTCCCCTTAAGGCGAAACGGCCACGCGCCTCCACCGAGTCGTTAGACTCACAGGAGGCAACACCCCTGAAGATGGTCGCTAGGCCATGTTCGGGGGTTCCTAAAGCTGTTCCCCGAAAGGAGGACAGCAACAAAGGAGCTTCGGCTCCTTCGCCCACGCCTCGAGGTGGAGCGAGTGGCTCGGAGACGGTGGTTCCTCGAAAAGAGGGCCCTTCGCCTTCGAAGCCGCAACGCCTGCCTAAGGTTTCGAGGCGGAGGGAGGAAAAGACTCGCATGGCGAGCCCAACCTCCCCCAATAAGTCCTCGAAGGCGACAGCGCCTTCAGCGCTTTATCCGGGCCTACAGCGCCCGGGGTTTTGCCCCCGGGAAGCGTACGGCCATTCCCGTGAGGGTCTTCAGTTAGAGGAGGGCCCCCGCGTCTCCTCCGAGCTAGGCTTGGAGGGCATATTCCTTCAATGGAATTGCCGTGAACTCCGGGCCAACTGGGAGGAGTTGCGGAGGCTCGTCTCGTCCCGTTCTCCGTTGGCTATCTTTTTTCAGGAGACCATGCTAAGCGCGTGCCCCCTGCCCGCCCTCCCGGGGTATAAGGGTCTTGCCACCCCACCACCGCGGGATGGCCGGGCTGATGTCTCCGTTTTTCCTTTCCCTTTAGATCCCTCTTTTCAGGCAGTGGCAGTGCAGCTTTACCTTGATAGGAGGTATACTATCATTTCTTCGTACATTCCACCGAAAGCTGACTTCGACGCGGGGGACTTCCGCCGCGTCGTGGCACGGTTGCCGGAGGCCCTATCTCTTGCTTGGAGATCTGAACGGCAGGCATCCTCTCTGGGGAGATTACTCCATAAATCCCAGGGGACAAGTCCTTGTCGATCTGATCGAAGAGCTTGAGATGGGTGTCCTAAACGCTATGAGTTTACGCATCACTGTCCGAGAACCGCTTCATTTTCTTGACTTGACCTATCTCTGTGCTCTTCGGATGCACAGCCTGATTTTGATTGGGGAGTAGTCGATGACCTCCATGGTAGTGATCACTTTCCCATTCAAATATCATTTTCAGGGCAACTGCCGCCTGAGAGCCCACCTCGGTGGTGCTTGGCGCGGTGGCCTGCATTTTAGGAAATGACTGAATTTTCTATCTCAGTCGAGGAGTTTAGGTCGGTAGATGAGGCCGTTGAGTTCTTCTCCGTCAACCTCATCCGGGCCCGACTACTATTCCTAGGACATCTGGCCGTTTTGCACGCCGACCACTCCCATGGTGGTCGGCCGAGTGTGAGACGGCCCTCAAACGGAAGCGTTATGCCTACATGCGCTATAAGCGCCGCCCGAACGATTTCACTGTCGCTGAATTTCGTCTGGCTAGGTCTAGGTTCCGGTATATTTCGAAGCACACCCGCCGCTCTTCTTGGCGAGCATACGTGTCTTCACTTAACGGGAAGACCCCTTTAGCAGAGGTGTGGAGGCGAGTCAAAAGAATTCGGGGCAAGTTCTCGCAGGACCCCCCTCCCGTTCTCCAGGAGAATGAGACCGCAATCTCGGACCCCGCGTCCGTGGCGGAATCCTTCGCGACTGCTTTTTCTGCATTCTCTTGCCGGGATGCTGCTCCGCCAGCATTCAATGCACGTCGTCATGTCGCGGAAGGCCGCCGGCTGGACTTTACTTACAGAGGCGGAGAACCCTTCAACGACAAGTTTACTGGGAGCCAGTTGCGCTCCGCTCTCGCTTCGTGCGTGGACACCGCCCATGGTCCTGACGATGTCCTGTACGCCATGCTTCGACACCTGGGTGAGTGAGGCATGACCTTTGTGTTAGATTTGTTTAACAGGATCTTGGTGGGGGGGTCTTCTCCCACATTCCTGGCGAATCGCTACTGTTCTCGCCTTTCGCAAACCGGGGAGAGATCACTCTACTCCGACCGGTTTTCGCCCAATCTCTCTAACCTCTTGCGTGTGGAAGTTGATGGAGAAATTGGTAAATGTTAGACTAGCTTGTTTCCTGGACAGCGGAGGCCATCTGTGTTCTGCACAGTGTGGCTTCCTGGACATATAGGAATTGCCGGGAATGAGCGTGCCGATGAGGGCGCCAAAGACTCCGCGAGGACTCTGCGACCGGACCAGCGTTTCGCTCTTCCTTACACCAACTATATGGCAGGAATACGGGCAACTTGGCAAAGAAGATGGGAGACGGTCGAAGGGAACTTAAAGTTGCGTGCCATTGCGCCGCGACTGTTCCCATGGACCTATCCCCCAATGCCGCGACGGCTGCAGGTCGCTTTCTGTCGTCTCCGAATTGGGCACAC
The DNA here is from genome assembly GCA_963969495.1 of Ceratothoa steindachneri. NCBI lineage: Eukaryota > Metazoa > Arthropoda > Malacostraca > Isopoda > Cymothoidae > Ceratothoa > Ceratothoa steindachneri. The sequence goes on from OZ018324.1 coordinate 11,920,212, forward strand.
TCGCGGGACGCGCCGCAATTTGATGGAGCGTTCGTCAGCGCCATACTGTGGAGACTGCGTTGTCCCCCAGACTGTTCGGCACATTCCTGTTGAATGTCCCAGTCTGGTCGAACTTCGCGCACGTTATCTGGCCTGGTACCAGGATGACCGGGGTCGCTACCGCCTGTCCCTTGTACTCGGGACGAGTGCGTGCTCATTGACTGGTGGACTGATAGACTTTTGGGTGGAGGCCAGCTTTCTCCCTTTTATTTAACTAGGTTTTGTTGTTTTTCTGTGTTATTGTTATTTTCTTTTTAGGTCGCACGCTCCGGCGCCGGGTGTAGGGGGACCCCCCCCCGACGCCGGAGCTTGCTTCCTAATTGTCATCTTCTCTTTTTATCGTTGTTTTGTTTTCAAATTTTTATTTTAAAGTAGCCTAGAGCTTAGGCTCTTTGATTACGGCGACTTATGCTGAAGTGGGCAGTCGCCAGATAGCCCCTTAAAAAAAAAATCCTAGCCCTGATGCCGACTCCAACAGGCATTGAACCGCGTCTCTCGCTAAGCAGAAGCGCACATGCTTCGCCTTTCCTTGGCCAAGACTAAGATGGTGCACTTCTTCCGACATTTACGCCTTCACCCTGACCCAAACTTGTTTCTAAATGGGGTTCCCCTGAAAATTGCGGACTAGCACCGTTTCCTTGGTCTTGTATTTGAATGACGCCTCCCCTGGCACACTCATATTCCCAGCCTTAGTTTTTTTTTGTACCCGCGCTATGGATATTCTTCCTTCCGTGACGTTCACCTCCTGGGTTGCTGATTGGGCTACTGCATCACTCCTTTATCGATTCCTTGTTCGTTTGAAGCTCGACTATGGATGCATGTTTTATGCATCTGCAGTCGAGCGTGTATTGCTGATGGTGGACACAATCCACCACACCAGCTTTCGCCTGGCGACCGGTGCCTTCCACACGTCCCCCATTGAGAGCCTTCCCATCGATGCTGGGTTGATGCCACTCGCTCTGCGCCGTGCACAGTGCATTATTATTCGCCTGTACGCCCGAGCCCGGCACCTCCGTCAGCCGGGTATTCAGTTCGGCCTTTTTTGAGCACACTTCGTGTCACGCTGTAACCGTGCTAGTGTATACGGATGGCTCCCAGTCCCAAGAAGGTTTCGGTTTCCACCCCCTTTCCCCTCTGTTTGAAGTCAGCGGGACTCTCCTACGCGCTGCGTCTGTCTTAACGGCCGAGCTAGTTCCAATACACCGCTCTCTACGGGAGATATCGCGACGTGCCTGGTTTCGAGATCAATTGTGATTCATAGCGACTCACAAAGCGTCCTGAGTGCTCTCCGGGTATTGGGATCTGCATTCCCTGGTTCGCAATATCCGTGATGCCACCGTTTTGGCTAGCCGGACGGATGTCGAGATTATCTTCTGCTGGGTTCCTGGACATGTAGTAATTGCGGAGAGTGAGGGCACCAAAGAGGCCGCGAGGACTGGGCGCTCAAACCAGCGTTTCGTTCCTCCTCACACCGATTACATGACAGGAATACGGCCAGCTCTCCGGGCTATTGGCAAGCAAAGAATATGGGAGACGGTCGAGCGGAAATTAATGTTGAGTGTCGTTGCGCCGCGACTGTTCCCATGGACCTACCCCGTTAATGCTGTAACGGCTTCAGGTTTCGTTCTGTCGTCTCCAAATTGGACACATTCGTGCGACGCACCACGTTTTGATGGAGCGCTCGCCTCCGCCTTATGTTGACAACCTCGCCTCTCCTCCCCCGACTGTTTGGCACATTTCTGTTGAATATCTCAGTCTTGGTGATTTTCGCACACGTTTTTTGTCCCTTACCGTGACTAGCGGGATCGCTACAGCCTGTCCATTTTACTCGGGACTGGTTCGTGCACATAGACTAGCCTCCTCCACTTTATTTGACCGTTTGTTGTAGTTCGTACTTTCCTGCGCCGGGGGGAGGTGGTCCTACTCCTAACACCGGAACCCCCTTCCTTCTTTCATTTTTGTTGTTCCTGTAGCCTTTGCCCCTTTTTTATCGCTGTTATTTATTATTCACATATTATTATTTGTTTTTTAATATAACCTAGTATTAGGCTGTGGTTAGTACGGCGACTTATGCCCAAGCAGGCAGTCGCTATATTGGTTCCCTACCATTTAAAAAAATAAAATCTTTCCTTCTAGGCTCATCCATATTTCTATTTCAGGGTATTTTACCTTCTCACCATACACTTCATCAACCGTTCCTCGACTTGTCTCTTTCATCCTTTCCTTGGGGCTTAAGATAGATATTAGACAACCTCACTATCATCAAACATCTTTGGCTCACTCTACCAAAGCTCCACTGCACCTAGAGCACTTTCTCATCTTTATTTACCTCCATTTTATGTCCCTCTGTATTAAAAATTTCTACCATGCTCTGCTAGCATAGAAACTGAATATTCCTTTGGGTTACATTCACCACTTATTTCACTGTTGTGAAACAGTTCTTGATTTTTTTATGATTTACTAATCACATAAATTTAAAGATTTCCAAACAGGTAATCACTTTTGGCCAGCCTACGAGATTCAAGCCCAGTCTTTCCACCCCAACTTATTTTAATGTCTATCAATGGAATAACTTTATTACATTATTTAATTACTTTGAACCTCATGGCACTTTTTATTATTTATTTGTCTGTAATACCTGTAAATAAGAGATTATTATATAAATTTTCAATGGATTTAAATAAAAATAAAAGTATACTCATCCATCTCCCTCCTTAATCTTATTTCATGTGAAAGAGAAGAAAACCCAAATGCAAAAGTTGGTGTAAAAGTTTTTATATTCAAATTAATGCGTTCTTAGGGTCGAAGAGAGTCTGGATTGAGTTGTTCACTGTCCATAGGCAGTGTGAGCCAAGGTTGTGTCATGATTTTGCGCTTGTTTAATTTCTATCTAGATGTATTGCTGAGCTATGATGGGAAACAAAGATATAAAATTGCTGAGAAGTGGTGAGATATGTGTTCTGGATGTTGGTGTATACTGATGCCCCTATGTTAGTATTTCATGGTAAGAGAATTTTGCAACTGTATATTGAAGCATTTGACTGTGTGTGTGAAAGTAAATGTAGTAAAGATAATTTTTAAAGGGGAGGGAAATTTATGCTGCATCTTGGATAAGGACATAGTTCTAAGAATTGAGGTGCATTATGAACGATAGCTGTAAGGATTAGGCAGACTTAGATAATAAGGTTATGAATGGTAGGAAGGTCTTTTCATCATCAACCATTTTTTCACAATGTACTTGGCCTTGCTTCTTCTTTACATAAAAAGATATATTATTTTCAGGGACAGAAGCGTGAAGGTGCTGTGAAAAGAGGAAGAAAGCCAGGGAGGAAAGCCAACCCTAACAAAACAGACATGAAACTCAAACTTGGTAAGTGGGAGGTAGAAGAAATTTATTCCCATATTTTATTTTCAGGTTGTGTTTGGAAGTGATGTGAAGGAAAAATAAATGAAATATTAATTGATACTCGGAAGCAATGGTAAAAACAATCAACCTAAGGCGTGGAGGAGGTTGAAAAACAAAACAAAAAACAAATGAAAATTTAAGTGAAAGATTTCTTTCTAGAGTTAAGGTCAAATATTTAAGTGTCCGTGCTGCAAATTAGTTTCGATAATTACTTTACTACAAATAACTGTATGGCACCATGCAAAAATAGCAATAGGGTGATGAGTGAAATGTAGAAGGTAGATAGAATCCATATGGGAAGGTTAGGTAGAATCTGGTTGGTGAGGGAAAAATAGAAGGTAGATAGAATCAGAGTGGTGGGGGAAGGAGAAGTTAGATCGAATCTTTGGGGTGAGGTAAATTTAGAAGATGTATAGAATTTGCATAGTAGGGGGAATGTAGAAGATAGATAGAATCTGGATAGTGAGGGATATGTAGAAGGTGATACAATCCGGGTGGTGAGGGAAACGTAGTATATAGATAGAATCTGGATGGCGAGGGAAACGTAGTAAGTAGATAGAATCCGTGTGGTGATAGAAATGTAGAAGATAGATAGTGTCCTTTCATCCAACGAGCCATAGGCCTTCAAGCATGACCCCTTTAAATTGAGAATCTAGAATTCTTTCTTTCTAGAGAGGAGCCGACAGAGCGCCCGTGAATGTCGCGCTCGCAAAAAGCTTCGCTATCAATACCTGGAAGAGCAAGTGGCTCACCGCGAGAAGGCCGTGTTTATGCTACACAAGGAACTGGAACAGGTTGGTAAGCTGATTGCCCTTGTTGGTTTTTTCAGAGGAATTGGCTGTGATGAAACCGGGTTTGATTTCGCCCACAGGTTTCACCCGCAACACCCAGATTAACCACCTACATTGACCATTAAACCAAGATCGTGCTGCTAAAACAATGCCTCGACAACCGGGGAACACAATGTCTCCTCAGTACAAGACACCCGTATCACCACAACATGTATGGCCCTAACACGTGCCATGCATAAAACTCCAAGGACATACTGCACCCAGACACTCCCAGAACCTCCTCCCCCCAAGGTCGAGACCAGGCCCATATCACCCATAAAGTCATACACACACAACACAGGAAGGCATATCTTGTAATCTATGGACACAAACCACCACCTCAATGCCATTTCATCGGGCAACCCAGAAGAAAGATTTCCCCCGCCCACCACCGCGTCGCGAATGGGTCGCACTTGCTAAGCTCCGGTCCTTCAACCACCCAAAATTAAACACATAAGTGCCGCACTGTCCTGCCCCACACAGACTGCCCCCAATGCAACAGGAACCATACACAGCCCCCCTTCCCCACAAGCACAGTTGAGACAAAACCTCCAGATAGGCAGAGTGGAGAGGGATATAATGACAGAACCACGTCCTTGCGGCGGAGTTCATCGTGGCTGCCGTCCCTGGAGAGGGAGCCGCGCGGACCCAACGTAAGTTGATTTTAGACGTACATCGCTAGGAAAAGAGCGTTGTATTATATTTTTGTTGACTTGGAAAAGGTTTTTCATAGGCTACTAAGAGATGTGGTGAGGTGGGCAATGAGAAAATTAGGGATTGAGGAGTGGTTGGTTAGGGTGCTCATGGCTATGTACGAAGGTTCGACAACCCAGGTGAGGGTAAATGGAGAATTGAGTGATGACTTCTCTGTGAAGGTTGGTGTGCATCAGGGATTCGCTTTGAGTCCCTTGCCATCCGAGTTGTACGCTGACGACCTAGTGCTAATTGCTGAGGATGAGAGGACGGCACTTGGGGAGTTGAGGTTGTGCAGGGAAGGGATGAATTCCATGGGGCTGAGACTGAATTTGGATAAAACAAAGATGATGGTTTCAAGAGTGGGTGGTGGTAATGACATCATTGATGGTATGTGCCATGTGCAGTCTGTCACAGAGGGGTAAGGAATAACTATATCCTGTGTAATGGATGTGGTTTGTGGGTGCATAAAAGATGTAGTGATATCAGGGGTAGGCTGACAAATCATGGAGAATTTCAGGGCACTGTGGGCGGAGGAGACGGGAGAGGATTGTATTTGATGGTGTGTCGCTTTAATGCGTAGAGGAGTTCTGCTATCTGGGAGATATGATCAGTGCTGTGGCAAGTTTCGTGGCAAGGGTTAGAAGTGGTTGAAAAAAAGTTCAGAGAACTGCTTCCTCTCTTGACGCTGAGGAGTTTTGTCCTCCGAGCTAAGGGACGACTAGGCTGTGTGCGTATTAGTGCAATGTTCTATAACAACTAAACTTGGGCTGTGAAGGAAGAGGACATCCAGAGGCTCAAGCGTGCTCAGATGAGAATGGTGAGATGGATGTGCAGTGCATCTCTGAATTTGAGGCCTGGAGGTGACAGAGTTTCGAACCGCGAATTAAGGAATAGATGGGGATAGAATGCATTGGTGTGGCACTAAGAAGAGGTAGATTGGGGTGGTTCGGTCACGTGGAAAGGTTGCAGGATAATAATTGGGTGAAGAGTGTTGGGAGTTTGGGAGTGTAGCTGCCAGATGGAGACCGAGGAAGACGTGGAATGAGGTCACAGAGGGACTTCAGAAATACGAGTTTGAATAGAGAAACAGCCAGAGATCGAGCAGCAGGGAGAGCCGCTATTAGGTAAATAAGGCCGACACGTGCAAGCATGTATGGAGCCTTCAAAAATGATGATGATTACATCTTCCAGCTAATACTAATTTTATCTGTATTCTATAACCCGATTTTACAGATCTGTGTTACAATTTCCTTTGGTTGGACTTTGTGTTTACTCAGGTGTTCCGTAGATTTCCGTCTTTCTAGAAATCTATTCTGAGACGCGAAATATTTATTTACTCCTTTCTTCTTGTTGACCCGGGTTTCTTGACCTTTTATCCCTTTTCTCGCGTTCGCCTTTTTTGTATTTCCCGCGCGTTACGATTTAATGAGGGGGACCTCCCCCCGCTGCCGAGATTGCTTCCTGATTGTTAAGTTTTTCCAATTTATATCATTGTTAAGTATTCATATTTTTATTTTAAAGTAGCCTAGTTCTAGGCTGTCGTGTTTTTCGGCGACTTATGCCCAAGTGGGCAGTTGCCAGATGGGCTCTATAGAATTAAAAAAAAATAAAATAACAGGGCTTGCATTTGTCACTACTTCTACCGTAAGTCTTTGTCACATCACGCTGCCTTTCACACTCGTCTATTGACACTTGCGGACGATTTATCCCATTCTTTTACGCTATTCTCATAAACTTCTCTTATTTGTGCACTAATCTCATAATTGTTACCAAGGAGGCAAGTTCACCTAAATATAGGAAACTTACAAATGCTAAACGTTCCATCATCATTTTTCTCTATCAAACAAAAATCCCCAAAATTCATCGATCTCATCTTCACCAAACTGTATCTTTCATTCAGCCTACCTCCTCCTTTTTAAAGCATTCCTTGTAGGCCTACTCTTCCTGACCCTTCAAAAACACTAACTGCTTTTCTTCTAAAAGGTAATCCAAATCCAGTCCAGCTTCCTCCTCACGTTCCACGCTTCGCGACACCATTCATTTATTAGGTGATCAACCAAATACGCAGTAGGTTATTGCCACTTTCACAAGTGATTCTGGTGCAGTCTACATTCTTCCAAACTTCTATCCTCTATTCACTCGATCCACCACATCGGTCTTCACCTGGTGACCGGTGCCTTCCGCACTTTTCCCATTGAGAGCCTACTAGTCGATGCTGGGGAGATGTTACTCGCTTTATGCCGTGTACAGTGCATTATTCGCCTGTACGCGCGAGCCCGGTGCCTCCCTTACTCTCACTGCATCCGCAGCTGATTTCGACCGTGCCTATACCGCAGAGAGACGCCAGTCATACCCTAAGCCCTTTGGGTCTAGGGTCAGGAAACTCCTTCGAGAGCTAGGTATAGCTCTCGGGCTGGTGACGCCCCTTGTTCTGCCCAAGACACGCCCATCTGATCGAAGAGCGTGAGATAGGTGTCCTAAATGTGGATGATTTTACGCATCACTGCCCGAGAATCGCTTCATTTTCCTGCCTCGATCTATCTCTGTGCTCTTCGGATGCACAGCATGATTTTATTTGGGGGTGGTCGATGATCTCCATGGTAGTGATCACTTTCCCATTCAAATATCATTTTCTGGGCAGCTGCCGCCTGAGAGCCCACCTCGGTGGTGCTTGGTGCAGAGGCGGTGGCCTGCATTTCAGGAAATGACTGAATTATCTATCTTAGTCGAGGAGTTTAGGTCGGTAGATGAGGCCGTTGAGTTCTTCTCCGGCAACCTCATCGCCGCGGACCTGACTATTATTCTCAGAACGTTTGGCCGTTTTGTACACGGACCACTTCCCTGGTGGTCGGCCGAGTGTGAGACGGCCCTCAAACCGAAGCGTTATGCCTACATGCGCTATAAGCGCCGCCCGAACGATTTCACTGTCGCTGATATTCGTCGGGCTAGGTCTAGGTTCCGGTATATTTCTTAGTGGGCATACGTGTCTTCATTTAACGGCAAGACCCCTCTAGCAGAGGTGTGGAGGCGTGTCAAAAGGATTCTGGGCAAGTTCTCGCAGGACCCTTCCCTCCCGTTCTCCAGGCGAATGGGACCGCAATCACGGACCCCGCGTCCGTGGTGGAATCCTTCGCTACCGTTCTCTCCACATTCTTTAACCTGATAGGGCTACTGCCTTACTTTTTTATCGATCCTTTGTTCGTTCGAAGCTCGACTACGGATGCGAGTTTTATGCATCCGCAGCCGAGCGTGTATTGCGGAATGTAGACTCGATCCACCACACTGGCCTTAAGCCTTGCGACCGGTGCCTTCCGCAATTTCTCCATTGAGAGCCTGTTGGTCGATCCTGGGGAGAGGCCACTCGCTCTACGCCGTGTACAGTGCCTTATTCGCCTGTACGCGCGAGCCAGGTGCCTCCCTCAGTCGCCAACAGCTCTCACTGCATCTACAGCTGATTTCGACCCTGCCTATACAGCCGAGAGATGCCAGTCATACCCTAAGGCGTTTGGGTTTAGGGCCAAGAAACTCCTTCGAGAGCTAGGTATAGCTCTTGGGCCGGTGGCGCCCCTGGTTCTTCCTAGGACGCAACCCTGGAGAGTATCACATTTGGCCATTTGTCGCCACGCCTCTGCTCCCAAAGCTTGTACAGCCCGGGAGTATTGCGTTCGACCTTTTTGGAACATACCTCGTGTCATGCTGGAACCGTGCCAGTGTATAAGGATGGCTCCAAGTCCCAAGAGGGGGTCGGCTTCCACGCCGTATCCCTTCTGTTTGAAGTCAGCGGGGCTCTGCCAGGCGTTGGGTCTGTCTTCACGGCTGAGCTGGTGGCAATACACCACTCGATACGGGAGATTAGGCGACGTGCCCGGTTCAGAGACCGGATTGTGATCTATAGCGACTCACAAAGCGCCCTGACTGTTCTCGGGGATTGGAATCTCCGCATCATCTGTTTCGCGATATCCGTGACGCTACGGATTTTGCAATCCGGGCGGATGTCGAGATTATCTTCTGCTGGGTTCCTGGACGATTAGGATTTGCGGGGAATGAGGGCGCCAAAGAGTCCCCGAGGACTCTGCGACCGGACCAGCGTTTCGCTCTTCCTCACACTGACTACATGCCAGGAATACGGGCTGCTTGGCAAATGAGATGGCAGACGGTCGAAGGGAACTTAAAGTTGCGTGCCATTGCGTCGCGGCTGTTCCCATGGTCCCATGGACCTACCCCCCACCCCCCTGAAATGCCGCGAAGGCGTCGGGTTGCTTTCTGTTTTCTCCGAATTGGGCACACTCGCGAGACGCACCGCCATTTGATGGAACGCTCGCCAGCGCTCTAGTCTGAAGACTGCGTTGTCTCCCAGATTGTTCGGAACATTCTTGTTCAATGTCCCAATCTGGGCGATCTCCTCGCACGTTAGCTGTCCCGGTACCGGGATCATCTGGGTCGCTACTGCCTGTCCCTTGTACTCGGGACTAGTTCGTGCACATTGACTGGTGGATTCTAGACTCTTGTAGGGAGGCCGGCCTTTGCCCCTTTATTTAACTAGGTTTTGTTTTTAGATATCTCCTTTCTGGCAGGAACTTTGCTGTTGCCCCTGGGCAGGAAGTATACTGTTATTTCCGCGTACGTTCCACCGTCACCCGACTTCGACGGGGAGACTTCCACCGCGTCGTGGCACGGTTGCCGAGGCCCTTTATCTTGCTCAGAGATTTGAACGGTGGACATTCCCTCTAGGGCGACTATTCGATTAGTTCCCGTGGTGAAGTCCTTGCCGACCTGATCGACCACCTTGAGATGGGTGTCCTAAATGTGGATGAGTTTACGCATCACTGCCTGAGAACTACTTCATTTTCCTGTCTCCATCTATCTTTGTGCTCTCCGGATGCACAACCTGATTTTGAGTGAGGAGTTTGTGTGTTGAGGGAAGGGGTCAGGTCGATGACCTCCATGGTAGTGATCACATTCCCACTCAAATATCATTTTCTCGGCCACGGCCGCCCGATAGCCAGCCCCTGTGGTCCGCATTTCAGGAAATGACTGATTTCTCTGTTTCATCCGAGGAGTTTAGGTCGGTAGAGAGGCCGTTGAGCTCTTCTCGGGCAACATCATGGCTGTGTGCCTAACTACTATTCCTAGAACATCTGGCCGTTTTACACGCCGACTATCCCTGTGGGGGTTAGCAGAATGTGAGACGGCCCTCAAATAGACGCGTTATGCCTACATGCGCTATAAGCGCTGCCCGAACGATTTCACTATCGGTGAAATCTAGGTTCCGGTATATTTCGAAGCACGCCCGCCGCTCTTCCGGGCGGGCATATGTGTCTTCACTTAACGTGAAGACCCTTCTGGCAGAGGTATGTAAGCGAGTCAAAAGGGTTGGGGGCAAGTTGTCGCAGGACCTTCTACCGTTCTCCATGAGAATGGGACCGCATTCTCGGACCCCGCGTCCGTGGGAGAATCCTTTGCTACCGCTTTCCTCGCATTCTCTAGCCTGGATGCTGCTTATTCACTGCGCGTCATAATGTCGCGGAAGGCCGCCTACTGGACTTTACCTCCAGAGGCGGAGAACCCTTCAACGACAGGTTTACTCTGAGTGAGTTGCGTTCTGCTCGTGCTTCCTGCGCGGCCAGAGTCCCTTGTCCGGACGATGTCATGTACGCCATGCTTTGTTTGACACCTGGGTGAGTGAGTCACCCATGGCTTTTCTGTTAGATTTGTTCAACAGGATCTGGGTAGAGGGTATCATTCCAGAATCCTGGCGAAGCGATACTGTGCTCGTTTTTCGCAAACTGAGGAGAGATCACTCTACCCCGGCCGATTTCCGCCCAATTTCTCTAACCTCTTGCGTGTGCATGTTGATGGGGAGAAATTGGAAAGCGGAGGCCATCTGTCTTCTGTACAGTGCGCTTTCCGCAACTTCCTCTCGACGTCGGATCCCCCGTAAGGGGCGCGGCGATTTGCCATCCTGGCCGCCGTGCTGACGGGATCCAGCGCTCCGTCCGGCCCCAGCTTAGCCTCTCTTCCTTCCTTCAGATAGCCCGATTTCTCCCCTACCTCGTCGCTTTTCATACAACCTCTCCCACAACTTTCTCTGGTCAGCCTCTAATTTCACAGGGTAGATGCTGACCTTCTTCTCAAGCCAACCACCCCGGATCGGGGCTGGGGGGAGAGGGGACATTGTTCCCTAACCCCTCAGCTCCGGTTCGGGATGGGGTTTTTTAACAACCTGCTTCATCCCCACCCATACCTTCCTCACATCCCCTTTCCTCTCCTCTTCACATTCTATCAATTTTACGCCGTGTCCAAGGTGGAGCCGCCATGCCGATGGACTGCCAGGCCACCAGGCGGGAGGGGTGGTCCAAAATAGCGACGCCTGGCTCTGCCAGGCCTGTAAGCACCTCTCGCAGTGCGGGCAACTGCGAGAGGTGATGAGCTATTGCGTCCCGTATTAAAAAGAGGGTCACCATGCCCATGTATGACACAAAAAACAAAAAAACCCAACCCCCAACTTCCCCAAGAAAATCAACGGAGCCGCCCTCGGGCAGCTCCACCGAGAAAATGGAGGTCCCCCCCCTTGTGCTTGCGCAAGGGACCCTCCATAATTCTTTAACCGGAGAGGAGGCTTACTCCTCTCCTACGCTTACGGGTGTAGGGGACTCCCCCTCAGCCCCTTCTCTGGAGGTGCTTTCGGGCACTTACCTATCTCCAGCGGCAGTCCCTCCTTTGCTTTCTAAGGGGACTGCCAAGAAAGCCAGCAGGCAGCCCATTGCCGACCGCCCCTCGTGCAAGCGGCTCGGTAGGGCAAACCCCCTTAGGGGGGAGAGGGAAGCCAGGCCCCTTCGGTCGCTTCCCTCAAAAGACCTGCTGGCAAGAATTTTAAACCTTGCTGGGGTCAAGGCCTGTGTCTCCCCACACAAGACTGGCGACACTGCCAAGGGGACCTGCGATGTCCTGGGAGGGGATGGCCAACTGGAGGCCCCTCCTGTGATAGACATGGTCCTTGAGGAGACCCAGCCTCAGATGGTAGGGCCTTCCATGAGGGGGAATCCGGGCTCGGCGCCAAGCACCGAACCCGAATCCGCCCCTATGCAAGGTCCCCCTCAAACGGCCGAGGGCTCCGAGGCAGTAAAAGGAGGGGAGGGATCTCCTCCGACAGGTGCCCCTACGACGACCAGGACCTTCTCCATTTCAGAGAGGGACCTGTCTGAGGCCGGCCCATCTGGCATGGGGGCTTCTGCCGGCGGAGGTGAGAAGCGGGTTCATTCCCCGCCCTCCTCTCCTAAAAGGAAAATACTAAAAAGACGAAGAAGACTCGGGGCTCCTCTCCATCCGCGGGGGCTGCGGGGACGGATGGGTCTGCTGCCACTTTGGTAGGCGACCAAGCCAAGATCGGCACATCCGGCCCCTCTACCCCCTCGTGTGCGGAGCCCCTGACTAAGACTAACACCAAGAATGCACAGGGCGGAGCCTCGATGACATCGGGGCCCCTCATTCAGAGGTTACATGGCGTTTTCGAGCCCGCTGGCTTCAAGCGCTTCCTCGTTATTCGCTCCACTGATGGCACCATGTTGTCCAAGGGCAACATGATCCATCAGAGGAGAGGATTAGCTAGTGCAATTGGTAGAGAGCCGAAGGTAACCCGTTTCTCGGACGGGAGCCTTCTGGCGAATCCCGCCGAGGCGGCCAAGATAAGTGCTCTTCGGACACTTCATGGCACCTCGGTGAGTGTGACGCCGCACTCTACCATGAACTTTGTGAAAGGAGTAGTTTATGCGAGGGAACTCGTTGACTACTCCATTGAAGACATCACCCTAGAGCTGGCCGACCATGGGGCGGTCAAGGTCGAACGTGTGATGAGAAAACAGGGAGGGGCCTCGAGACCCACCCCTACACTCTTCGTCACGTTCGACTGTGACAAGCTCCCTGAGTCGGTGCGTGCCGGTTGGTACCGCTACCGCGTGAAGGCATTCGTGCCACTGCCGCGGCGGTGCTATTACTGTCACCGCTTCGGCCATACGAATCGATCATGTAGACGTGCAAAATCGGGGTCACCCGAAGTCTGTGTAAATTGCTCCAAGGTCGCACACGATAAGTCCAAATCGTGTGTGGCCAAGTGTGTCAATTGCGGAGAGCCGCACCCTGCTTCTTCGAAGCAATGTGGTGCATATCTCCTTGAGAAAGAAATCCTGGCCGTTCAGGCCCAGGATCGACTCTCATTCCGCGAGGCAAAGGACTTGGTCCTGGCGCGCCCGGCTCTGCCTGGGACGTCATCTGCCTCAATAGTTAGCAAGGCACCCTCTGCTCCTGGCCCATCCAGGCCAACGAGCACGGTTGTTTCCGCGCCCATTCGGAGCCCTTCTGCGGGCTCTACCCAACCCGGGCGCTCCCCTGGTAAAGCTGGCGGCAAAAAAGGTTCATACCCTGCCCCGGCTAAATCCAGGGCTCCCCCCTCTTCCCCCAGCGTGACCGTTTCCCGTAAGGCGAAACGGCCACGCGCCTCCACCGAGTCGTTAGACTCACAGGAGGCAACACTCCTGAAGATGGTCGCCAGGCCATCTTCCGGGGTTCCTAAAGCTGCTCCCCGAAAGGAGGACAGCAACAAAGGAGCTTCGGCTCCTTCGCCCACGCCCCGAGGTGGAGCGAGTGGCTCGGAGACGGTGGCTCCTCGAAAAGAGGGCCCCCCGCCTCCGAAGCCGCAACGCCCGCCTAAGGTTTCGAGGCGGAGGGAGGAAAAGACTCGCATGGTGAGCCCAACCTCCCCCAATAAGTCCTCGAAGGCGACAGCGCCTTCAGCGCTTTGTCCGGCCAACAGCGCCCTGGGTTCTGCCCCCGGGAAGCGTACGGCCATTCCCGTGAGGGTCTTCAATTCGAGGAGGGCACCCGCGTCTCCTCGGAGCTAGGCCTGGAGGGCATATTCCTTCAATGGAATTGCCGTGGACTCCGGGCCAACTGGGAGGAGCTGCGGAGGCTCGTCTCGTCCCGTTCCCCGTTAGCTATTTTTTTGCAGGAGACCATGCTAGGTGCGTGCCCCCTCCCTGCCCTCCCGGGGTATAAGGGTCTTGCGACCCCACCACCGCGGGATGGCCGGGCTGGGAGATGCGCAGTTTACACCCGGCATGATGTCTCCGTTCTTCCTTTCTCTTTAGATACCTCCTTTCAGGCAGTGGCTGTGCAGCTGCACCTGGATAGGAGGTATACTATCATTTCTGCGTACATTCCACCGTCAGCTGACTTCGACGCGTGGGACTTCCGCCGCGTCGTGGCACGGTTGCCGAGGCCCTATCTCTTGCTTGGAGATCTGAACGGCAGGCATCCTCTCTGGGGAGATTACTCCATAAATCCCAGGAGACAAGTCCTTGCCGATCTGATCGAAGAGCTTGAGATGGGTGTCCTAAACGTGGATGAGTTTACGCATCACTGTCCGAGAACCGCTTCATTTTCTTGCCTTGACCTATCTTTGTGCTCTTCGGATGCACAGCCTGATTTTGATTGGGGGGTAGTCGATGACCTCCATGGTAGTGATCACTTTCCCATTCAAATATCATTTTCAGGGCAACTGCCGCCTGAGAGACCACCTCGGTGGTGCTTGGCGCGGGCGCGGTGGCCTGCATTTCAGGAAATGACTGAATTCTCTATCTCAGTCGGGGAGTTTAGGTCGGTAGATGAGGCTGTTGAGTTCTTCTCCGGCAACCTCATCGCCGTGGGCCTGACTACTATTCCTAGGACGTCTGGCCGTTTTGCACGCCGACCACTCCCATGGTGGTCGGCCGAGTGTGAGACGGCCCTCAAACAGAAGCGTTATGCCTACATGCGCTATAAGCGCCGCCCGAACGATTTCACTGTCGCTGAATTTCGTCGGGCTAGGGCTAGGTTCCGGTATATTTCGAAGCACGCCCGCCGCTCTTCTTGGCGGGCATACGTGTCTTAACTTAACGGGAAGACCTCTTTAGCTGAGGTTTGGAAGCGAGTCAAAAGGATTCGGGGCAAGTTCTCGCAGGACCCCCTCCCGTTCTCCAGGAGAATGGGACCGCAATCTCAGACCCCGCGTCCGTGGCGGAATCCTTAGCGACCGCTTTTTCCGCATTCTCTAGCCGTGATGCTGCTCCGCCAGCATTCAATGCACGTCGTGATGTCGCGGAAGGCCGCCGGCTGGACTTTACCTCCAGAGGCGGAGAACCCTTCAACGACAAGTTTACTGTGAGTGAGTTGCGTTCCGCTCTCGCTTCGTGCGCGGACACCGCCCATGGTCAGGACGATGTCCCGTACGCCATTCTTCGACACCTGGGTGAGCGAGGCATGGCCTTTCTGTTAGATTTGTTCAACAGGATCTGGGTGGAAGGTCTTCTCCCAGACTCCTGGCGAATCGCTACTGTGCTCGCCTTTCGCAAACCGGGGAGAGATCACTCTACTCCGACCGGTTTCCGCCCAATCTCTCTAACCTCTTGCGTGTGCAAGTTGATGGAGAAATTGGTAAATGTTAGATTAGCCTATTTCCTGGACAGCGGAGGCCATCTGTCTTCCGCACAGTGCGGCTTCCGTAAGTTCCACTCCACGTCGGATGCTAAGCTCCGACTGGAAAATGCCGTCTGCGAGGCTTTCCTTCGTAGACAGCACTACGCCACGGTCTTTTTCGATCTGGAAATGCCTATGATACCGCATGGCGATACGGTATCATGGAGACTCTCCACACGATGGGGGCGAGGGGACGCCTCCCAATGTTTATATCTGAATTTTTGCGAGATCGTCGATTCCGCGTACGGGTGGGGGGTGCTCTCTCCGGCCCAAAGGAGCAGGAAGAGGGTGTCCCGCAGGGAAGTGTCCTCAGTGTCACACTCTTTGCCCTGAGCATCAACGGCATCACCTCGGTGCTGCCGGAAGATGTTCTCGCTACGCTCTACGTGGACGACCTTTCGATCTCTTTTGGCGCGGCCCAGATGCCAACTCTGGAGCGTCGACTCCAACAGGCATTGAACCGCGTCTCTCGCTATGCCGAAGCGCACAGGTTTCGGTTTTCTTTGGCCAAGACTAAGGTGGTGCACTTCTGCCGCCATCCACGGCTTCACCCCGACCCAGATTTGTTTCTTAATGGGGTGCGCCTGGATGTGGTTGAGTCGCACCGTTTCCTTGGTCTTGTATTCGACCGACGCCTCACCTGGGAGGCTCATATTCGCAGCCTTAGGGTCTCTTGTACCCGCGCCATGGACATTCTCCGTTCCGTGACGTTCAGCGCTTGGGGCGCTGATAGGGCTACCGCCTTACTTTTTTATCGATCCTTTGTTCGCTCGAAGCTCGACTACGGATGCGAGTTTTATGCATCCGCAGCCGAGCGTTTATTGCGGAAGGTGGATTCGATCCACCACACCGGCCTTCGCCTTGCGACCGGTGCCTTCCGCACTTCCCCCATTGAGAGCCTGTTGGTCGATGCCGGGGAGATGCCACTCGCTCTGCGCCGCGTGCAGTGCATCACTCGCCTGTACGCGCGAGCCCGGCGCCTCCCTCAGTCGCCAACAGCTCTCACTGCATCCGCAGCTGATCTCGATGGTGCCTATGCCGCCGAGAGACGCCAGTCATACCCTAAGCCCTTTGGGTTTAGGGCCAGGAAACTCCTTCGAGAGGTAGATATAGCTCTCGGGCCGGTGGCGCCCCTGGTTCTGCCCAGGACGCCACCCTGGAGGGTACCACATTTGGCTATTTGTCGCCACGCCTCTGCTCCCAAAGCTTGTACTGCGCCGGGAGTATTGCGTTCGACCTTTTTGGAGCACACATCGTGTCACGCTGGAACCGTGCCAGTGTATACGGATGGCTCCAAGTCCCAAGAGGGGGCGGCTTCCACGCCGTATCCCCTCCGTTTGAAGTCAGCGGGGCTCTACCAGGCGCTGCGTCTGTCTTCACGGCCGAGCTGGTGGCAATACACCACTCGGTACGGGAGATTACGCGACGTGCCCGGTTCGGAGATCGGATTGTGATCTATAGCTACGCACAAAGCGCCCTGAGTGCTCTCGGGGCATTGGAATCTCCGCATCCCCTGGTTAGCGATATCCGTGACGCCATGGTTTTGGCGAGCCGGGCAGATGTCGAGATTATCTTCTGCTGGGTTCCTGGACATGTAGGAATTGCGGGGAATGAGGGCGCCAAAGAGTCCGCGAGGACTCTGCGACCGGACCAGCGTTTCGCTCTTCCTCACACCGACTACATGGCAGGAATACGGGCAGCTCTTCGGACTACTTGGCAAAGAACATGGGAGACGGTCGAAGGGAACTTAAAGTTGCGTGCCATTGCGCTGCGACTGTTCCTATGGACCTATCCCCCAATGCCGCGGCGGCTTCAGGTTGCTTTCTGTCGTCTCCGAATCGGACACACTCGTGTGACGCATCGCTATCTGATGGAGCGCTCGCCTGCGCCCTATTGCAACGACTCCGTCGTCCCCCAGACTGTTCGGCACATTCTTGTCGAATGTTCCAGTTTGGGTGATCTTCGCGCACGATACCTTTTCCAGTACCGGGATGGGCGGGGTCGCTACCGCCTGTCCCTTGTGCTCGGGACAGATTCGTACACATGGACTTGTTGACTTCTTGGGGGAGGCCGGCCTTATCCCTATTATTTAAGCAAGGTTTGTTTGTTTTGTTTTGTTTTGTTGTTTTTTTGCATTTGTTTTTTTTGTTTTGTTTTTTGTTTGTTTTTCTCCTTTAGTTGCACGCTCCTGCGCCGGGGGGACCTCTCCCCGACGCACCAGCTTGCTTCCTTTCCCCCTTTTGGGGTGTTTTTTTTTTTTTTCTTTAATTTTATTTTAAAGTAGCCTAGAACTAGGCCAGTTTTAATACGTCGACTAATGCCCAAGTAGGCAGTCGCCAGATGAGCTAAAAAAAAAAAAAAAAAATCGACGTCGGATCCAAAGTCTTCCTTCGTAGACAGCACTACTCCACGGCGTTTTTCCACCTGAAGAAAACTTATGATTCCGCATGGCGCTACAGTATCATGGAGATTCTCCTCACCATGGGGTGAGGGGACGCTTCCCAATTTTTATATCTGGATTTTTTGCGAGATCGTCGATTCCGCGTAATGGTGAGGAGAGTCCTCTTCGGCCCAATGGAGCAGGAAGAGGTTTTCCCGCAGGGACTTGATTATATATGTATAATCCCCCCCCCCCCCCATACCGTAAAACAAAATAGGGTTGACACAGCAGTAAGAATGGATTACTAAACATCCTCGAATAACTGAGCAGAATCAGGCCTTTCCTTTTCGATCTTGTAAAACTAGCTGGCGCACTATTTATATTTATTTGCCCCGGGGCGTATTTCCCGCGCGTAATGGGACGTCAACTTCGCGCGCTCTCGCGTCGTGGTGCGGAAGCAAAGGAACTCTGCCATTCTCTCACAGCAACCTCATTCGCGCAAAGCATTGCCGACATCGGAACCCCACGCTTTTGGCAGGATTCACGGGCCTAAGGAACTGAAAAGGGGCGACAGAAATTACCCCTGAATCTTTTATTATCAATGTTCTTATTTTTATATTTAGCAGTAATTACTCGCTCACACACACACACACACACACACACACACACACACACACACACACACACACACACACACACACACACACACACTGCTCATCCAAACATACCTGGACTTCTTTTCTAGCTGATCTTCACGAACGAATTTAATAATTGCCACAACTTAGTTCTTGCACACTCATTTTTGTTTACACTAATCACTTGTTCATTGACTTCCTATGAGGAGTGGAAAGGGGAGAATTACACCAGCCATAAAGAGATTTCACTCGGCTGCCGTGCAACTATCTCCCCACCCCCACTTGTCGAAATTTGAATATCAAAGGTGTACAGAGGTGAATTGAAGTGGACACAAAGAAACTTACACAATACTAGCATTGTCTAAGGATAAATGGGAATAAGTCTGATAGTATTTGTGTGGAGGTGGATGGAAAAATTCTGGTTGGACACTACGAAGGATAACAGAGTGGTTAATAGGGGAGGAGTGAGTATAGTAGGGGGTATTTGCACTCGCACAGGTAACTGATGAAGCAAGTACTCTGCAATGTAAAGTGTATTGTTTTTCATGGAAGTGGAAAAGGCTTATGATCGTGGATATATGGCAGGTTCTAAGAATGTATTTAGTAACTGATAAACTGTAAGATTGTGTGCTCAATTAAAAGATAGCTGTAGTGATTGGTTTGATATATGGGAAGGGGGGGGGGGTAAGGCAAGGGTGTGCGATGTTGCCATGACTGTTTATTATACTATGAATGGTGGTGGGCTGATAAAAGTGCAAACGGGAATGAAGGAAATGAGTGTAGTGAGATTGATGAAAGATGATATCTATGTTCATGATCTGGGGTTTTGAAGGTGTTGCAGCATTTGACTAGGTGAGAGGAGGGGACTAAAATTAAATGCAGTTTTAAAAGTTAGGTGATTATGTTTGGTGATAAGATTGTTTTGATTGTCAAGGTGTATTTCTGAGTGTTAGTTGTGCAGATTATGACCACAATGTTTAGAATAGTAAAAATAGTTCAAGGGCGATTAAAGTGTTAGTGAATGCAAAGGGTTTGAGTATAAACTGTGCCTGGAAACTGTGTGAGAGTAGGCTGTTACCAACCTGAGTACATGAGAGCTGTATGGATGGAAAAGGAGAGATCTCGGAGTGCGAGGAGTGCAAAGGGAAAATTTTAGAAGGATGTGTGGCGTGATAAGGGGAGTAGAGGAAAGACTGGGTGAGAGGTATTTATATGTCCTGTGAAAAAGCTTGTGGCTCTGTTCTGTGTTGTTATAGACACATGGAAAGAAATAAATAGTCTTGAGAAAGGAATATAGAAGGGTGACTGTTAAAGGGGTGTGAATGGTTGAAGGCAGCTTAAAAGCTGATTATGTGAATGTGTGTTTCAGATAGAAAGGGCTGGCTAAAGATGTAAGTGGATGTTAAGATGTATGAGAGGTGTGCGTAAAGGAGGATTTGTTAGGGGCATTCTGCCCAGGAAGAGACAGGATAGGGAGAGGAAGAGGAAAAGTTAGAGATAGCAAAGTTTGAATTAGCGTAGTAGACTTGAAAGAGACCAAGTTGGTCCGTGGGCCTACAGCTTTACGTGCAATCCAAACCATTGTGTGTATTATATCCTTTAACTGTTCATTCTTACTATAGTTCTCCTGTCCCACATATTCTGGGTTTAGCCCTTTAGGTGTGAAGGATGGAAGAAAAAATGTAGAGAGAAGAGCAACGAAATAGCAGAGTTGTAACTGAATGCTAAGTTGCATGGAGGTCATGCTAACCTTTTTCCTTTTAGAATGTCTAGTTTAGAAATACGATAGATTAAGTTGGTGTATGCCTGAGCTTCAGGCTTATCCTTTTTTGTGTTGCTGTTAGGCATTCAACCCGTTTGTATTGTTTTTATATTACCATTACTGATACGGTTTTTGTCCTTGCTATTACTCTTGTTTTAGTTTTCCTTCTTTAGTTTTCTTTTTCTTTCCTCCCTCTTTCCTTTCTTCTTCTGACTTCTAAAGTTATCAAATTATTACTTACTCTCTCTTTAACTCTGTGTTAGCCCATGAAGTATTCATCCTCTTCTTGATCGAACCTAGTTGTATAGGTGGGGAAGAGGTTATGTGCTCTCCCCTCTTCTCTTTGGGTGATTAAAAAATTCTTTATCTCCTCTCCTATTTTCTATTGTGTTTGTTGAATTAGCTTCTTTGCTCTTTTTTTCTAGTATCTTCCTCCATGCGTTGACGTTAATCTGTAGTATATTTAGGTTTTCCTTGACCATTGTAGTTGGGAAGTTCCTATAGCATTGCCAGTCCATTTGATCGTTATAGGTCGTCCTTACAAATACGTGGCGCTTACTTCCGTTTCTTTACTTGCCTTCTGTTTCCGATGACAAGGGTATTTTTTTCGTGGTATTGGGAGCAGAGCTGGGTGAAACCTTTCGCAGTCTGGCTTGGGGTCCTCCCAGATTTGAATTTTTTCCTACGTTGTGTTTTTCTTGTTACCCTCTTGGGTTGTTCTTTGGCTGAATCCGAACTGCCTTCCTCGCTGCTGCTTCCCTCGTCCTTTCCTGCCGCCTGCATAGTTAAAATCGCTGCTGAGTTAACGTCATGTGGGACAATAATTGGTTCCAGACCGTTAGCCTTCAGGAGTCCGTTCAGGGTCTTTTCATACGTTCCAGTTTGTAAGGCATTTTGAACGTGAACGTGAATCACGCATGTATAAATCTTCCCAAACTTGCCTCCCGAGATGTTGGGTAGTGTTGCTGCGTTGTTTCCACGGGATTTCGCTACTGCTGCATAGGAAGTATTGCTTCCCTTGGTTTTCTTTTCCTGCTGTTCTTTCTCCTTCCTTTTTCGGGCATTGCATTGCCATCCTCCACAGTTAACACATTTTTTCATCTGCGAATTGAAGCCCCTGAAATCGTGTCCCTCTGTGGCGCACTCAGAGCAAATGATTCTACCTTTATGGGGGCAGTTGGCCGAGGTGTGTTCTTCGTAGGCGTAACAATTAAAGCACATTTAGATATTCACAAATGTGTCTCTTTGGATATTAGCAGATGGAATCATCATACTGAAGGCAATCAATCCCTTTTCTTGTGCTTCCCCTGCCATCTCCGCTGTGTCACACACTACTTTGTTTTTTGCCCTCGCTCTCAAGGCCCAATTTGCCGGAAATTTGATGGGTGGCTTTGCGCTCTCTATGGCATAAAGGTGTTAGGGGGGGTGTCGTTAGTTTGTTCGTGGTCTTAATACGCACCCACCACACCGTGTCGGTGACGATGGTGACGAACTTTGGTGATCACTGCATTATTTTTTTAGTACCGTCAGTGGGCTCGAGAATTCGACGAGGGCAAGATGCCTGAAGGACTCGCTAAGTTTTACGAAGAAGAGAAAATGGTTGCCGAAGAACAATAGAACTGAAGAGGGTTGCCGAAGTACCGAAGTACCTGCTAGCGCCATTTATTTCATACAGGCGAATATGATTATTCTGGTCTTAATTGGCATTATATTTTCAGCAGCCGATGAAGGGTTCGTTCGCAAACTTGCATATCTTTATATAACTTTGAAATTTTATTTTGGAAAATATAAATAAATAAGGGTGTTTATAAAAGTAGAGATCTTTAGATTTTGAGGGTTATTTTTAAAATTTTTACATGAGTATAATTGGTCGTTCCGATTTACTTTGTCTTTAATATAACTCAATATGAAATTGGATTCGGTTTAGGCAAATTCTAAAACAATGTACTGTCTGCCCCTTGTGAAGTGGCGTATCAGCTTAATGGTTGAAGTTTAGAGAAGTATGGTAACTCGAAACATTATAAGGTAAGTATTAGCCGTGATTGTTTATTCCCCCCAAAAATGTTGCATGTTTTTTGTGGCCCTTAAATCGTGAGATTGTTCCTACTTAACATTTTTGGCATTTGAAATGGTACCGTACCATCTAAACGAATAGTTAAGATGAATCCTTCATTCAGTGCAAGATATTGCCTGCAAATTATCCTTTGTAGCCATAATTTGGCTTAAGTGCTTGCGGTAGGGGCATTTTATATGCAAGCACTAATTTTGTGTGCAAACATCGTGAAGTTTGAAACGTTTTTAACTCTATTCGAACTTTATATGAGCTTAAACCGTGCATGGACTCGCTTAGCCGTCTTCAAATGTTCATTGTTGTCCCCAGCTTTATATTCGTCACACATTTTTTTTAGACCATGATCGAAGACTAATAAGACATGAATTTCACTTTCTCTTATGGTATCTTTTAGGTTTGAAATTCATTTGCTAATTGAGGCACTCCTATTTTAGTACCGGTATTTGACTGCGTAATCAACACTTAAATGGAAATCTAGAATGTTAAAAATATTAATGTATTATCGAAATGCAAAGAAGACATTATCTTGTTATATAAGGATTGAATTATGAAACATAGTTTATACAAATTTTATCCGGCATAATATTCAAAATAACTATTTTTGTACTTTATTTTCATAAACTCATATTTTCTTGTTGATAGGTTACGTAAAAGGAGGGAGGAAAAAAAGTCTACTGTAAGTTCTTGGCAAAAATATTTGTCAGCCATTTAGATAGGTTCATAGTTAGCCGCATCCCCCCATCCCCCTCGAGGTTTACTGCGTCTTCTTCCAATCTCTGCGCTACCGGCACCACGTTGATCCACCTTCATTTATTGCCTGAAACCCCACACCGGTTCAGTGAGCTTTTTAGGCCTCATTGTCAATGAGAAGCTTTCGTGAAAAAATAGTTTTCCCGCCTTCTTGCCTCCACCCGTCATCACGCACATAGTTAATGACAACACCGCTATCCTTCGGCTGTTTTAACAGCGCACCCTATGCACTCCTTCCTTTGTTCCGTGACCCTGTTGATGAGGTACACGTATCCCCATAGGCCTGACGCAGACAGACCCCTGATACTTTCGAGCTGACCAGCGAATGTCATTCTGGTCTTTGAACCAGGGGAGGGGGGGGGGCTTGTTCGCATGATGGTGGTTGACTCCATTCGATCCACTTTAAGTCCCTTCCAAACTGAACTTTGGCTCTACACCTCCGCGCGTCCCCCTATTTATCTCTTACTCGGATCTTTGTCTATTTCATTATCTGGTTGGTGGATCTCTTCCACGATGCTGGGGCAGAGGTGAAGCTAGATTCTGTTGGGTGCCGGCGCACCTGGACCGAAACATCGACCCTCCCCATGGAAAGGATTTCCTTAAATCACTGGTTCCCTGCCTGGCAAACCCCACCTCGGTTGATAGGCTTCATCCTCCCCCCCCTCCCCTCCTGCCATAAAGAGGCGGTGTTGGCCCGCCTCCACCACACCAGGTTAACTCACGGATACCTTGCTCTCAACCTGTAACACTTGCTGTACCAGACTCGGTGCACCCTTTATTCTACTCCCAGTCAAGTTTCCTTCTTTTGCCCCGAAAATAGAGTTAGATGACATCTGTCGGATTGCGTGCCCTCCCAGCCCCAATTCCTTCACCCCTCATTGACTGAATGTTGGGAACTAAAAATTCAACTCAAACTCCCAAAAGTTGTTTGTTTCCATTTCCACACTCCTAATTCACAACTGGTGTCTCATCTTCGAGCCACGCAGGGTGACAAAATTACTACCGCTCCCTCAGCACACAACTCGCCAAAAGGATCTGCCATTTATTGTCATTCTGATCTTTATGCAAATTTCATACTCCGGTTTGAGGACCTCGTCCGCGATTGAGAAGTGACTGATGGCGCTATTAACTAACAATGGCATATTTGCTAAAAAAACAACATCGTTTTGTATCCTAAATTTGGTAGTTCGCACAAGTAACTGTCGAAATGTGCGCGGCAAATATTGTATTAGTATTGCGAGAAGGGGGCGTTTTCGAATTAACGTCCCCCTCCACTTGTATTCGTTTCCTCCTCTACCCAAGGGAGAGGACGGTCGTTAGATTCCAGGTGCCAAAATACTCGCCATAGTGATCAAAATTTATATTGTCTGGCCGCGTTGTTACAATTGATTGTGCTAATAGAATCGATCTGCCTCACCTTAGTATATGTAAATGTGAACATATATTTTGATATGATTGAGCATTTAAATTGGCTACCTTTTTTTTAAAAATACAGATCAGATTCCATTTCTGGAAAAATATATTGCCATCATGCTCGCTTAACAGTGTTATTTACAACGGAATAAATTTTATTTTTCTACAGCTTCATTCACCTATATTAATAATCCCCCTCCCCCCTTGACCGGAAGCTTTTCTGCAGCTAGCCGCGGGCAACATTTCTTGCCTCCCCTTCTCTGGGACCTTTGGGGTAACGTAATACTGCGACCAGACTTTTATTGCACCCCATTTTTCCCCTCCCAATTATTTTCTTTTGCCTCCCCTTCCTTTCTCCTATCTATTGGCTCTAACAGTTACCTGGCTACCCTGTGGAGCTGCCACACTTGATACCCGGAGAAGCTTCACATCCTCCCGACCTGAGTGCAAATTAGGGAGGCCCCGTCACTGGGTTGACTTGAACACACTGATGAGGACTGGGAAAGTTGTTGGTGCGCTCCACCCACCCCCTACTCATCGCTACTCGACTTTTTTTTATTAATATATTTTATTACTACTACTACTTCCCCATCCGCCTTTCTGGGACCATTGTTTTCTTAAGGGGTTGGTCCCTGGCCTTATAGCCAGTGGGGTCATTCTATTTATATTATAGGAGCCTGTCTGGCGACTACCTACTTGGCATAAGTCGTCGTACTCACAACGACAGCCTAGTACTAGGCAACTAGAATAACATTATTATTATTATGCTAGGTGTTTTACCACCGTAGACACCATAGGGTGATTCAACAGTGAATCTCGAGTAGAATTATGTGGCTAAAATTTCCGGAATATAAGAATAAATCTGGAGTGTTTAGGGTACACGAAGATAAGATATCTATTATAGTGAGAACAAGTGCTTTCAGTAGAGGCCCCCCCAAATTTAAGTCGTTTAAAATCATAAATTTATATTTAAAGTATATACCCATTAAATAACTATAATGGTAATTTGGATAAAAAGCAACACATATCTCGAAGGAGACCGATGTCTGTTAAATATCGATATAGGTGGCCATATAGATTAGTGTACATGTACCCAATAATAAGCAGTCTTTTGATGGGCACTCGATCAAGATATGGTATATAATCAAATTGACTAAATCATCAGATAAGGGTCGATGGTGTCACAAGGAGTAACGAGGAAAGAGAGTACCCTAGAAGACCTTACGCTCCATTTAATGAGGGGTACCTTTGGACTAGCAGTCGAGCGGGCACATCTCTGCTCAAATGCTTTACGTCCTTTCACGGCCATTTTTCAAGACCCTGTCTAGTCTTGACTTGAACTGGTCAACAGATTCACTGTTGACAACTTCCAATGGAAGTGCGTTCCAACTACCTCAGATACTGTACGTGCAAAACTTTCCACACAAATCGCGGTTGTAACGCTTCAGTTCAAGTTAAAAGCCGTGATTTCTTGTTCTGCTCTCAACAAGTGTGAAAATTTTCCTGTAGTCAACATTGTCGAACCCTCGAAGTATTTTGAAAACTTCGATGAGCTGACCACGCAGTCTACGGGTTTCCAACGAGAACATATCTATCTTCATAACTTTTATGTCTGATAGAGGGAATCAGTTTGGTTGCCCTGTCTTGCTCGCGTTCCAACCATATGATGTCCTTTCGAAATTGTACGGCATACTCAAGGTGCGGTCGGACAAGTGAGTTGTACAAACACAGTACAATCTCCTTGTTCCGATATCCAAACTGGCGCTTTATGTAGCCTAGCATCCTTTGGCCCTTTTTCTACGCCTCGATGCACTGTTTCGAGAACTTGGTCACTAGTGATTGTTACACCCAAGTCCTTCTCAGTGTCGGTGGATTCAAGAGCAGTGCCCTTAAGGATATACTGAGCGATATGCATCAGTTTGCATTTGCTCACGTTAAAGGCATTTGTCACGTTTCCGACCACTCCCCAATCTTCCGAAGATCTTCCTGCAGGCGAGCAGTATTTCCATCCTTTGCAACGTTCATACCAAGCTTGGTATCGTCGGCAAATTTGGAAATCTTGGCAACCATGTCACCGTCCATGTCGTTGACGTAGATGATGAATAGTAGTGGTCTCAGGACAGAACCTTGAGGTACCCCGCTAGTAACGGGCACCCACTCAGAAGACTGTCCATTCACCACCACCCGTTGCCGTCTGCCACTTAGCCACTTCTCAATCCAGCCGGCTACTTTTCCGTCTATGCCTAGCGCTCGCACTTTCCGGAGAAGGCGGCGGTGTGGTACCTTATCAAAGGCTTTCTGAAAGTCTAAGTACACCACATCCACCGCCTTGTCCCGATCGTGCTCACTGAACACGAAGTGGAAGAATTCCACAAGGTTCGTCAGGCATGACCGTTGCCTTCGGAAGCCGTGCTGGGAACGCCTCAGTAGCAACTTTGACTAAATGCGAAGTCATTTTGTCCACCATGATGCTTTTCATGAGTTTACCGACTATCGAAGTCAGACTGATTGCTCGGTAGTTCAACGGTTGGCTACGGTCTCCTTTCTTAAAGATAGGAGTCACCTCCGCTTCACGCCAGTCTCTAGGAACGCATTCGGTCCGGATTGACATGTTGAAGATTGCGCTTAGGTGTCGTGACACTTGATCGCGCACTTATTTCAACACTTTAGGTAGAAACCCATCCGGGCCAGGTAACTTATTCCTCATTAGGTCACTTGATCTTTTCTATTTCTCCTTCGGTGAAGTCCATATCCTCCAGCGTTTCATCCCCGAGTAGGAATCCATTGGCTGGGGGATGGACCACACTCTTCAGTAGACACTAAAGGGTAGTCGTTGAGGTTAGCATTTTCTGTCGTTCCATATAGTAGCTGTGTGTCAGTTTTCTGTGGCCAATACGCAATCTACAAAGTTGTTTCCACAGGACCTATTTGATTATAGTGCAGAAGCCGTAGGCAAAATAGAACTGCTGACTCGTCGATATTTATTATGAAGGTCAATGTTTTACCAAGTCTGCTTTCATCGGGGCATCTCAGTTTTCTCGACGTGATATTGAAAGTCACTCTGGGGCAGATCGATTGCTGAAAGCAATCGACAACCAGAAATCTCCCGACTGCTGTTCAATCCACTCCTGGACGGCGAGCTGGACATCTTCATCGTCCCCAAACCGGCGTCCACGCAGAGCAGCCTTGAGCTGGCGGAATAAAAATTAGTCGCTAGGGGCCGGATCTGGACTGTAGGGGAAATGGTTGAACTCCTCGAATCCGGACTCGCGCAGGGCAGCTTGTGTAACTCTGACCTTGTGGACTTTGACGACGTTGAAGTCGATCATGGGGCGTGAAGTTTCTAAGGTCCCAACGGGCAGAGACCTCGGTCATGGCCAAATTGTCGTGGATGATGTTGATAATACTTCCATGTGATATTCCAAGTTCTCGTTCGATTTTTTTTTTAGGGGCTATCTGGCGACTGCCCACTTGGGCATAATTCGCCGCAAACAAAGCCAGGCCACCAGGCGGGAGGGGTGGTCCCAAATGGCGGCACCTGGCTCTGCCTGGCCTGCAAGCACCTCTTGCAGTGCCGGCAACTGTGAGAGGTGGTGAACGATTGCGTCCCGTGTAAAAAAGAGGGTCACCATGCCCAATGATGAAGATAAAAAAAAAAACCCAACCCCCAACTTCCCCTGTAACATCAACGGAGCCGCCCTCCACCGAAAAAATGGAGGTCCCGCGTCCCTGTGCTTGCGCAGGGGACCCTCCATATTTCTCTAACCGGAGAGGAGGCTTACTCCTCTCCTACGACTACGAAAGAAGGGGAATTCCCCTCACCCCCTTCTCTGGAGGTGCTTTCAGGCACCTCCCTATTCCCATCGGCAGTCCCTCCTTTGCTTTCTAAGGGGACTGCCAAGAAAGGCAGCCCATTGCCTACCCCCCCTCGTGTAAGCGGCTCGGTAGGGCAAACCCCCTTAAGGGGGAGAGGGAAGCTAGGCCCCTTTGGTCGCTTCCCTCAAAAGACCTCCTGGCAACAATACTAAGCCTTGCCGGGGTCAAGGCCTGTGCCTCCCCACAAAAGACTCATGACGCTGCCAAGGGGACCTGCGATGTTCTTGGAGGGGAGGGCCAACTAGAGGCCCCTCCTGTGATAGACATGGTCCTTGAGGAAACTCAGCCTCAGACGGTAAGGCCTTCCATGGGGGGGAATCCGGGCTCGGCGCCAAGCACCGAACCCGAATCCGCCCCTATGCAAGGTCCTCCTCAAACGGCCTGGGATTCTCAGGCAGTACAAGGAGGGGAGGGATCTCCTCAGGATGATGCCCCTTCGACCACCAGGACCTTCTCCATTTCGGAGAAGGACCTGGCTGAGGCCGGTCCATCTGGCCTAGGGGCTTCTACCGGCGGAGGTGAGAAGTGGGTTCATTTCCCGCCCTCCTCTCCAAAAAAGATAAGGACGAAAAAGACTAAGAAGACTCGGGGCTTCTCTCCATCCGCGGGGGCTGCGGGGACAGATGGGTCTGCTGCCACTCTGGCAAGCGACCAAGCCATGATCGGCACATCCGGCCTCTCTGCCCCCCCTCGGTTGCGGAGCCCCCCTGACTAAGACCAAAAGTGCACAGGGCGGAGCATCGATGACATCGGGGCCCCAGATTTAGAGGTTCCCTGGCGTTTTCGAGCCCGCTGGCTTAAAGCGCTTCCTCGTTATTCGCTCCACTGATGGCACCATGTTGTCCAAGGGCAACATGATCCAGCAGAGGAGAGGATTAGCTAGTGCAATTGGTAGAGAGCCGAAGGTGACCCGTTTCTCGGACGGGAGCCTTCTGGCGAATGCGGCGAATCCCGCCGAGGCGGCCAAGATAAGTGCTCTTCGGACACTTCATGGCACCCCGGTGAGTGTGGCGCCGCACTCTAACATAAACTTTGTGAAAGGAGTAGTTTATGTGAGGACATCACCCTAGAGCTGGCCGACCATGGGGCGGTCAAGGTCGAACGTGTGATGAGAAAACAGGGAGGGGCCTCGAGACCCACCCATACAATCTTCGTCACGTTCGACTGTGACAAGCTCCCTGAGTCGGTGCGTGCCGGTTGGTACCGCTACCGCGTGAAGGCATTCGTGCCGCTTACGCAGCCGTTCTATTACTGTCACCGCTTCGGCTATACGAATCGCTCATGTAGACGTGCAAAGTCGGGTGCACCCGAAGTATGTGTAAATTGCCCCAAGGTCTCCCACGATAAGTCTAAATCGTGTGTGGCCAAGTGTGTCAATTGCGGAGAGCCGCACTCCGCTTCTTCGAAAGAAATCCTGGCTTGTCAAGCCCTGGATCGACTTTCATTACGCAAGGCTAAGGACTTGGTCCTGGCGCGCCCGGCTCTGCCTGGGACGTCATATGCCCTAATTGTTAGAAAGGCACCTTCTGCTCCTGGTCATCCAAGCCAACGAGCACGGTTGTTTCCGCGCCCATTCCGAGCCCTTCTGCGGGCTCTACCCAATCTGGGCGCTACCCTGGTAAAGCTGGCGGGAAAAAGAGTTCATAACCAGCCCCGGCTAAAACCAGGGCTCTCCCCTCTTCCCCCAGCGTGACCGTTTCCCGTAAGGCGAAACGGCCACGCGCCTCCACCGAGTCGTTAGACTCACAGGATGCAGCACCCCTGAAGATGGTCGCTAGGCCATCTTCGGGGGTTCCTAAAGCTGTCCACCGAAAGGAGGACAGCAACAAAGAAGCTTCGGCTCCTTCGCCCACGCCCCGAGCTGGATAGAGTGGCTCGGAGACGGTGGTTCCTCGAAAAGAGGGCCCCCGCCTTCGAAGCCGCAACGCCCGCCTAGGGTTTCGAGGCGGAGGGAGGAAAAGACTCGCATGGCGAGCCCAACCTCCTCCAATTAGTCCTCGAAGGCGACAGCGCCTTCAGCGCTTTGTCCGGCCAACAGTGCCCGGGGATCTGCCTCCGGGAAGCGTACGGCCATTCCCGTGAGGGTCTTCAGTTCGAGGAGGGCCCCCGCGTCTCCTCCGAACTAGGCCTGGAGGGCATATTCCTTCAATGAAATTGCCGTGGACTCCGGGCCAACTTGGAGCAGCTGCGGAGGCTCGTCTCGTCCCGTTCCCCGTTAGCTATCTTTTTGCAGGAGACCATGCTAGGCGCGTGCCCACTGCCCGCCCTCCCGGGGTATAAAGGTCTTGCGACCCCACCACCGCGGGATGGCCGGGCTGGGGGAGGCGCGGTTTACACCCGGCATGATGACTCCGTTCTTCCTTTCTCTTTAGATACCTCTTTTCAGGCAGTGGCTGTGCAGCTGCACCTGGATAGGAGGTATACTCTGATTTCTGCGTACATCCCACCGTCAGCTGACTTTGACGCGGGGAACTTCCGCCGCGTCGTGGCACGGTTGCCGAGGCCCTATCTCTTGCTTGGAGATCTGAATGGCAGGCATCCTCTCTGGGGAGATTACTCCATAAATCCCAGGGGACAATTCCTTGCCGATCTGATCGAAGAGCTTGAGATGGGTGTCCTAAACGTGGATGAGTTTACGCATCACTGTCCGAGAAACGCTTCATTTTCTTGCCTTGACCTATCTTTGTGCTCTTCGGATGCACAGCCTGATTTTGATTGGGGGGTGGTCGATGACCTCCATGGTAGTGATCACTTTCCCATTCAAATATCCTTTTCAGGGCAACTGCCGCCTGAGAGACCACCTCGGTGGTGCTTGGCGCGGGGGCGGTGGCAGTGGCCTGCATTTCAGGAAATGACTGAATTCTCTATCTCAGTCGAGGAGTTTAGGTCGGTAGATGAGGCCGTTGAGTTTTTCTCCGGCAACCTCATCGCCGTAGGCCTGACTAATATTCCTACGACGTCTGGCCGTTTTGCTCGCCGAACACTCCCATGGTGGTTGGCCGAGTGTGAGATAGCCCTGAAGAAGAAGCGTTATGCCTACATTCGCTATAAGCGCCGCCCGAACGATGTCACTGTTGTTGATATTCGTCGGGCAAGGGCTAGGTTCCGGTATATTTCGAAGCACGCCCGCCGCTCTTCTTGGCGGGCATACGTGTCTTCACTTAACGGGAAGACCCCTTTAGCTGAGGTGTGGAAGCGAGTCAAAAGGATTCGGGGCAAGTTCTCGCAGGACCCCCCTCCCGTTCTCCAGGAGAATGGGACCGCAATCTCGGACCCCGCGTCCGTGGCGGAATCCTTAGCGACCGTTTTTTCGCATTCACCTGGCCATGATGCTGCTCCGCCAGCATTAAATGAACGTCATGATGTCGTGGACTTTACCTCCAGAGGCGGAGAACACTTCAACGACAAGTTTACTGTGATTGAGTTGCGTTCCGCTATCGCTTCGTGCGCGGACACCGCCCATGGTCCGGACGATGTCCCGTACGCCATGCTTCGACACCTGGGTGAGCGAGGCATGTCCTTTCTGTTAGATTTGTTCAACTGGATTAGGGTGGAAGGTCTTCTCCCAGACTCCTGGCGAATCGCTACTCACCTCGCCTTTCGCAAGCCGGAGAGAGATCATCTACTCCGACCGGTTTCCGCCCAATCTCTCTAACCTCTTGCGTGTGCAAGTTGATGGAGAAATTGGTAAATGTTAGATTAGCCTTTTTCCTGGACAGCGGAGGCCATCTCTCTTCCGCAAGTTCCACTCCACGTCGGATGCTCTGCTCCGACTGGAAAATGCCGTCTGCGAGGCTTTCCTTCGCGGACAGCACTACGCTACGGTGTTTTTCGATCTGGAGAAGGCCTATGATACCGCATGGCGATACGGTATCATTGAGACTCTCCACACGATGGGGGCGAGGGGTCGCCTCCCAATGTTTATATCTGAATTTTTGCAAGATCGTCGATTCCGCGTACGGGTGGGGGGAGCCCTCTCCGGCCCAAAGGAGCAGGAAGAGGGTGTCCCGCAGGGAAGTGTCCTCAGTGTCACACTCTTTGCCCTGAGCATCAACGGCATCACCTTGTTGCTGCCGGAAGATGTTCTCGCTCGCTCTACGTGGACGACCTTTCGATCTCTTTTGGCGCGGCCCAGATGCCAACTCTGGAGCGTCGACTCCAACTGGCATTGAACCGCGTCTCTCGCTATGCCGAAGCGTACAGGTTTCGGTTTTCTTTGGCCGAGACTAAGGTGGTGCACTTCTGCCGCCATCCACGGCTTCACCCCGACCCAGATTTGTTTCTTAAAGGGGTGCACTTGGATGTGTTTTTGTCGCACCGTTTCCTTGGTCTTGTATTCGACCGACGCCTCACCCTGGAGGCTCATTTTCGCAGCCTTAGGGTCTCTTGTACCCGCGCCATGGACATTCTCTGTTCCGTGACGTTCCGCGCTTAGGGCGCCTATAGGGCTACTGCCCTACTTTTTTATCGATCTTTTGTTCGTTCGAAGCTCGACTACGGATGCGAGTTTATGCATCCGCAGCTGAGCGTTTATTGCTGAAGGTGGATTCGATCCACCACACCGGCCTTCGCCTTGCGACCGGTGCCTTCCGCACTTCCCCCATTGAGAGCCTGTTGGTCGATACTGGGGAGATGCCACTCGCTCTGCGCCGCGTGCAGTGCATCACTTGCCTATACGCGCGAGCCCGGCGCCTCCCTCAGTCGCCAACAGCTTTCAATGCATCCGACACTGATCTCGATGGTGCCTATGCCGCCGAGAGACGCCAGTCATAGCCTAAGCCCTATGAGTTTAGACCCTAAGCCCTTTGGGTTTATGGCCAGGAAACTCCTTCGAGAGGTAGATATAGCTCTCGGACCGGTGGCGCCCCTGGTTCTGCCTAGAACGCCACCCTGGAGGGTACCACATTTGGCTATTTGTCGCCAAGCCTCTGCTACCAAAGCTTGTACTGCGCCGGGAGTATTGCGTTCGACCTTTTTGGAGCACACATCGTGTCACGCTGGAACCGTGCCGGTGTATACGTATGGCTCCCAGTCCCAAGAGGGGGTCGGCTTTCACGCTGTATTTCCTATGTTTTAAGTCAGCGGGGCTCTACCAGGCGCTGCGTCTGTCTTCACGGCCGATCTGGTGGGAATAGACCACTTGGTACGTGAGATTACGCAACGTGCCCGGTTCGGAGACCAGATTGTGATCTATAGCGACTCACAAAGCGCCCTGAGTGCTCTCGGGGCATTGGAATCTCCGTATCCCCTGGTTCGCGGTATCCGTGACGCCACGGTTTTGGCGAGCCGGGCAGATGTCGAGATTATCTTCTGCTGGGTTGCTGGACATGTATGAATTGCGGGGAATTAGCGCGCCAAAGAGTCCGCGAGGACTCGTCGACCGGAATAGCGTTTCGCTCTTCCTCACACCGACTACATGGCAGGAATACGGGCAGCTCTTCGTTTTTTTTTTGTTTTTTTATTTAAGGGGCTATCTGGCGACTGCCGACTTAGGCATAAGTCACCTTAAACAAACAGCCTAGTTCTAGGCTACTTTAAAAAATGGAACAGGAAACAACAATAAAAAGAAATAACAATAACAATATAAAGCAATAACAAAAACAATAACAAAAACAACAACAACAACAACAACAATTAAACCTGTTTAAATGAAAGGGAGAAGGCCGGCCTCCCCCCAAAAGTCAATAAGTCCACCAGTCAAAGTACACGCACTCGTCCCCGAGTACAAGGGACAGGCGGTAGCGACCCCGCCCATCCCAGTACCGCGACAGGTGTCGTGCGCGAAGATCACCCAGACTGGGACATTCGACAAGAATGTGCCGAACAGTCTAGGGGACGACGCAGTCGTTGCAATAAGGCGCAGGTGAGCGCTCCATCAAAAAGCGATGCGTCACACGAGTGTGCCCGATTCGGTGACGACAGAAAGCAACCTGAAGCCGCCGCGGCATTGGGGGATAGGTCCATGGGAACAGTCACGGCACAATGGCACGCAGCTTTAAGTTCCCTTCGACCGTCTCCCATCTTCTTTGCCAAGCAGTCCGAAGAGCTGCCTGTATTCCTGCCATGTAGTTAGTGTGAGAAACAGCGAAACGCTGGTCCGGTTGCAGAGTCCTCGCGGACTCTTTGGTGCCCTCATCGGCGCGCACATTCCCCGCAATTCATACATGTCCAGGAACCAAGCAGAAGATAATCTCGACATCTGCCCGGTTCGCCAAAACCGTGGCGTCACGGATTTCGCGAACCAGGGGATACGGAGATTCCAATGCCCCGAGAGCACTCAGGGCGCTTTGTGAGTCGCTATAGATCACAATCTGGTCTCCGAACCGGGCACGTTGCGTAATCTCCCGTACCGAGTGATGTATTGCCACCAGCTCGGCCGTGAAGACAGACGCAGCGCCTGGTAGAGCCCCGCTGACTTCAAAGAGAGGGGATACGTCGTGGAAGCCGACCCCCTCTTAGGACTTGGAGCCATCTGTATACACTGGCACGGTTCCGGCGTGACACGATGTGTGCTCCAAAATGGTCGAACGCAATACTCCCGGCGCAGTACAAGCTTTGGGAGCAGAGGCGTGGCGACTAATAGCCAAATGTGGTACCCCCTCCAGGGTGGCGTACAGGGCAGAACCAGGGGCGCCACCGGCCCGAGAGCTATATCTACCTCTCGAAGGAGTTTCCTGGCCCTAAACCCAAAGGGCTTAGGGTATGACTGGCGTCTCTCGGCGGCATAGGCACCATCGAGATCAGCTGCGGATGCAGTGAGAGCTGTTGGCGACTGAGGGAGGCGCCGGGCTCGCGCTGACAAGCGAATTATGCAGGGTGCACGGTGCAGAGCGAGTGGAATGTCTCCAGCATCGACAAGTAGGCTCTCAATGGGGGACGTGCGGAAGGCACGTGTGGTGGATCGAGTCCACCTTCCGCAATACACGCTCAGCAAAGGAGGCATAAAACTCGTAGTCGAGCTTCGAACAAACAAAGCATCGATAAAAAAGTAAGGCAGTCGCCCTATCAGCAACCCAAGCGCTGAACATCACGGACCGGAGAATATCCATGGCGCGGGTACAAGAGACCCCAAGGCTGCGAATATGAGCCTCCCAGGTAAGGCGTCGGTCAAATACAAGACCAAGGAAACGGTGCGATTCAACTACTTCCAGGCATACCCCATTAAGAAACAAGTCTGGGTCAGGGTGGTCCGTGGATGGCGGCAGAAGTGCACCACCTTAGTCTTGGCCAAAGAAAACCGAAACCTGTGCGTTTCGGCATAGCGAGAGACGCGGTTCAATGCCTGTTGGAGTCGACGCTCCAGAGTTGGCATTTGGGCCGCGCCAAAAGAGATCGAAAGGTCGTCCACGTAGAGCGTAGCGAGAACATCTTCTGGCAGCACCGAGGTGATGCCGTTGATGCTCAGGGCAAAGAGTGTGACACTGAGGACACTTCCCTGCGCGACACCCTCTTCCTGCTCCTTTGGGCCGGAGAGGGCTCCCCCCACCCGTACGCGGAATCGACGATCTCGCAAAAATTCAGATATAAACATTGGGAGGCGTCCCCTTGCCCCCATCGTGTGGAGAGTCTCCATGATACCGTATCGCCATGCGTTATCATAGGCCTTATTCAGATCAAAAAACACCGTGGCGTAGTGCTGTCTACGAAGGAAAGCCTCGCAGACGGCATTTTTCAGTCGGAGCAGAGCATCCGACGTGGAGTGGAACTTACGGAAGCCGCACTGTGCGGAAGACAGATGGCCTCCGCTGTCCAGGAAAAAGGCTAGTCTAACATTTACCAATTTCTCCATCAACTTGCACACGCAAGAGGTTAGAGAGATTGAGCGGAAACCGGTCGGAGTAGAGTGATCTCTTCCCGGCTTGCGAAAGGCGATTTTTTTTTTTTTGATTAAGGGGCCATCTGGCGACTGCCGACTTAGGCATAAGTCGCCGTAAACAAACAGCCTAGTTCTAGGCTACTTCAAAATAATTCAACAGAAAACAACAATAAAAAGAAATAACAAAAACGATAACAAAAACAACAACAATAAAACCGGGGTAAATGAAAGGGAGAAGGCCGGCTTCCCCCCAAAAGTCAATAAGTCCACCAGTCATGGTGCACGCACTCGTCCCGAGTACAAGGGACAGGCGGTAGCGACCCCGCCCATCCCGGTACCGAGACAGGTGTCCCAGACTGGGACATTCGACAAGAATATGCCGAACAGTCTGGGGGACGAAGCAGTCGTTGCAATAGGGCGCAGGCGAGCGCTCCACCAGATAGCGATGCGTCACACGAGTGTGTCCGATTCGGAGACGACAGAAAGCAACCTGAAGCCGCCGCGGCATTGGGGGATAGGTCCATGGGAACAGTCGCGGCGCAATGGCACGCAACTTTAAGTTCCCTTCGACCGTCTCCCATCTTCTTTGCCAAGCAGTCCGAAGAGCTGCCCGTATTCCTGCCATGTAGTCGGTGTGAGGAAGAGCGAAACGCTGGTCCGGTCGCAGAGTCCTCGCGGACTCTTTGGCGCGCTCATTCCCCGCAATTCCTACATGTCCAGGAACCCAGCAGAAGATAATCTCGAAATCTGCCCGGCTCGCCAAAACCGTGGCGTCACGGATATCGCGAACCAGGGGATGCGGAGATTCCAATGCCCCGAGAGCACTCAGGGCGCTTTGTGAGTCGCTATAGATCACAATCCGGTCTCCGAACCGGGCACGTCGCGTAATCTCCCGTACCGAGTGGTGTATTGCCACCAGCTTGGCCGTAAAGACAGACGCAGCGCCTGGTAGAGCCCCGCTGACTTCAAACAGAGGGGATACGGCGTGGAAGCCGACCCCCTCTTGGGACTTGGAGCCATCCGTATACACTGGCACGGTTCCAGCGTGACACGATGTGTGCTCCAAAAAGGTCGAACGCAATACTCCCGGCGCAGTACAAGCTTTGGGAGCAGAGGCGTGGCGACAAATAGCCAAATGTGGTACCCTCCAGGGTGGCGTCCTGGGCAAAACCAGGGGCGCCACCGGCCCTAGAGCTATATCTACCTCTCGAAGGAGTTTCCTGGCCCTAAACACAAAGGGCTTAGGGTATGACTGGCGTCTCTCGACGGCATAGGCACCATCGAGATCAGCTGCGGATGCAGTGAGAGCTGTTGGCGACTGAGGGAGGCCCTGGGCTCGCGCGTACAGTTGAGTGATACACTGCACGCGGCGCAGAGCGAGTGGCATCTCCCCAGCATCGACCAACAGGCTCTCAATGGGGGAAGTGCGGAAGGCGCCGGTCGCAAGGCGAAGGCCAGTGTGGTGGATCGAATCCACCTTCCGCAATAAACGCTCGGCTGCGGATGCATAAAATTCGCATCCGTAGTCGAGCTTCGAACGAACAAAGGATCGCTAAAAAAGTAAGGCAGTAGCCCTATCAGCGCCCCAAGCGCTGAACGTCACGGAACGGAGAATGTCCATGGCGCGGGTACAAGAGACCCTAAGGCTGCGAATATGAGCCTCCCAGGTGAGGCTTCGGTCGAATACAAGACCAAGGAAACGGTGCGACTCCACCACATCCAGGCGCACCCCATTAAGAAACAAATCTGGGTCGGGGTAAGCCGTGGATGGCGGCAGAAGTGCACCACCTTAGTCTTGGCCAAAGAAAACCGAAACCTGTGCGCTTGGGCATAGTGAGAGACGCGGTTCAATGCCTGTTGGAGTCGACGCTCCAGAGTTGGCATCTGGGCCACGCCAAAAGAGATCGAAAGGTCGTCCACGTAGAGCGTAGCGAGAAAATCTTCCGGCAGCACCGAGGTGATGCCGTTGATGCTCAGGGCAAAGAGTGTGACACTGAGGACACTTCCCTGCGGGACACCCTCTTCCTGCTCCTTTGGGCCGGAGAGGGCTCCCCCCACCCGAACGCGGAATCGACGATCTCGCAAAAATTCAGATATAAACATTGGGAGGCGTCCCCTCGCCCCCATCGTTTGGAGAGTCTCTATGATACGGTATCGCCATGCGGTATCATAGGCCTTCTCCAGATCGAAAAAGACCGTGGCGTAGTGCTGTCTACGAAGGAAAGCCTCGCAAACGGCATTTTCCAGTCGGAGCAGAGCATCCGACGTGGAGTGGAACTTACGGAAGCCGCACTGTGCGGAAGACAGATGGCCTCCGCTGTCCAGGAAAAAGGCAAATCTAACATTTACCAATTTCTCCATCAACTTGCACACGCAAGAGGTTAGAGATATTGGGCGGAAACCGGTCGGAGTAGAGTGATCTCTCCCCGGTTCGCGAAAGGCAAGCACATTAGCGATTCGCCAGGAGTCTGTGAGAAGACCTTCCACCCAGATCCTGTTGAACAAATCTAACAGAAAGGCCATGCCTCGCTCACCTAGGTGTCGAAGCATGTTTTTTTTTTTTATTGAGCCCATCCGGCAACTACCCACTTGGGCATAAGTCGCCGAAAAACACGACAGACTAGAACTAGGCTACTTTAAAGTAAAAATATGAAAACTTAATAATGATATAAATTGGAAAAACTTAACAATCGAAGCAATCTCCGGCAGCGGGGGGAGGTCCCCCTCACCCCGGTGCAGGAGAGTGCAACCTACAAACAAAACAATATAAAAAAAGGGACCTTAAATAAAGGGGAAGAAGTCCGGCCCCCCCTCAAAAGTCAATAAGTCCACCAGTCATGGTGCACGCACTCGTCCCGAGTACAAAGCACAGGCGGTAGCGACCCCGCCCATCCCAGTACCGAGACAGGTATAGTGCGCGAAGATCACCCAGACTGGGACATTCGACAAGAATATGCCGAACAGTCTGAGGGACGACGCAGTCGTTGCAATAGGGCGCACGTGAGCGCTCCATCAAGTAGCGATGCGTCACACGAGTGTGTCCGATTCGAAGACGACAGAAAGCAACCTGAAGCCGCCGCGGCATTGGGGGATAGGTCCATGGGAACAGTCGCGGCGCAATGGCACGCAACTTTAAGTTCCCTTCGACAATCTCCCATCTTCTTTGCCAAGCAGTCCGAAGAGCTGCCCGTATTCCTGCCATGTAGTCGGTGTGAGGAAGAACGAAACGCTGGTCCGGTCGCAGAGTCCTCGCGGACTCTTTGGCGCCCTCATCGGCGCGCTCATTCCTGCAATTCCTACATGTCCAGGAACCCAGCAGAAGATAATCTCGACATCTGCCCGGCTCGCCAAAACCGTGGCGTCACGGATATCGCGAACCAGGGGATCTGGAGATTCCAATGCCCCGAGAGCACTCAGGGCGCTTTGTGAGTCGCTATAGATCACAATCCGGTCTCCGAACCGGGCACGTCGCGTAATCTCCCGTACCGAGTGGTGTATTGCCACCAGCTCGGCCGTGAAGACAGACGCAGCGCCTGGTAGAGCCCCGCTGACTTCAAACAGAGGGGATACGGCGTGGAAGCCGCCCCTCTCTTGGGACTTGGAGCCATCCGTATACACTGGCACGGTACCAGCGTGACACGTTGTGTGCTCTAAAAAGGTCGAACGCAATACTCCCGGCGCAGTACAAGCTTTGGGAGCAGAGGCGTGGCGACAAATAGCCAAATGTGGTACCCTCCAGGGTGGCGTCCTGGGCAGAACCAGGGGCGCCACCGGCCCGAGAGCTATATCTCCCTCTCGAAGGAGTTTCCTAGGCCCTAAACCCAAAGGGCTTAGGGTATGACTGGCGTCTCTCAACGGCATAGGCACCATCAAGATCAGCTGCGGATTCAGTGAGAGCTGTTGGCGACTGAGGGAGGCGCCGGGCTCGCGCGTACAGGCGAGTGATGCACTGCACGCGGCGCAGAGCGAGTGGCATCTCCCAGGCTCTCAATGGGGGAAGTGCGGAAGGCACCGGTCGCAAGGCGAAGGCCGGTGTGGTGGATCGAATCCACCTTCCGCAATAAACGCTCGGCTGCGGATGCATAAAACTCGCATCCGTAGTCGAGCTTCGAGCGAACAAAGCATCGATAAAAAAGTAAGGCGGTAGCCCTATCAGCGCCCCAAGCGCTGAACGTCACGAAACGGAAAATGTCTATGGCGCGGGTACAAGAGACCCTAAGGCTGCGAATATGAGCCTCCCAGGTGAGGCGTCGGTCGAATACAAGACCAAGGAAACGGTGCGACTCAACCACATCCAGGCGCACCCCATTAAGAAGAAAATCTGGGTCGGGGTGAAGCCGTGGATGGCGGCAGAAGTGCACCACCTTAGTCTTGGCCAAAGAAAACCGAAACCTGTGCGCTTCGGCATAGCGAGAGACGTGGTTCAATGCCTGTTTGAGTCGACGCTCCAGAGTTGGCATCTGGGCCGCGCCAAAAGAGATCGAAAGGTCGTCCACGTAGAGTGTAGCGAGAACATCTTCTGGCAGAACCGAGGTGATGCCGTTGATGCTCAGGGCAAAGAGTGTGACACATGAGGACACTTCCCTGCGGGACACCCTCTTCCTGCTCCTTTGGGCCGGCGAGGGCTCCCTCCACCCGTACGCGGAATCGACGATCTCGCAAAAATTCAGATATAAAAATTGGGAGGCGTCCCCTCGCCCCCATCGTGTGGAGAGTCTCCATGATACCGTATCGCCATGCGGTATCATAGGCCTTCTCCAGATCAAAAAACACCGTGGCGTAGTGCTGTCTACGAAGGAAAGCCTCGCAGACGGCACTTTCCAGTCGGAGCAGAGCATCCGACGTGGAGTGGAGCTTACGGAAGCCGCACTGTGCAGAAGACAGATGGCCTCCGCTGTCCAGGAAATAGGCTAATCTAACATTTACCAATTTCTCCATCAACTTGCACACGCAAGAGGTTAGAGAGATTGGGCGGAAACCGGTCGGAGTAGAGTGATCTCTCCCCGGTTTGCGAAAGGCAAGCACAGTAGCGATTCGCCAGGAGTCTGGGAGAAGACCTTCCACCCATATCCTGTTGAACAAATCTAACAGAAAGGCCATGCCTCGCTCACCTAGGTGTCGAAGCATGGCGTACGGGACATCGCCCGGACCATGGGCGTTGTCCGCGCACGAAGCGAGAGCGGAACGCAACTCGCTTACAGTAAACTTGTCGTTGAAGGGTTCTCCGCCTCTGGAGGTAATTCCAGCCGGCGGCCTTCCGCGACATCACGACGTGCTTTGAATGCTGGCGGAGCAGCATCATGGCTAGAGAATGCAGAAAAAGCGATCGCTAAGGATTCCGCCACGGACGCGGGGTCCGAGATTGCGGTCCCATTCTCCTGGAGAACGGGAGGGGGATCCTGCGAAAACTTGCCCCGAATCCTTTTGACTCGCTTCCACACCTCAGCTAAAGGGGTCTTCCCGTTAAGTGAAGACACGTATGCCCGCCAAGAAGAGCGGCGGGCGTGCTTCGAAATATACCGGAACCTAGCCCTAGCCCGACGAAATTCAGCGACAGTGAAATCGTTCGGGCGGCGCTTATAGCGCATGTAGGCATAACGCTTCTGTTTGAGGGCCGTCTCACACTCGGCCGACCACCACGGGAGCGGTCGGCGTGCAAAACGCCCAGACGTCCTAGGAATAGTAGTCAGGCCCACGGCGATGAGGTTGTCAGAGAAGAACTCAACGGCCTCATCTACCGACCTAAACTCCTCGACTGAGATATAGAATTCAGTCATTTCCTGAAATGCAGGCCACCGCGCCCGCGCCAAGCACCACCGAGGTGGTCTCTCAGGCGGCATTTGCCCTGGAAAGGATATTTGAATGGGAAAGTGATCACTACCATGGAGGTCATC
This sequence comes from Ceratothoa steindachneri, assembly GCA_963969495.1. NCBI lineage: Eukaryota > Metazoa > Arthropoda > Malacostraca > Isopoda > Cymothoidae > Ceratothoa > Ceratothoa steindachneri. The sequence continues at coordinate 11,962,289 of OZ018324.1, forward strand.
GACCACCCCCCAATCAAAATCAGGCTGTGCATCCGAAGAGCACAAAGATAGGTCAAGGCAAGAAAATGAAGCGGTTCTCGGACAGTGATGCGTAAACTCATCCACGTTTAGGACACCCATCCCAATTTTTTTTTTTTTTTTTTTTTTTAAGAGCTCATCTGGCGACTGCCTACTTGGGCATTAGTCGCCGTATTAAAACCGGCCTAGTTCTCGGCTACTTTAAAATAAAATTAAAGAGAGAAAAAAAAACAACACCCCAAAAGGGGGAAAGGAAGCAAGCTGGTGCGTCGGGGAGAAGTCCCCCCGGCGCAGGAGCGTGCAACTAAAGAAAAAAACAAACAAACAAAAAACAAAACAAATGCAAAAAAAACAACAAAAAACAAACAAACAAACCTTGCTTAAATAATAGGGAGAAGGCCGGCCTCCCCCAAGAAGTCAACAAGTCCACAAGTCAATGTGCACGAATCTGTCCCGAGCACAAGGGACAGGCGGTAGCGACCCCGCCCATCCCGGTACTGGGACAGGTATCGTGCGCGAAGATCACCCAGACTGGGACATTCGACAAGATTTTTTTTTTTTTTTTTTTAAGGGGCTATCTGGCGACTGCCGACTTAGGCATAAGTCGCCGTAAACAAACTGCCTAGTTCTAGGCTACTTCAAAAAATGGAACAGGGAACAACAAAAAAGAAATAACAATAACAAAACAATAACAAAAACAACAACAACAACAACAAGAAAAACAACAACAACAAAAATTAAGCCTGGTTAAAAAAAAGGGAGAAGGCCGGCCTCCCCCAAAAAGTTAGCAAGTCCACCAGTCAAAGTGCACGCACTCGTCCCGAGTACAAGGGACAGGCGGTATCGACCCCGCCCATCCCGGTACCGGGACAGGTGTCGTGCGCGAAGATCACCCAGACTGGGACATTCGACAAGAATGTGCCGAACAGTCTGGGGGACGAAGCAGTCGTTGCAATAGGGCGCAGGCGAGCGCTCCACCAGATAGCGATGCGTCACACGAGTGTGTCCGATTCGGAGACGACAGAAAGCAACCTGAAGCCGCCGCGGCATTGGGGGATAGGTCCATGGGAACAGTCGCGGCGCAATGGCACGCAACTTTAAGTTCCCTTCGACCGTCTCCCATCTTCTTTGCCAAGCAGTCCGAAGAGCTGCCCGTATTCCTGCCATGTAGTCGGTGTGAGGAAGAGCGAAACGCTGGTCCGGTCGCAGAGTCCTCGCGGACTCTTTGGCGCGCTCATTCCCCGCAATTCCTACATGTCCAGGAACCCAGCAGAAGATAATCTCGAAATCTGCCCGGCTCGCCAAAACCGTGGCGTCACGGATATCGCGAACCAGGGGATGCGGAGATTACAATGCCCCGAGAGCACTCAGGGCGCTTTGTGAGTCGCTATAGATCACAATCCGGTCTCCGAACCGGGCACGTCGCGTAATCTCCCGTACCGAGTGGTGTATTGCCACCAGCTCGGCCGTGAAGACAGACGCAGCACCTGGTAGAGCCTCGCTGACTTCAAACAGAGGGGATACGGCGTGGAAGCCGACCCCCTCTTGGGACTTGGAGCCATCCGTATACACTGGCACGGTACCAGCGTGACACGATGTGTGCTCCAAAAAGGTCGAACGCAATACTCCCGGCGCAGTACAAGCTTTGGGAGCAGAGGCGTGGCGACAAATAGCCAAATGTGGTACCCTCCAGGGTGGCGTCCTGGGCAGAACAAGGGGCGCCACCGGCCCGAGAGCTATATCTACCTCTCGAAGGAGTTTCCTGGCCCTAAACCCAAAGGGCTTAGGGTATGACTGGCGTCTCTCGGCGGCATAGGCACCATCGATATCAGCTGCGGATGCAGTGAGAGCTGTTGGCGACTGAGGGAGGCGCCGGGCTCGCGCATGCAGGCGAGTGATGCACTGCACGCGGCGCAGAGCGAGTGGCATCTCCCCAGCATCGACCAACAGGCTCTCAATGGGGGAAGTGCGGAAGGCACCGGTCGCAAGGCGAAGGCCAGTGTGGTGGATTGAATCCACCTTCCGCAATAAACGCTTGGCTGCGGATGCATAAAACTCGCATCCGTAGTCGAGCTTCGAGCGAACAAAGGATCGATAAAAAAGTAAGGCGGTAGCCCTATCAGCGCCCCAAGCGCTGAACGTCACGGAACGGAGAATGTCCATGGCGCGGGTACAAGAGACCCTAAGGCTGCGAATATGAGCCTCCCAGGTGAGGCGTCGGTCGAATACAAGACCAAGGAAACGGTGCGACTCAACCACATCCAGGCGCACCCCATTAAGAAACAAATCTGGGTCGGGGTGAAGCCGTGGATGGCGGCAGAAGTGCACCACCTTAGTCTTGGCCAAAGAAAACCGAAACCTGTGCGCTTCGGCATAGCGAGAGACGCGGTTCAATGCCTGTTGGAGTCGACGCTCCAGAGTTGGCATCTGGGCCGCGCCAAAAGAGATCGAAAGGTCGTCCACGTAGAGCGTAGCGAGAACATCTTCTGGCAGCACCGAGGTGATGCCGTTGATGCTCAGGGCAAAGAGTGTGACACTGAGGACACTTCCCTGCGGGACACCCTCTTCCTGCTCCTTTGGGGCAGAGAGGGCTCCCCCCACCCGTACGCGGAATCGACGATCTCGCAAAAATTCAGATATAAACATTGGGAGGCGTCCCCTCGCCCCCATCGTGTGGAGAGTCTCCATGATACCGTATCGCCATGCGGTATCATAGGCCTTCTCCAGATCAAAAAACACCGTGGCGTAGTGCTGTCTACGAAGGAAAGCCTCGCACACGGCATTTTCCAGTCGGAGCAGAGCATCCGACGTCGAGTGAAACTTACGGAAGCCGCACTGTGCAGAAGACAGATGGCCTCCGCTGTCCAGGAAATAGGCTAATCTAACATTTACCAATTTCTCCATCAACTTGCACACGCAAGAGGTTAGAGAGATTGGGCGGAAACCGGTCGGAGTAGAGTGATCTCTCCCCGGCTTGCGAAAGGCGAGCACAGTAGCGATTCGCCAGGAGTCTGGGAGAAGACCTTCCACCCAGATCCTGTTGAACAGATCTAACAGAAAGGCCATGCCTCGCTCACCCAGGTGTCGAAGCATGGCGTACGGGACATCGTCCGGACCATGGGCGGTGTCCGCGCACGAAGCGAGAGCGGAACGCAACTCACTCACAGTAAACTTGTCGTTGAAGGGTTCTCCGCCTCTGGAGGTAAAGTCCAGCCGGCGGCCTTCCGCGACATCACGACGTGCATTGAATGCTGGCGGAGCAGCATCACGGCTAGAGAATGCGGAAAAAGCGGTCGCTAAGGATTCCGCTACGGACGCGGAGTCCGAGATTGCGGTCCCATTCTCCTGGAGAACGGGAGGAGGGGTCCTGCGAGAACTTGCCCCGAATCCTTTTCTCTCGCTTCCACACCTCAGCTAAAGGGGTCTTCCCGTTAAGTGAAGACACGTATGCCCGCCAAGAAGAGCGGAGGGCGTGCTTCGAAATATACCGGAACCTAGCCCTAGCCCGACGAAATTCAGCGACAGTGAAATCGTTCGGGCGGCGCTTATAACGCATGTAGGCATAACGCTTCTGTTTGAGGGCCGTCTTACACTCGGCCGACCACCATGGGAGTGGTCGGCGTACAAAACGGCCAGACGTCCTAGGAATAGTAGTCAGGCCTACGGCGATGAGGTTGCCGAAGAAGAACTCAACGGCCTCATCTACCGACCTAAACTCCTCGACTGAGATAGAGAATTCAGTCATTTCCTGAAATGCAGGCCACCGCGCCCGCGCCAAGCACCACCGAGGTGGTCTCTCAGGCGGCAGTTGCCCTGAAAAGGATATTTGAATGGGAAAGTGATCACTACCATGGAGGTCATCGACCACCCCCCAATCAAAATCAGGCTGTGCATCCGAAGAGCCCAAAGATAGGTCAAGGCAAGAAAATGAAGCGGTTCTCGGACAGTGATGCGTAAACTCATCCACGTTTAGGACACCCATCTCAAGCTCTTCGATCAGATCGGCAAGGACTTGTCCCCTGGGATTTATGGAGTAATCTCCCCAGAGAGGATGCCTGCCGTTCAGATCTCCAAGCAAGAGATAGGGCCTCGGCAACCGTGCCACGACGCGGCGGAAGTCCCCCGCGTCGAAGTCAGCTGACGGTGGAATGTACGCAGAAATGATAGTATACCTCCTATCCAGATGCAGCTGCACAGCCACTGCCTGAAAGGAGGTATCTAAAGAGAAAGGAAGAACGGAGACATCATGCCGGGTGTAAACCGCGCATCCCCCAGCCCGGCCATCCCGCGGTGGTGGGGTCGCAAGACCCTTATACCCCGGGAGGGCAGGAAGGGGGCACGCACCTAGCATGGTCTCCTGCAAAAAAATAGCTAACGGGGAACGGGACGAGACGAGCCTCCGCAGCTCCTCCCAGTTGGCCCGGAGTCCACGGCAATTCCATTGAAGGAATATGCCCTCCAGGCCTAGCTCGGAGGAGACGCGGGGGCCCTCCTCGAATTGAAGACCCTCACGGGAATGGCCGTACGCTTCCCGGGGGTAGAACCCCGGGCGCTGTTGGCCGGACAAAGCGCTGAAGGCGCTGTCGCCTTCGAGGACTTAGTGGGGGAGGTTGGGCTCGCCATGCGAGTCTTTTCCTCCCTCCGCCTCGAAACCTTAGGCAGGCGTTGCGGCTTCGGAGGCGGGGGGGCCCTCTTTTCGAGAAACCACCGTCTCCGAGCCACTCGCTCCACCTCGGGGCGTGGGCGAAGGAGCCGAAGCTCCTTTGTTGCTGTCCTCCTTTCGGGGGGCAGCTTTAGGAACCCCGGAAGATGGCCTAGCGACCATCTTCAGGGGTGTTGCCTCCTGTGAGTCTAACGACTCGGTGGAGGCGCGTGGCCGTTTCGCCTTGCGGGAAACGGTCACGCTGGGGGAAGAGGGGGGAGCCCTGGTTTTAGCCGGGGCAGGGTATGAGCCCTTTTTGCCGCCAGCTTTACCAGGGAAGCGCCCGGGTTGGGTAGAGCCCGCAGAAGGGCTCCGAATGGGCGCGGAAACAACCGTGCTCGTTGGCCTGGATGGGCCGGGAGCAGAGGGTGCCTTCCTAACTATTGAGGCATATGACGTCCCAGGCAGAGCCGGGCGCGCCAGGACCAAGTCCTTTGCCTCGCGGAATGAGAGTCGATCCTGGGCCTGAACGGTCAGGATTTCTTTCTCAAGGAGATATGCACCACATTGCTTCGAAGAAGCAGGGTGCGGCTCTCCGCAATTGACACACTTGGCCACACACGATTTGGACTTATCGTGTGCGACCTTGGAGCAATTTACACAGACTTCGGGTGACCCCGACTTTGCACGTCTACATGAGCGATTCGTATGGCCGAAGCGGTGACAGTAATAGCACCGCCGCGGAAGTGGCACGAATGCCTTCACGCGGTAGCGATACCAACCGACACGCACCGACTCAGGGAGCTTGTCACAGTCGAACGTGACGAAGAGTGTAGGGGTGGGTCTCGAGGCCCCTCCCTGTTTTCTCATCACACGTTCGACCTTGACCGCCCCATGGTCGGCCAGCTCTAAGGTGATGTCCTTAATGGAGTAGTCAACGAGTTCCCTCGCATAAACTACTCCTTTCACAAAGTTCATGGTAGAGTGCGGCGTCACACTCACCGGGGTGCCATGAAGTGTCCGAAGAGCACTAATCTTAGCCGCCTCGGCGGGATTCGCCGCATTCGCCAGAAGGCTCCCGTCCGAGAAACGGGTTACCTTCGGCTCTCTACCAATTGCACTAGCTAATTCTCTCCTCTGATGGATCATGTTGCCCTTGGACAACATGGTGCCATCAGTGGAGCGAATAACGAGGAAGCGTTTGAAGCCAGCGGGCTCGAAAACGCCAGGTAACCTCTGAATGAGGGGCCCCGATGTCATCGAGGCTCCGCCCTGTGCACTCTTGGTATTAGTCTTCTTTGTCAGCGGCTCCGCAACTGGGGGGGCAGAGGGGGCGGATGTGCCGATCTTGGCTTGGTCGCTTGCCAGAGTGGCAGCAGACCCATCCGTCCCCGCAGCCCCCGCGGATGGAGAGGAGCCCCGAGTCTTTTTTGTCTTTTTCTTTTTCTTTTTCGGAGAGGAGGGCGGGGAATGAACCCGCTTTTCACCTCCGCCGGCAGAAGTCCCCAGGCCAGATGGACCAGCCTCAGCCAGGTCCCTCTCCGAAATGGAGAAGGTCCTGGTTGTCGTAGGGGCAACTGTCGGAGGAGATCCCTCCCCTCCTTTTACTGCCTCGGAGCCCTCAGCCATTTGAGGAGGACCTTGCATAGGGGCGGATTCGGGTTCGGTGCTTGGCGACGAGCCCGAATTCCCCCCCATGGAAGGCCCTACCGTCTGGGGCTGGGTCTCCTCAAGGACCATGTCTATCACAGGAGGGGCCTCCAGTTGGCCATCCCCTCCCATGACATCGCAGGTCCCCTTGGCAGTGTCGCCAGTCTTGTATGGGGAGGCACAGGCCTTGACCCCGGCAAGGTTTAATATTCTTGCCAGCAGGTCTTTTGAGGGAAGCGACCGAAGGGGCCTGGCTTCCCTCTTCCCCCTAAGGGGGTTCGCCCTACCGAGCCGCTTTGATGGGGAGCGGCTGGCTAAGGGCTGCCTGCTGGCTTTCTTGGCTGTCCCATTTGAAAAGAAAAGATGGGACTGCCGCTGGGAAAAGGGAGGTGCCCGAAAGCACCTCCAGAGAAGGGGGTGAGGGGGAGTCCCCTGCACCCGTAGGCGAAGGAGAGGAGTAAGCCTCCTCTCCAGTTAGAGAAATATGGAGGGTCCCCTGTGCAAGCACAGGGGGGGGACCTCCATTTTTTCGGTGGAGCTGCCCAAGGGCGGCTCCGTCGATGAGCAAGGAGGAGTTAAAGGGGTTTGGGTTTTTTTTGGTTGTTCATCTATGGGCATGGTGACCCTATTTTTGCCACGGGACGCAATAGCTCATCACCCCTCGCAGTAGCCCGCACTGCGAGAAGTGCTTACAAGCCCGGCAGAGCCAGGCGCCGCCATTCGGGACCACCCCTCCCGCCTGGTGGCCTGGCAGTCCATCGGCATGGCGGCTCCACCTTGGACACGGCGTAAAAAAGATAGATTTTGAAGAGGAGAGGAAAAGGGATGTGTGGAAGGTATGGGTGGGGATGAAGCAGGTTGTTAAAAAAAACCCATCCCGAACCGGAGCTCAGGGGTTAGGGAACAATGTCCCCTCCCCCCCCAGCCCCGATCCGGGGTGGTTGGCTTGAGAGGAAGGTCAGCATCTACCCTGTGAAATTAGAGGCTGACCAGAGAAAGTTGTGGGAGAGGTTGTATGAAAAGCGACGAGGTAGGGGAGAAATCGGGCTATCTGAAGGAAGGAAGGGAGGCTAAGCTGGGGCCGGACGGAGCGCTGGATCCCGTCAGCACAGCGGCCAGGATGGCAAATCGCCGCGCCCCTTACGGGGTGAAGGGTTCTCCGCCACTGGAGGTAAAGTCCAGCCGGCGGCCTTCCGCGACATCACGACTTGCATTGAATGCTGGCGGAGCAGCATCACGGCTAGAGAATGCGGAAAAAGCGGTCGCTAAGGATTCCGCCACGGACGCGGGGTCTGAGATTGCGGTCCCATTTTCCTGGAGAACGGGAGGGGGGTCCTGCGAGAACTTGCCCCGAATCCTTTTGACTCGCTTCCACACCTCAGCTAAAGGGGTCTTCCCGTTAAGTGAAGACACGTATGCCCGCCAAGAAGAGCGGCGGGCGTGCTTCGAAATATACCGGAACCTAGCCCTAGCCCGACGAAATTCAGCGACAGTGGAATCGTTCGGGCGGCGCTTATAGCGCATGTAGGCATAACGCTTCTGTTTGAGGGCCGTCTCACACTCGGCCGACCACCATGGGAGTGGTCGGCGTGCAAAACGGCCAGACGTCCTAGGAATAGTAGTCAGGCCCACGGCGATGAGGTTGCCGGAGAAGAACTCAACGGCCTCATCTACCGACCTAAACTCCTCGACTGATTTTTTTTTTTTTTTTTTTTTATAAGAGCTCATCTGGCGACTGCCTACTTGGGCATTAGTCGCCGTATTAAAACTGGCCTAGTTCCAGGCTACTTTAAAATGAAATTAAAGAGAAAAAAAAAACAACACCCCAAAAGGGGGAAAGGAAGCAAGCTGGTGCGTCGGGGAGAGGTCCCCCCGGCGCAGGAGCGTGCAACTAAAGAAAAAAAAACAAACAAAAAACAAAACAAATGCAAAAAAACAACAAAAAAAACAAACAAACCTTGCTTAAATAATAGGGAGAAGGCTGGCCTCCCCCAAGAAGTCAACAAGTCCACAAGTCAGTGTGCACGAATCTGTCCCAAGCACAAGGGACAGGCGGTAGCGACCCCGCCCATCCCGGTACTGGGACAGGTATCGTGCGCGAAGATCACCCAGACTGGGACATTCGACAAGAATGTGCCGAACAGTCTGGGGGACGACGCAGTCGTTGCAATAGGGCGCAGGCGAGCGCTCCATCAGATAGCGATGCGTCACACGAGTGTGTCCGATTCGGAGACGACAGAAAGCAACCTGAAGCCGCCGCGGCATTGGGGGATAGGTCCATGGGAACAGTCGCGGCGCAATGGCACGCAACTTTAAGTTCCCTTCGACCGTCTCCCATCTTCTTTGCCAAGCAGTCCGAAGAGCTGCCCGTATTCCTGCCATGTAGTCGGTGTGAGGAAGAGCGAAACGCTGGTCCGGTCGCAGAGTCCTCGCGGACTCTTTGGCGCCCTCATCGGCGCGCTCATTCCCCGCAATTCCTACATGTCCAGGAACCCAGCAGAAGATAATCTCGACATCTGCCCGGCTCGCCAAAACCGTGGCGTCACGGATATCGCGAACCAGGGGATGCGGAGATTCCAATGCCCCGAGAGCACTCAGGGCGCTTTGTGAGTCGCTATAGATCACAATCTGGTCTCCGAACCGGGCACGTCGCGTAATCTCCCGTACCGAGTGGTGTATTGCCACCAGCTCGGCCGTGAAGACAGACGCAGCGCCTGGTAGAGCCCCGCTGACTTCAAACAGAGGGGATACGGCGTGGAAGCCGACCCCCTCTTGGGACTTGGAGCCATCCGTATACACTGGCACGGTACCAGCGTGACACGATGTGTGCTCCAAAAAGGTCGAACGCAATACTACCGGCGCAGTACAAGCTTTGGGAGCAGAGGCGTGGCGACAAATAGCCAAATGTGGTACCCTCCAGGGTGGCGTCCTGGGCAGAACCAGGGGCGCCACCGGCCCGAGAGCTATATCTCCCTCTCGAAGGAGTTTCCTAGGCCCTAAACCCAAAGGGCTTAGGGTATGACTGGCGTCTCTCGGCGGCATAGGCACCATCGAGATCAGCTGCGGATGCAGTGAGAGCTGTTGGCGACTGAGGGAGGCGCCGGGCTCGCGCGTACAGGCGAGTGATGCACTGCACGCGGCGCAGAGCGAGTGGCATCTCCCCAGCATCGACCAACAGGCTCTCAATGGGGGAAGTGCGGAAGGCACCGGTCGCAAGGCGAAGGCCGGTGTGGTGGATCGAATCCACCTTCCGCAATAAACGCTCGGCTGCGGATGCATAAAACTCGCATCCGTAGTCGAGCTTCGAGCGAACAAAGGATCGATAAAAAAGTAAGGCGGTAGTCCTATCAGCGCCCCAAGCGCTGAACGTCACGGAACGGAGAATATCCATGGCGCGGGTACAAGAGACCCTAAGGCTGCGAATATGAGCCTCCCAGGTGAGGCGTCGGTCGAATACAAGACCAAGGAAACGGTGCGACTCAACCACATCCAGGCGCACCCCATTAAGAAACAAATCTGGGTCGGGGTGAAGCCGTGGATGGCGGCAGAAGTGCACCACCTTAGTCTTGGCCAAAGAAAACCGAAACCTGTGCGCTTCGGCATAGCGAGAGACGCGGTTCAATGCCTGTTGGAGTCGACGCTCCAGAGTTGGCATCTGGACCGCGCCAAAAGAGATCGAAAGGTCGTCCACGTAGAGCGTAGCGAGAACATCTTCCGGCAGCACCGAGGTGATGCCGTTGATGCTCAGGGCAAAGAGTGTGACACTGAGGACACTTCCCTGCGGGACACCCTCTTCCTGCTCCTTTGGGCCGGAGAGGGCTCCCCCCACCCGTACGCGGAATCGACGATCTCGCAAAAATTCAGATATATAAATTGGGAGGCGTCCCCTCGCCCCCATCGTGTGGAGAGTCTCCATGATACCGTATCGCCATGCGGTATCATAGGCCTTCTCCAGATCAAAAAACACCGTGGCGTAGTGCTGTCTACGAAGGAAAGCCTCGCAGACGGCACTTTCCAGTCGGAGCAGAGCATCCGACGTGGAGTGGAACTTACGGAAGCCGCACTGTGCAGAAGACAGATGGCCTCCGCTGTCCAGGAAATAGGCTAATCTAACATTTACCAATTTCTCCATCAACTTGCACACGCAAGAGGTTAGAGAGATTGGGCGGAAACCGGTCGGAGTAGATTGATCTCTCCCCGGCTTGCGAAAGGCGAGCACAGTAGCGATTCGCCAGGAGTCTGGGAGAAGACCTTCCACCCAGATCCTGTTGAGCAAATCTAACAGAAAGGCCATGCCTCGCTCACCCAGGTGTCGAAGCATGGCGTACGGGACATCGTCCGGACCATGGGCGGTGTCCGCGCACGAAGCGAGAGCGGAACGCAACTCACTCACAGTAAACTTGTCGTTGAAGGGTTCTCCGCCTCTGGAGGTAAAGTCCAGCCGGCGGCCTTCCGCGACATCACGACGTGCATTGAATGCTGGCGGAGCAGCATCACGGCTAGAGAATGCGGAAAAAGCGGTCGCTAAGGATTCCGCCACGGACGCGGGGTCCGAGATTGCGGTCCCATTCTCCTGGAGAACGGGAGGGGGGTCCTGCGAGAACTTGCCCCGAATCCTTTTAACTCGCTTCCACACCTCAGCTAAAGGGGTCTTCCCGTTAAGTGAAGACACGTATGCCCGCCAAGAAGAGCGGCGGGCGTGCTTCGAAATATACCGGAACCTAGCCCAGGCCCGACGAAATTCAGCGACAGTGAAATCGTTCGGGCGGCGCTTATAGCGCATGTAGGCATAACGCTTCTGTTTGAGGGCCGTCTCACACTCGGCCGACCACCATGGGAGTGGTCGGCGTGCAAAACGGCCAGACGTCCTAGGAATAGTAGTCAGGCCTACGGCGATGAGGTTGCCGAAGAAGAACTCAACGGCCTCATCTACCGACCTAAACTCCTCGACTGAGATAGAGAATTTTTTCATTTCCTGAAATGCAGGCCACCGCGCCCGCGCCAAGCACCACCGAGGTGGTCTCTCAGGCGGCAGTTGCCCTGAAAATGATATTTGAATGGGAAAGTGATCACTACCATGGAGGTCATCGACCACCCCCCAATCAAAATCAGGCTGTGCATCCGAAGAGCACAAAGATAGGTCAAGGCAAGAAAATGAAGCGGTTCTCGGACAGTGATGCGTAAACTCATCCACGTTTAGGACACCCATCTCAAGCTCTTCGATCAGATCGGCAAGGACTTGTCCCCTGGGATTTATGGAGTAATCTCCCCAGAGAGGATGCCTGCCGTTCAGATCTCCAAGCAAGAGATAGGGCCTCGGCAACCGTGCCACGACGCGGCGGAAGTCCCCCGCGTCGAAGTCAGCTGACGGTGGAATGTACGCAGAAATGATAGTATACCTCCTATCCAGGTGCAGCTGCACAGCCACTGCCTGAAAGGAGGTATCTAAAGAGAAAGGAAGAACGGAGACATCATGCCGGGTGTAAACCGCGCATCCCCCAGCCCGGCCATCCCGCGGTGGTGGGGTCGCAAGACCCTTATACCCCGGGAGGGCAGGGAGGGGGCACGAACCTAGCATGGTCTCCTGCAAAAAAATAGCTAACGGGGAACGGGACGAGACGAGCCTCCGCAGCTCCTCCCAGTTGGCCCGGAGTCCACGGCAATTCCATTGAAGGAATATGCCCTCCAGGCCTAGCTCAGAGGAGACGCAGGGGCCCTCCTCGAATTGAAGACCCTCACGGGAATGGCCGTACGCTTCCCGGGGGCAGAACCCCGGGCGCTGTTGGCCGGACAAAGCGCTGAAGGCGCTGTCGCCTTCGAGGACTTATTGGGGGAGGTTGGGCTCGCCATGCGAGTCTTTTCCTCCCTCCGCCTCGAAACCTTAGGCGGGCGTTGCGGCTTCGGAGGCGGGGGGCCCTCTTTTCGAGGAACCACCGTCTCCGAGCAACTCGCTCCACCTCGGGGCGTGGGCGAAGGGGCCGAAGCTCCTTTGTTGCTGTCCTCCTTTCGGGGGACAGCTTTAGGAACCCCGGAAGATGGCCTAGCGACCATCTTCAGGGGTGTTGCCTCCTGTGAGTCTAACGACTCTGTGGAGGCGCGTGGCCGTTTCGCCTTACGGGAAACGGTCACGCTGGGGGAAGAGGGGGGAGCCCTGGTTTTAGCCGGGGCAGGGTATAAACCCTTTTTTCCGCCAGCTTTACCAGGGGAGCGTCCGGGTTGGGTAGAGCCCGCAGAAGGGCTCCGAATGGGCGCGGAAACAACCGTGCTCGTTGGCCTGGATGGGCCAGGAGCAGAGGGTGCCTTCCTAACTATTGAGGCATACGACGTCCCAGTCAGAGCCGGGCGCGCCAGGACCAAGTCCTTTGCCTCGCGGAATGAGAGTCGATCCTGGGCCTGAACGGCCAGGATTTCTTTCTCAAGGAGATATGCACCACATTGCTTCGAAGAAGAAGGGTGCGGCTCTCCGCAATTGACACACTTGGCCACACACGATTTGGACTTATCGTGTGCGACCTTGGAGCAATTTACACAGACTTCGGGTGACCCCGACTTTGCACGTCTACATGAGCGATTCGTATGGCCGAAGCGGTGACAGTAATAGCACCGCCGCGGCAGTGGCACGAATGCCTTCACGCGGTAGCGGTACCAACCGGCACGCACCGACTCAGGGAGCTTGTCACAGTCGAACGTGACGAAGAGTGTAGGGGTGGGTCTCGAGGCCCCTCCCTGTTTTCTCATCACACGTTCGACCTTGACCGCCCCATGGTCGGCCAGCTCTAAGGTGATGTCTTCAATGGAGTAGTCAACGAGTTCCCTCGCATAAACTACTCCTTTCACAAAGTTCATGGTAGAGTGCGGCGTCACACTCACCGGGGTGCCATGAAGTGTCCGAAGAGCACTAATCTTGGCCGCCTCGGCGGGATTCGCCGCATTCGCCAGAAGGCTCCCGTCCGAGAAACGGGTTACCTTCGGCTCTCTACCAATTGCACTAGCTAATCCTCTCCGCTGATGGATCATGTTGCCCTTGGACAACATGGTGCCATCAGTGGAGCGAATAACGAGGAAGCGTTTAAAGCCAGCGGGCTCGAAAACGCCAGGTAACCTCTGAATCAGGGGCCCCGATGTCATCGAGGCTCCGCCCTGTGCACTCTTGGTAGTAGTCTTCTTTGTCAGGGGCTCCGCAACCGGGTTTTTTTTTTTTTTTCAAGAGCTCATCTGGCGACTGCCTACTTGGGCATTAGTCGCCGTATTAAAACTGGCCTAGTTCTAGGCTACTTTAAAATGAAATTAAAGAGAAAAAAAAACAACAAAAAAACAACACCCCAAAAGGGGGAAAGGAAGCAAGCTGGTGCGTCGGGGAGAGGTCCCCCCGGCGGAGGAGCGTGCAACTAAAGAAAAAAAAAACAACAAAAAAAAACCAACAAAAAAAACAAACAAACCTTGCTTAAATAATAGGGAGAAGGCCGGCCTCCCCCAAGAAGTCAACAAGTCCACAAGTCAGTGTGCACGAATCTGTCCCAAGCACAAGGGACAGGCGGTAGCGACCCAGCCCATCCCGGTACTGGGACAGGTATCGTGCGCGAAGATCACCCAGACTGGGACATTCGACAAGAATGTGCCGAACAGTCTGGGGGACGACGCAGTCGTTGCAATAGGGCGCAGGCGAGCGCTCCACCAGATAGCGATGCGTCACACGAGTGTGTCCGATTCGGAGACGACAGAAAGCAACCTGAAGCCGCCGCGGCATTGGGGGATAGGTCCATGGGAACAGTCGCGGCGCAATGGCACGCAACTTTAAGTTCCCTTCGACCGTCTCCCATCTTCTTTGCCAAGCAGTCCGAAGAGCTGCCCGTATTCCTGCCATGTAGTCGGTGTGAGGAAGAGCGAAACGCTGGTCCGGTCGCAGAGTCCTCGCGGACTCTTTGGCGCGCTCATTCCCCGCAATTCCTACATGTCCAGGAACCCAGCAGAAGATAATCTCGACATCTGCCCGGCTCGCCAAAACCGTGGCGTCACGGATATCGCGAACCAGGGGATGCGGAGATTCCAATGCCCCGAGAGCACTCAGGGCGCTTTGTGAGTCGCTATAGATCACAATCCGGTCTCCGAACCGGGCACGTCGCGTAATCTCCCGTACCGAGTGGTGTATTGCCACCAGCTCGGCCGTGAAGACAGACGCAGCGCCTGGTAGAGCCCCGCTGACTTCAAACAGAGGGGATACGGCGTGGAAGCCGACCCCCTCTTGGGACTTGGAGCCATCCGTATACACTGGCACGGTACCAGCGTGACACGATGTGTGCTCCAAAAAGGTCGAACGCAATACTCCCGGCGCAGTACAAGCTTTGGGAGCAGAGGCGTGGCGACAAATAGCCAAATGTGGTACCCTCCAGGGTGGCGTCCTGGGCAGAACCAGGGGCGCCACCGGCCCGAGAGCTATATCTACCTCTCGAAGGAGTTTCCTGGCCCTAAACCCAAAGGGCTTAGGGTATGACTGGCGTCTCTCGGCGGCATAGGCACCATCGAGATCAGCTGCGGATGCAGTGAGAGCTGTTGGCGACTGAGGGAGGCGCCGGGCTCGCGCGTACAGGCGAGTGATGCACTGCACGCGGCGCAGAGCGAGTGGCATCTCCCCAGCATCGACCAACAGGCTCTCAATGGGGGAAGTGCGGAAGGCACCGGTCCCAAGGCGAAGGCCGGTGTGGTGGATCGAATCCACCTTCCGCAATAAACGCTCGGCTGCGGATGCATAAAACTCGCATCCGTAGTCGAGCTTCGAGCGAACAAAGGATCGATAAAAAAGTAAGGCGGTAGTCCTATCAGCGCCCCAAGCGCTGAACGTCACGGAACGGAGAATATCCATGGCGCGGGTACAAGAGACCCTAAGGCTGCGAATATGAGCCTCCCAGGTGAGGCGTCGGTCGAATACAAGACCAAGGAAACGGTGCGACTCAACCACATCCAGGCGCACCCCATTAAGAAACAAATCTGGGTCGGGGTGAAGCCGTGGATGGCGGCAGAAGTGCACCACCTTAGTCTTGGCCAAAGAAAACCGAAACCTGTGCGCTTCGGCATAGCGAGAGACGCGGTTCAATGCCTGTTGGAGTCGACGCTCCAGAGTTGGCATCTGGACCGCGCCAAAAGAGATCGAAAGGTCGTCCACGTAGAGCGTAGCGAGAACATCTTCCGGCAGCACCGAGGTGATGCCGTTGATGCTCAGGGCAAAGAGTGTGACACTGAGGACACTTCCCTGCGGGACACCCTCTTCCTGCTCCTTTGGGCCGGAGAGGGCTCCCCCCACCCGTACGCGGAATCGACGATCTCGCAAAAATTCAGATATATAAATTGGGAGGCGTCCCCTCGCCCCCATCGTGTGGAGAGTCTCCATGATACCGTATCGCCATGCGGTATCATAGGCCTTCTCCAGATCAAAAAACACCGTGGCGTAGTGCTGTCTACGAAGGAAAGCCTCGCAGACGGCACTTTCCAGTCGGAGCAGAGCATCCGACGTGGAGTGGAACTTACGGAAGCCGCACTGTGCAGAAGACAGATGGCCTCCGCTGTCCAGGAAATAGGCTAATCTAACATTTACCAATTTCTCCATCAACTTGCACACGCAAGAGGTTAGAGAGATTGGGCGGAAACCGGTCGGAGTAGATTGATCTCTCCCCGGCTTGCGAAAGGCGAGCACAGTAGCGATTCGCCAGGAGTCTGGGAGAAGACCTTCCACCCAGATCCTGTTGAGCAAATCTAACAGAAAGGCCATGCCTCGCTCACCCAGGTGTCGAAGCATGGCGTACGGGACATCGTCCGGACCATGGGCGGTGTCCGCGCACGAAGCGAGAGCGGAACGCAACTCACTCACAGTAAACTTGTCGTTGAAGGGTTCTCCGCCTCTGGAGGTAAAGTCCAGCCGGCGGCCTTCCGCGACATCACGACGTGCATTGAATGCTGGCGGAGCAGCATCACGGCTAGAGAATGCGGAAAAAGCGGTCGCTAAGGATTCCGCCACGGACGCGGGGTCCGAGATTGCGGTCCCATTCTCCTGGAGAACGGGAGGGGGGTCCTGCGAGAACTTGCCCCGAATCCTTTTAACTCGCTTCCACACCTCAGCTAAAGGGGTCTTCCCGTTAAGTGAAGACACGTATGCCCGCCAAGAAGAGCGGCGGGCGTGCTTCGAAATATACCGGAACCTAGCCCAGGCCCGACGAAATTCAGCGACAGTGAAATCGTTCGGGCGGCGCTTATAGCGCATGTAGGCATAACGCTTCTGTTTGAGGGCCGTCTCACACTCGGCCGACCACCATGGGAGTGGTCGGCGTGCAAAACGGCCAGACGTCCTAGGAATAGTAGTCAGGCCTACGGCGATGAGGTTGCCGAAGAAGAACTCAACGGCCTCATCTACCGACCTAAACTCCTCGACTGAGATAGAGAATTTTTTCATTTCCTGAAATGCAGGCCACCGCGCCCGCGCCAAGCACCACCGAGGTGGTCTCTCAGGCGGCAGTTGCCCTGAAAATGATATTTGAATGGGAAAGTGATCACTACCATGGAGGTCATCGACCACCCCCCAATCAAAATCAGGCTGTGCATCCGAAGAGCACAAAGATAGGTCAAGGCAAGAAAATGAAGCGGTTCTCGGACAGTGATGCGTAAACTCATCCACGTTTAGGACACCCATCTCAAGCTCTTCGATCAGATCGGCAAGGACTTGTCCCCTGGGATTTATGGAGTAATCTCCCCAGAGAGGATTCCTGCCGTTCAGATCTCCAAGCAAGAGATAGGGCCTCGGCAACCTGCCACGACGCGGCGGAAGTCCCCCGCGTCGAAGTCAGCTGACGGTGGAATGTACGCAGAAATGATAGTATACCTCCTATCCAGGTGCAGCTGCACAGCCACTGCCTGAAAGGAGGTATCTAAAGAGAAAGGAAGAACGGAGACATCATGCCGGGTGTAAACCGCGCATCCCCCAGCCCGGCCATCCCGCGGTGGTGGGGTCGCAAGACCCTTATACCCCGGGAGGGCAGGCACCGGGCACGCGCCTAGCATGGTCTCCTGCAAAAAAATAGCTAACGGGGAACGGGACGAGACGAGCCTCCGCAGCTCCTCCCAGTTGGCCCGGAGTCCACGGCAATTCCATTGAAGGAATATGCCCTCCAGGCCTAGCTCAGAGGAGACGCAGGGGCCCTCCTCGAATTGAAGACCCTCACGGGAATGGCCGTACGCTTCCCGGGGGCAGAACCCCGGGCGCTGTCGCCTTCGAGGACTTATTGGGGGAGGTTGGACTCGCCATGCGAGTCTTTTCCTCCCTCTGCCTCGAAACCTTAGGCGGGCGCTGCGGCTTCGGAGGCGGAGGGGCCTCTTTTCGAGGAACCACCGTCTCCGAGCCACTCGCTCCACCTCGGGGCGTGGGCGAAGGAGCCGAAGCTCCTTTGTTGCTGTCCTCCTTTCGGGGGACAGCTTTACGAACCCCTGAAGATGGCCTAGCGACCATCTTCAGGGGTGTTGCCTCCTGTGAGTCTAACGACTCGGTGGAGGCGCGTGGCCGTTTCGCCTTGCGGGAAACGGTCACGCTGGGGGAAGAGGGGAGAGCCCTGGTTTTAGCCGGGGCTGGGTATGAACCCCTTTTTCCGCCAGCTTTACCAGGGGAGCGCCCGGGTTGGGTAGAGCCCGCAGAAGGGCTCTGAATGGGCGCGGAAACAACCATGCTCGTTGGCCTGGATGGGCCAGGAGCAGAGGGTGCCTTTCGAACTACTGAGGCATATGACGTCCCAGGCAGAGCTGGGCGCGCCAGGACCAAGTCCTTAGCCTCGCGGAATGAGAGTCTATCCTGGGCCTGAACGGCCAGGATTTCTTTCTCCAGGAGATATGCACCACATTGCTTCGAAGAAGCAGGGTGCGGCTCTCCGCAATTGACACACTTGGCCACACAAGATTTGGACTTATCGTGTGCGACCTTGGAGCAATTTACACAGACTTCGGGTGACCCCGACTTTGCACGTCTACATGAGCGATTCGTATGGCCGAAGCGGTGACAGTAATAGCACCGCCGCGGAAGTGGCACGAATGCCTTCACGCGGTAGCGGTACCAACCGGCACGCACCGACTCAGGGAGCTTGTCACAGTCGAACGTGACGAAGAGTGTAGGGGTAGGTCTCGAGGCCCCTCCCTGTTTTCTCATCACACGTTCGACCTTTACCGCCCCATGGTCGGCCAGCTCTAAGGTGATGTCCTCAATGGAGTAGTCAACGAGTTTCCTCGCATAAACTACTCCTTTCACAAAGTTCATGGTAGAGTGCGGCGTCACACTCACCGGGGTGCCATGAAGTGTCCGAAGAGCACTTATCTTGGCCGCCTCGGCGGGATTCGCCGCATTCGCCAGAAGGCTGCCGTCCGAGAAACGGGTCACCTTTGGCTCTCTACCAATTGCACTAGCTAATCCTCTCCTCTGATGGATCATGTTGCCCTTAGACAACATGGTGCCATCAGTGGAGCGAATAACGAGGAAGCGTTTGAAGCCAGCGGGCTCGAAAACGCCAGGTAACCTCTGAATCAGGGGCCCCGATGTCATCGAGGCTCCGCCCTGTGCATTCTTCGTCTTAGTCTTGGTCAGGAGCTCCGCACACGAGGGGGTAGAGGGGCCGGATTTGCCGATCTTGGCTTGGTCACCTACCAAAGTGGCAGCAGACCCATCCGTCCCCGCAGCCCCCGCGGATAGAGAGGAGCCCCGAGTCTTTTTCGTCTTTCTTGTCTTTTTCTTCTTTTTAGGAGAGGAGGGCGGGGAATGAACCCGCTTCTCACCCCCGCCGGTAGAAGCCCCTAGGCCAGATGGACCGGCCTCAGCCAGGTCCTTCTCTGAAATGGAGAAGGTCCCGGTGGGCGCAGGGGGTTCATCCGGAGGAGATCCCTTCCCTCCTTGTCCTGCCTGAGAATCCACAGCCGTTTGATGAGGACCTTGCATAGGGGCGGATTCGGGTTCGGTGCTTGGCGCCAAGCCCGGATTCCCCCCCACGGTAGGGCCTACCGTCTGAGGCTGGTTTTCCTCAAGGACCATGTCTATCACAGGAGGGGCCTCCAGTTGGCCATCCCCTCCCAGGACATCGCAGGTCCCCTTGGCAGCGTCATAAGTCTTTAGTGGGGAGGCACAGGCCTTGACCCCGGCAAGGTTTAATATTTTTGCCAGCAGGTCTTTTGAGGGAAGCGACCGAAGGGGCCTGGCTTCCCTCTCCCCCCTAAGGGGGTTTGCCCTACCGAGCCGCTTGTACGAGGGGCGGTCGGCAATGGGCTGCCTGCTGGCTTTCTTGGCAGTTCCCTTAGAAAGCATAGGAGGGACTGCCGCTGGAGATAGGGAGGTGCCCGAAAGCACCTCCAGAGAAGGGGGTGAGGGGGAGTCCAATACACCCGTAGGCGTAGGAGAGGAGTAAGCCTCCTCTCCGGTTAAAGAGGTATGGAGGGTCCATTGCGCAAGCACAGGGGGGGGGGGGACCTCCATCTTTTCTGTGGAGCTGCACGAGGGCGGCTCCGTTGTTGTTATAGGGGGAATTAAGGGGAGATGTTTTTTTGTTTCATCATTGGTCATGGTGACCCTCTTTGTTTTACGGGACGCAATCGCTCACCACCTGTTGCAGTAGCCCGCACTGCAAGAGGTGCTTACAGGCCCGGCAGAGCCAGGCGCCGCCATTTGGGACCACCCCTCCCGCCTGGTGGCCTGGCAGTCCTTCGGCATGGCGGCTCCACCTTGAACACGGCGTAAAACGGATAGATTTTGAAGACGAGAGGAAAAGGGATGTGAGGAAGGTATGGGTGGGGATGAAGCAAGTTGTTAAAAGCCAACCACCCCAGACCGGAGCTCAGGGGTTAGGGGACATTGTCCCCTCCCCCCTCAGCCCCGATCCGGGACGATTGGCTGAGAAGAAGGTCAGCTTCTACCCTGTGAAATTAGAGGCCGACCAGAGAAAGTTGTGGGAGAGGTTGTATGAAAAGCGACGAGGTAGGATAGGAATACAGGCTATCTGAAGGAAGGAAGAGAGGCTAAGCTGGGGCCGGACGGGGTGCTGAGTCCCGTCAGCACGGCGGCCAGAATGGCAAATCGTCGCGCCCCTTACGGGGGAGGCTGACCATAGAAAGTTGTGGGAGAGGTTGTATGAAAAGCGACGAGGTAGGGAAGAAATCGGGCTATCTGAAGGAAGGAAGAGAGGCTAAACTGGGGCCGGACGGAGCGCTGGATCCCGTCAGCACGGCGGCCAGGATGGCAAATCGCCGCGCCCCTTACGGGGGGCAGTGGCACGAATGCCTTCACGCGGTAGCGGTACCAACCGGCACGCACCGACTCAGGGAGCTTGTCACAGTCGAACGTGACGAAGAGTGTAGGGGTGGGTCTCGAAGCCCCTCCCTGTTTTCTCATCACACGTTCGACCTTGACCGCCCCATGGTCGGCCAGCTCTAGGGTGATGTCCTCAATGGAGTAGTCAACGAGTTCCCTCGCATAAACTACTCCTTTCACAAAGTTCATGGTAGAGTGCGGCGTCACACTCACCGGGGTGCCATGAATGTCCGAAAGAGCACTTATCTTGGCCGCCTCGGCGGGATTCGCCAGAAGGCTGCCGTCCGAGAAACGGGTCACCTTCGGCTCTCTACCAATTGCACTAGCTAATCCTCTCCTCTGATGGATCATGTTGCCCTTGGACAACATGGTGCCATCAGTGGAGCGAATAACGAGGAAGCGTTTGAAGCCAGCGGGCTCGAAAACGCCAGGTAACCTCTGAATGAGGGGCCCCGATGTCATCGAGGCTCCGCCCTGTGCACTCTTGGTCTTAGTCAGGGGCTCCGCACACGAGGGGGTAGAGGGGCCGGATGTGCCGATCTTGGCTTGGTCGCCTACCAAAGTGGCAGCAGCCCCCGCGGATGGAGAGGAGCCCCGAGTCTTTTTCGTCCTTTTAGTCTTTTTCTTTTTTGGAGAGGAGGGCGGGGAATGAACCCGCTTTTCACCTACGCCGGCAGAAGCCCCCAGGCCAGATGGACCGGCCTCAGCCAGGTCCCTCTCCGAAATGGAGAAGGTCCTGGTTGTCGTGGGGGCACCTGTCGGAGGATATCCCTCCCCTCCTTTTACTGCCTCGGAGCCCTCAGCCATTTGAGGAGGACCTTGCATAGGGGCGGATTCGGGTTCGGTGCTTGGCGCCGAGCCCGAATTCCCCCCCATGGAAGGCCCTACCGTCTGAGGCTGGGTCTCCTCAAGGACCATGTTTATCACAAGAGGGGCCTCCAGTTGGCCATCCCCTCCCAGGTCCCCTTGTCAGTGTCGCCAGTCTTGTGTGGGGAGGCACAGGCCTTGACCCCAGCAAGGTTTAAAATTCTTGCCAGCAGGTCTTTTGAGGGAAGCGACCGAAGGGTCCTGGCTTCCCTCTCCCCCCTAAGGGGGTTTGCCCTACCGAGCTGCTTTGATGGGGAGCGGCTGGCTAAGGGCTGCCTGCTGGCTTTCTTGGCAGTCCCCTTGGAAAGAAAAGAGGGGACTGCCGCTGGGAAAAGGGAGGTGCCCGAAAGCACCTCCAGAGAAGGGGGTGAGGGGGAGTCCCCTGCACTCGTAGGCGAAGGATTTTTTTTTTTTTTTTATAGAGCCCATCTGGCAACTACCCACTTGGGCATAAGTCGCCGAAAAACACGACAGCCTAGAATTAGGCTACTTTAAAGTTAAAATATGAAAACTTAACAATCAATATAAATTGGAAAAACTTAACAATCGAAGCAATCTCCGGCAGCGGGGGGAGGTCCCCCTCACCCCGGTGCAGGAGAGTGCAACCTAAAACAAAACAATAACAAAAAAAAAGGAACCTTAAATAAAGGGGAGAAGGCCGGCCTCCCCCAAAAAGTCAATAAGTCCACCAGTCATGGTGCACGCACTCGTCCCGAGTACAAGGGACAGGCGGTAGCGACCCCGCCCATCCCGGTACCGAGACAGGTATCGTGCGCGAAGATCACCCAGACTGGGACATTCCACAAGAATATGCCGAACGGTCTGGGGGACGACGCAGTCGTTGCAATAGGGCACATGCGAGCGCTCCACCAAGTAACGATGCGTCACACGAGTGTCTCCGATTCGAAGACGACAGAAAGCAACCTGAAGCCGCCGCGGCATTGGGGGATAGGTCTATGGAAACAGTCGCAGCGCAATGGCACGCAACTTTAAGTTCCCCTCGACCGTCTCCCATCTTCTTTGCCAAGCAGTCCGAAGAGCTGCCCGTATTCCTGCCATGTAGTCAGTGTGAGGAAGAGCGAAACGCTGGTCCGGTCGCAGAGTCCTCGCGGACTCTTTGGCGCCCTCATCGGCGCGCTCATTCCCCGCAATTCCTACATGTCCAGGATTTTTTTTTTTTTTTTTTCATAGAGCCCATCTGGCAACTACCCACTTGGGCATAAGTCGCCGAAAAACACGACAGCCTAGAATTAGGCTACTTTAAAGTTAAAATATGAAAACTTAACAATCAATATAAATTGGAAAAACTTAACAATCGAAGCAATCTCCGGCAGCGGGGGGAGGTCCCCCTCACCCCGGTGCAGGAGAGTGCAACCTAAAACAAAACAATAACAAAAAAAAAGAACCTTAAATAAAGGGGAGAAGGCCGGCCTCCCCCCAAAAGTCAATAAGTCCACCAGTCATGGTGCACGCACTCGTCCCGAGTACAAGGGACAGGCGGTAGCGACCCCGCCCATCCCGGTACCGAGACAGGTATCGTGCGCGAAGATCACCCAGACTGGGACATTCGACAAGAATATGCCGAACAGTCTGGGGGACGACGCAGTCGTTGTAATAGGGCACATGCGAGCGCTCCACCAAGTAACGATGCGTCACACGAGTGTGTCCGATTCGAAGACGACGGAAAGCAACCTGAAGCCGCCGCGGCATTGGGGGATAGGTCCATGGGAACAGTCGCGGCGCAATGGCACGCAACTTTAAGTTCCCCTCGACCGTCTCCCATCTTCTTTGCCAAGCAGTCCGAAGAGCTGCCCGTATTCCTGCCATGTAGTCAGTGTGAGGAAGAGCGAAACGCTGGTCCGGTCGCAGAGTCCTCGCGGACTCTTTGGCGCCCTCATCGGCGCGCTCATTCCCCGCAATTCCTACATGTCCAGGAACCCAGCAGAAGATAATCTCGACATCTGCCCGGCTCGCCAAAACCGTGGCGTCACGGATTTCGCGAACCAGGGGATGCGGAGATTCCAATGCCCCGAGAGCACTCAGGGCGCTTTGTGAGTCGCTATAAATCACAATCCAGTCTCCGAACCGGGCACGTCGCGTAATCTCCCGTACCGAGTGGTGTATTGCCACCAGCTCGGCCGTGAAGACAGACGCAGCGCCTGGTAGAGCCCCGCTGACTTCAAACAGAGGGGATACGGCGTGGAAGCCGACCCCCTCTTGGGACTTGGAGCCATCCGTATACACTGGCACGGTACCAGCGTGACACGATGTGTGCTCCAAAAAGGTCGAACGCAATACTCCCGGCGCAGTACAATTTTTGGGAGCAGAGGCGTGGCGACAAATAGCCAAATGTGGTACCCTCCAGGGTGGCGTCCTGGGCAGAACCAGGGGCGCCACCGGCCCGAGAGCTATATCTACCTCTCGAAGGAGTTTCCTGGCCCTAAACCCAAAGGGCTTAGGGTATGACTGGCGTCTCTCGGCGGCATAGGCACCATCGAGATCAGCTGCGGATGCAGTGAGAGCTGTTGGCGACTGAGGGAGGCGCCGGGCTCGCGCGTACAGGCGAGTGATGCACTGCACAGGGCGCAGAGCGAGTGGCATCTCCCCAGCATCGACCAACAGGCTCTCAATGGGGGAAGTGCGGAAGGCACCGGTCGCAAGGCGAAGGCCGGTGTGGTGGATCGAATCCACCTTCCGCAATAAACGCTCGGCTGCGGATGCATAAAACTCGCATCCGTAATCGAGCTTCGAGCGAACAAAGGATCGATAAAAAAGTAAGGTGGTAGCCCTATCAGCGCCCCAAGCGCTGAACGTCACGGAACGGAGAATGTCCATGGCGCGGGTACAAGAGACCCTAAGGCTGCGAATGTGAGCCTCCCAGGTGAGGCGTCGGTCGAATACAAGACCAAGGAAACGGTGCGACTCAACCACATCCAGGCGCACCCCATTAAGAAACAAATCTGGGTCGGGGTGAAGCCGTGGATGGCGGCAGAAGTGCACCACCTTAGTCTTGGCCAAAGAAAACCGAAACCTGGGCGCTTCGGCATAGCGAGAGACGCGGTTCAATGCCTGTTGGAGTCGGCGCTCCAGAGTTGGCATCTGGGCCGCGCCAAAAGAGATCGAAAGGTCGTCCACGTAGAGCGTAGCGAGAACATCTTCCGGCAGCACCGAGGTGATGCCGTTGATGCTCAGGGCAAAGAGTGTGACACTGAGGACACTTCCCTGCGGGACACCCTCTTCCTGCTCCTTTGGGCCGGAGAGGGCTCCCCCCACCCGTACGCGGAATCGACGATCTCGCAAAAATTCAGATATAAACATTGGGAGGCGTCCCCTCGCCCCCATCGTGTGGAGAGTCTCCATGATACCGTATCGCCATGCGGTATCATAGGCCTTCTCCAGATCAAAAAACACCGTGGCGTAGTGCTGTCTACGAAGGAAAGCCTCGCAGACGGCATTTTCCAGTCGGAGCAGAGCATCCGACGTAGAGTGGAACTTACGGAAGCCGCACTGTGCAGAAGACAGATGGCCTCCGCTGTCCAGGAAATAGGCTAATCTAACATTTACCAATTTCTCCATCAACTTGCACACGCAAGAGGTTAGAGAGATTGGGCGGAATCCGGTCGGAGTAGAGTGATCTCTCCCCAGCTTGCGAAAGGCGAGCACAGTAGCGATTCGCCAGGAGTCTGGGAGAAGACCTTCCACCCAGATCCTGTTGAACAAATCTAACAGAAAGGCCATGCCTCGCTCACCCAGGTGTCGAAGCATGGCGTACGGGACATCGTCCGGACCATGGGCGGTGTCCGCGCACGAAGCGAGAGCGGAACGCAACTCACTCACAGTAAACTTGTCGTTGAAGGGTTCTCCTCCTCTGGAGGTAAAGTCCAGCCGGCGGCCTTCCGCGACATCACGGCTAGAGAATGCGGAAAAAGCGGTCGCTAAGGATTCCGCCACGGACGCGGGGTCCGAGATTGCGGTCCCATTCTCCTGGAGAACGGGAGGGGGAACCTGCGAGAACTTGCCCCGAATCCTTTTGACTCGCTTCCACACCTCAGCTAAAGGGGTCTTCACGTTAAGTGAAGACACGTATGCCCGCCAAGAAGAGCGGCGGGCGTGCTTCGAAATATACCGGAACCTAGCCCAGGCCCGACGAAATTCAGCGACAGTGAAATCGTTCGGGCGGCGCTTATAGCGCATGTAGGCATAACGCTTCTGTTTGAGGGCCGTCTCACACTCGGCCGACCACCATGGGAGTGGTCGGCGTGCAAAACGGCCAGACGTCCTAGGAATAGTAGTCAGGCCCACGGCGATGAGGTTGCCGGAGAAGAACTCAACGGCCTCATCTACCGACCTAAACTCCTCGACTGAGATAGAGAATTCAGTCATTTCCTGAAATGCAGGCCACCGCGCCCGCGCCAAGCACCACCGAGGTGGTCTCTCAGGCGGCAGTTGCCCTGAAAATGATAGTTGAATGGGAAAGTGATCACTACCATGGAGGTCATCGACCACCCCCCAATCAAAATCAGGCTGTGCATCCGAAGAGCACAAAGATAGGTCAAGGCAAGAAAATGAAGCGGTTCTCGGACAGTGATGCGTAAACTCATCCACGTTTAGGACACCCATCTCAAGCTCTTCGATCAGATCGGCAAGGACTTGTCCCCTGGGATTTATGGAGTAATCTCCCCAGAGAGGATGCCTGCCGTTCAGATCTCCAAGCAAGAGATAGGGCCTCGGCAACCGTGCCACGACGCGGCGGAAGTCCCCCGCGTCGAAGTCAGCTGACGGTGGAATGTACGCAGAAATGATAGTATACCTCCTATCCAGGTGCAGCTGCACAGCCACTGCCTGAAAGAAGGTATCTAAAGAGAAAGGAAGAACGGAGACATCATGCCGGGTGTAAACTGCGCACCCCCCAGCCCGGCCATCCCGTGGTGGTGGGGTCGCAAGACCCTTATACCCCGGGAGGGCAGGGAGGGGGCACGAACCTAGCATGGTCTCCTGCAAAAAAAATAGCTAACGGGGAACGGGACGAGACGAGCCTCCGCAGCTCCTCCCAGTTGGCCCGGAGTCCACGGCAATTCCATTGAAGGAATATGCCCTCCAGGCCTAGCTCGGAGGAAACGCGGGGGCCCTCCTCGAATTGAAGACCCTCACGGGAATCGCCGTACGCTTCCCGGGGGCAGAACCCCGGGCGCTGTTGGCCGGACAAAGCGCTGAAGGCGCTGTCGCCTTCGAGGACTTATTGGGGGAGGTTGGGCTCGCCATGCGAGTCTTTTCCTCCCTCCGCCTCGAAACCTTAGGCGGGCGTTGCGGCTTCGGAGGCGGGGGGCCCTCTTTTCGAGGAACCACCGTCTCCGAGCAACTCGCTCCACCTCGGGGCGTGGGCGAAGGGGCCGAAGCTCCTTTGTTGCTGTCCTCCTTTCGGGGGACAGCTTTAGGAACCCCGGAAGATGGCCTAGCGACCATCTTCAGGGGTGTTGCCTCCTGTGAGTCTAACGACTCTGTGGAGGCGCGTGGCCGTTTCGCCTTACGGGAAACGGTCACGTTGGGGGAAGAGGGGGGAGCCCTGGTTTTAGCCGGGGCAGGGTATAAACCCTTTTTTCCGCCAGCTTTACCAGGGGAGCGTCCGGGTTGGGTAGAGCCCGCAGAAGGGCTCCGAATGGGCGCGGAAACAACCGTGCTCGTTGGCCTGGATGGGCCAGGAGCAGAGGGTGCCTTCCTAACTATTGAGGCATACGACGTCCCAGTCAGAGCCGGGCGCGCCAGGACCAAGTCCTTTGCCTCGCGGAATGAGAGTCGATCCTGGGCCTGAACGGCCAGGATTTCTTTCTCAAGGAGATATGCACCACATTGCTTCGAAGAAGAAGGGTGCGGCTCTCCGCAATTGACACACTTGGCCACACACGATTTGGACTTATCGTGTGCGACCTTGGAGCAATTTACACAGACTTCGGGTGACCCCGACTTTGCACGTCTACATGAGCGATTCGTATGGCCGAAGCGGTGACAGTAATAGCACCGCCGCGGCAGTGGCACGAATGCCTTCACGCGGTAGCGGTACCAACCGGCACGCACCGACTCAGGGAGCTTGTCACAGTCGAACGTGACGAAGAGTGTAGGGGTGGGTCTCGAGGCCCCTCCCTGTTTTCTCATCACACGTTCGACCTTGACCGCCCCATGGTCGGCCAGCTCTAAGGTGATGTCTTCAATGGAGTAGTCAACGAGTTCCCTCGCATAAACTACTCCTTTCACAAAGTTCATGGTAGAGTGCGGCGTCACACTCACCGGGGTGCCATGAAGTGTCCGAAGAGCACTAATCTTGGCCGCCTCGGCGGGATTCGCCGCATTCGCCAGAAGGCTCCCGTCCGAGAAACGGGTTACCTTCGGCTCTCTACCAATTGCACTAGCTAATCCTCTCCGCTGATGGATCATGTTGCCCTTGGACAACATGGTGCCATCAGTGGAGCGAATAACGAGGAAGCGTTTAAAGCCAGCGGGCTCGAAAACGCCAGGTAACCTCTGAATCAGGGGCCCCGATGTCATCGAGGCTCCGCCCTGTGCACTCTTGGTAGTAGTCTTCTTTGTCAGGGGCTCCGCAACCGGGTTTTTTTTTTTTTTTTTCAAGAGCTCATCTGGCGACTGCCTACTTGGGCATTAGTCGCCGTATTAAAACTGGCCTAGTTCTAGGCTACTTTAAAATGAAATTAAAGAGAAAAAAAAACAACAAAAAAACAACACCCCAAAAGGGGGAAAGGAAGCAAGCTGGTGCGTCGGGGAGAGGTCCCCCCGGCGGAGGAGCGTGCAACTAAAGAAAAAAAAAACAACAAAAAAAAACCAACAAAAAAAACAAACAAACCTTGCTTAAATAATAGGGAGAAGGCCGGCCTCCCCCAAGAAGTCAACAAGTCCACAAGTCAGTGTGCACGAATCTGTCCCAAGCACAAGGGACAGGCGGTAGCGACCCAGCCCATCCCGGTACTGGGACAGGTATCGTGCGCGAAGATCACCCAGACTGGGACATTCGACAAGAATGTGCCGAACAGTCTGGGGGACGACGCAGTCGTTGCAATAGGGCGCAGGCGAGCGCTCCACCAGATAGCGATGCGTCACACGAGTGTGTCCGATTCGGAGACGACAGAAAGCAACCTGAAGCCGCCGCGGCATTGGGGGATAGGTCCATGGGAACAGTCGCGGCGCAATGGCACGCAACTTTAAGTTCCCTTCGACCGTCTCCCATCTTCTTTGCCAAGCAGTCCGAAGAGCTGCCCGTATTCCTGCCATGTAGTCGGTGTGAGGAAGAGCGAAACGCTGGTCCGGTCGCAGAGTCCTCGCGGACTCTTTGGCGCGCTCATTCCCCGCAATTCCTACATGTCCAGGAACCCAGCAGAAGATAATCTCGACATCTGCCCGGCTCGCCAAAACCGTGGCGTCACGGATATCGCGAACCAGGGGATGCGGAGATTCCAATGCCCCGAGAGCACTCAGGGCGCTTTGTGAGTCGCTATAGATCACAATCCGGTCTCCGAACCGGGCACGTC
This sequence comes from Ceratothoa steindachneri, assembly GCA_963969495.1. Lineage (NCBI taxonomy): Eukaryota > Metazoa > Arthropoda > Malacostraca > Isopoda > Cymothoidae > Ceratothoa > Ceratothoa steindachneri. The sequence continues at coordinate 11,991,321 of OZ018324.1, forward strand.
GCGTAATCTCCCGTACCGAGTGGTGTATTGCCACCAGCTCGGCCGTGAAGACAGACGCAGCGCCTGGTAGAGCCCCGCTGACTTCAAACAGAGGGGATACGGCGTGGAAGACGACCCCCTCTTGGGACTTGGAGCCATCCGTATACACTGGCACGGTACCAGCGTGACACGATGTGTGCTCCAAAAAGGTCGAACGCAATACTCCCGGCGCAGTACAAGCTTTGGGAGCAGAGGCGTGGCGACAAATAGCCAAATGTGGTACCCTCCAGGGTGGCGTCCTGGGCAGAACCAGGGGCGCCACCGGCCCGAGAGCTATATCTACCTCTCGAAGGAGTTTCCTGGCCCTAAACCCAAAGGGCTTAGGGTATGACTGGCGTCTCTCGGCGGCATAGGCACCATCGAGATCAGCTGCGGATGCAGTGAGAGCTGTTGGCGACTGAGGGAGGCGCCGGGCTCGCGCGTACAGGCGAGTGATGCACTGCACGCGGCGCAGAGCGAGTGGCATCTCCCCAGCATCGACCAACAGGCTCTCAATGGGGGAAGTGCGGAAGGCACCGGTCCCAAGGCGAAGGCCGGTGTGGTGGATCGAATCCACCTTCCGCAATAAACGCTCGGCTGCGGATGCATAAAACTCGCATCCGTAGTCGAGCTTCGAGCGAACAAAGGATCGATAAAAAAGTAAGGCGGTAGTCCTATCAGCGCCCCAAGCGCTGAACGTCACGGAACGGAGAATATCCATGGCGCGGGTACAAGAGACCCTAAGGCTGCGAATATGAGCCTCCCAGGTGAGGCGTCGGTCGAATACAAGACCAAGGAAACGGTGCGACTCAACCACATCCAGGCGCACCCCATTAAGAAACAAATCTGGGTCGGGGTGAAGCCGTGGATGGCGGCAGAAGTGCACCACCTTAGTCTTGGCCAAAGAAAACCGAAACCTGTGCGCTTCGGCATAGCGAGAGACGCGGTTCAATGCCTGTTGGAGTCGACGCTCCAGAGTTGGCATCTGGACCGCGCCAAAAGAGATCGAAAGGTCGTCCACGTAGAGCGTAGCGAGAACATCTTCCGGCAGCACCGAGGTGATGCCGTTGATGCTCAGGGCAAAGAGTGTGACACTGAGGACACTTCCCTGCGGGACACCCTCTTCCTGCTCCTTTGGGCCGGAGAGGGCTCCCCCCACCCGTACGCGGAATCGACGATCTCGCAAAAATTCAGATATATAAATTGGGAGGCGTCCCCTCGCCCCCATCGTGTGGAGAGTCTCCATGATACCGTATCGCCATGCGGTATCATAGGCCTTCTCCAGATCAAAAAACACCGTGGCGTAGTGCTGTCTACGAAGGAAAGCCTCGCAGACGGCACTTTCCAGTCGGAGCAGAGCATCCGACGTGGAGTGGAACTTACGGAAGCCACACTGTGCAGAAGACAGATGGCCTCCGCTGTCCAGGAAATAGGCTAATCTAACATTTACCAATTTCTCCATCAACTTGCACACGCAAGAGGTTAGAGAGATTGGGCGGAAACCGGTCGGAGTAGATTGATCTCTCCCCGGCTTGCGAAAGGCGAGCACAGTAGCGATTCGCCAGGAGTCTGGGAGAAGACCTTCCACCCAGATCCTGTTGAGCAAATCTAACAGAAAGGCCATGCCTCGCTCACCCAGGTGTCGAAGCATGGCGTACGGGACATCGTCCGGACCATGGGCGGTGTCCGCGCACGAAGCGAGAGCGGAACGCAACTCACTCACAGTAAACTTGTCGTTGAAGGGTTCTCCGCCTCTGGAGGTAAAGTCCAGCCGGCGGCCTTCCGCGACATCACGACGTGCATTGAATGCTGGCGGAGCAGCATCACGGCTAGAGAATGCGGAAAAAGCGGTCGCTAAGGATTCCGCCACGGACGCGGGGTCCGAGATTGCGGTCCCATTCTCCTGGAGAACGGGAGGGGGGTCCTGCGAGAACTTGCCCCGAATCCTTTTAACTCGCTTCCACACCTCAGCTAAAGGGGTCTTCCCGTTAAGTGAAGACACGTATGCCCGCCAAGAAGAGCGGCGGGCGTGCTTCGAAATATACCGGAACCTAGCACAGGCCCGACGAAATTCAGCGACAGTGAAATCGTTCGGGCGGCGCTTATAGCGCATGTAGGCATAACGCTTCTGTTTGAGGGCCGTCTCACACTCGGCCGACCACCATGGGAGTGGTCGGCGTGCAAAACGGCCAGACGTCCTAGGAATAGTAGTCAGGCCTACGGCGATGAGGTTGCCGAAGAAGAACTCAACGGCCTCATCTACCGACCTAAACTCCTCGACTGAGATAGAGAATTTTTTCATTTCCTGAAATGCAGGCCACCGCGCCCGCGCCAAGCACCACCGAGGTGGTCTCTCAGGCGGCAGTTGCCCTGAAAATGATATTTGAATGGGAAAGTGATCACTACCATGGAGGTCATCGACCACCCCCCAATCAAAATCAGGCTGTGCATCCGAAGAGCACAAAGATAGGTCAAGGCAAGAAAATGAAGCGGTTCTCGGACAGTGATGCGTAAACTCATCCACGTTTAGGACACCCATCTCAAGCTCTTCGATCAGATCGGCAAGGACTTGTCCCCTGGGATTTATGGAGTAATCTCCCCAGAGAGGATGCCTGCCGTTCAGATCTCCAAGCAAGAGATAGGGCCTCGGCAACCGTGCCACGACGCGGCGGAAGTCCCCCGCGTCGAAGTCAGCTGACGGTGGAATGTACGCAGAAATGATAGTATACCTCCTATCCAGGTGCAGCTGCACAGCCACTGCCTGAAAGGAGGTATCTAAAGAGAAAGGAAGAACGGAGACATCATGCCGGGTGTAAACCGCGCATCCCCCAGCCCGGCCATCCCGCGGTGGTGGGGTCGCAAGACCCTTATACCCCGGGAGGGCAGGGAGGGGGCACGAACCTAGCATGGTCTCCTGCAAAAAAATAGCTAACGGGGAACGGGACGAGACGAGCCTCCGCAGCTCCTCCCAGTTAGCCCGGAGTCCACGGCAATTCCATTGAAGGAATATGCCCTCCAGGCCTAGCTCAGAGGAGACGCAGGGGCCCTCCTCGAATTGAAGACCCTCACGGGAATGGCCGTACGCTTCCCGGGGGCAGAACCCCGGGCGCTGTCGCCTTCGAGGACTTATTGGGGGAGGTTGGACTCGCCATGCGAGTCTTTTCCTCCCTCTGCCTCGAAACCTTAGGCGGGCGCTGCGGCTTCGGAGGCGGAGGGGCCTCTTTTCGAGGAACCACCGTCTCCGAGCCACTCGCTCCACCTCGGGGCGTGGGCGAAGGAGCCGAAGCTCCTTTGTTGCTGTCCTCCTTTCGGGGGACAGCTTTACGAACCCCTGAAGATGGCCTAGCGACCATCTTCAGGGGTGTTGCCTCCTGTGAGTCTAACGACTCGGTGGAGGCGCGTGGCCGTTTCGCCTTGCGGGAAACGGTCACGCTGGGGGAAGAGGGGAGAGCCCTGGTTTTAGCCGGGGCTGGGTATGAACCCTTTTTTCCGCCAGCTTTACCAGGGGAGCGCCCGGGTTGGGTAGAGCCCGCAGAAGGGCTCTGAATGGGCGCGGAAACAACCATGCTCGTTGGCCTGGATGGGCCAGGAGCAGAGGGTGCCTTTCGAACTACTGAGGCATATGACGTCCCAGGCAGAGCTGGGCGCGCCAGGACCAAGTCCTTAGCCTCGCGGAATGAGAGTCTATCCTGGGCCTGAACGGCCAGGATTTCTTTCTCCAGGAGATATGCACCACATTGCTTCGAAGAAGCAGGGTGCGGCTCTCCGCAATTGACACACTTGGCCACACAAGATTTGGACTTATCGTGTGCGACCTTGGAGCAATTTACACAGACTTCGGGTGACCCCGACTTTGCACGTCTACATGAGCGATTCGTATGGCCGAAGCGGTGACAGTAATAGCACCGCCGCGGAAGTGGCACGAATGCCTTCACGCGGTAGCGGTACCAACCGGCACGCACCGACTCAGGGAGCTTGTCACAGTCGAACGTGACGAAGAGTGTAGGGGTAGGTCTCGAGGCCCCTCCCTGTTTTCTCATCACACGTTCGACCTTTACCGCCCCATGGTCGGCCAGCTCTAAGGTGATGTCCTCAATGGAGTAGTCAACGAGTTTCCTCGCATAAACTACTCCTTTCACAAAGTTCATGGTAGAGTGCGGCGTCACACTCACCGGGGTGCCATGAAGTGTCCGAAGAGCACTTAACTTGGCCGCCTCGGCGGGATTCGCCGCATTCGCCAGAAGGCTGCCGTCCGAGAAACGGGTCACCTTTGGCTCTCTACCAATTGCACTAGCTAATCCTCTCCTCTGATGGATCATGTTGCCCTTAGACAACATGGTGCCATCAGTGGAGCGAATAACGAGGAAGCGTTTGAAGCCAGCGGGCTCGAAAACGCCAGGTAACCTCTGAATCAGGGGCCCCGATGTCATCGAGGCTCCGCCCTGTGCATTCTTCGTCTTAGTCTTGGTCAGGAGCTCCGCACACGAGGGGGTAGAGGGGCCGGATTTGCCGATCTTGGCTTGGTCACCTACCAAAGTGGCAGCAGACCCATCCGTCCCCGCAGCCCCCGCGGATGGAGAGGAGCCCCGAGTCTTTTTCGTCTTTCTTGTCTTTTTCTTCTTTTTAGGAGAGGAGGGCGGGGAATGAACCCGCTTCTCACCCCCGCCGGTAGAAGCCCCTAGGCCAGATGGACCGGCCTCAGCCAGGTCCTTCTCTGAAATGGAGAAGGTCCCGGTGGGCGCAGGGGGTTCATCCGGAGGAGATCCCTTCCCTCCTTGTCCTGCCTGAGAATCCACAGCCGTTTGATGAGGACCTTGCATAGGGGCGGATTCGGGTTCGGTGCTTGGCGCCAAGCCCGGATTCCCCCCCACGGTAGGGCCTACCGTCTGAGGCTGGTTTTCCTCAAGGACCATGTCTATCACAGGAGGGGCCTCCAGTTGGCCATCCCCTCCCAGGACATCGCAGGTCCCCTTGGCAGCGTCATAAGTCTTTAGTGGGGAGGCACAGGCCTTGACCCCGGCAAGGTTTAATATTTTTGCCAGCAGGTCTTTTGAGGGAAGCGACCGAAGGGGCCTGGCTTCCCTCTCCCCCCTAAGGGGGTTTGCCCTACCGAGCCGCTTGTACGAGGGGCGGTCGGCAATGGGCTGCCTGCTGGCTTTCTTGGCAGTTCCCTTAGAAAGCATAGGAGGGACTGCCGCTGGAGATAGGGAGGTGCCCGAAAGCACTTCCAGAGAAGGGGGTGAGGGGGAGTCCAATACACCCGTAGGCGTAGGAGAGGAGTAAGCCTCCTCTCCGGTTAAAGAGGTATGGAGGGTCCATTGCGCAAGCACAAGGGGGGGGGGGACCTCCATCTTTTCTGTGGAGCTGCACGAGGGCGGCTCCGTTGTTGTTATAGGGGGAATTAAGGGGAGATGTTTTTTTGTTTCATCATTGGTCATGGTGACCCTCTTTGTTTTACGGGACGCAATCGCTCACCACCTGTTGCAGTAGCCCGCACTGCAAGAGGTGCTTACAGGCCCGGCAGAGCCAGGCGCCGCCATTTGGGACCACCCCTCCCGCCTGGTGGCCTGGCAGTCCTTCGGCATGGCGGCTCCACCTTGAACACGGCGTAAAACGGATAGATTTTGAAGACGAGAGGAAAAGGGATGTGAGGAAGGTATGGGTGGGGATGAAGCAAGTTGTTAAAAGCCAACCACCCCAGACCGGAGCTCAGGGGTTAGGGGACATTGTCCCCTCCCCCCTCAGCCCCGATCCGGGACGATTGGCTGAGAAGAAGGTCAGCTTCTACCCTGTGAAATTAGAGGCCGACCAGAGAAAGTTGTGGGAGAGGTTGTATGAAAAGCGACGAGGTAGGATAGGAATACAGGCTATCTGAAGGAAGGAAGAGAGGCTAAGCTGGGGCCGGACGGGGTGCTGAGTCCCGTCAGCACGGCGGCCAGAATGGCAAATCGTCGCGCCCCTTACGGGGGAGGCTGACCATAGAAAGTTGTGGGAGAGGTTGTATGAAAAGCGACGAGGTAGGGAAGAAATCGGGCTATCTGAAGGAAGGAAGAGAGGCTAAACTGGGGCCGGACGGAGCGCTGGATCCCGTCAGCACGGCGGCCAGGATGGCAAATCGCCGCGCCCCTTACGGGGGGCAGTGGCACGAATGCCTTCACGCGGTAGCGGTACCAACCGGCACGCACCGACTCAGGGAGCTTGTCACAGTCGAACGTGACGAAGAGTGTAGGGGTGGGTCTCGAAGCCCCTCCCTGTTTTCTCATCACACGTTCGACCTTGACCGCCCCATGGTCGGCCAGCTCTAGGGTGATGTCCTCAATGGAGTAGTCAACGAGTTCCCTCGCATAAACTACTCCTTTCACAAAGTTCATGGTAGAGTGCGGCGTCACACTCACCGGGGTGCCATGAATGTCCGAAAGAGCACTTATCTTGGCCGCCTCGGCGGGATTCGCCAGAAGGCTGCCGTCCGAGAAACGGGTCACCTTCGGCTCTCTACCAATTGCACAAGCTAATCCTCTCCTCTGATGGATCATGTTGCCCTTGGACAACATGGTGCCATCAGTGGAGCGAATAACGAGGAAGCGTTTGAAGCCAGCGGGCTCGAAAACGCCAAGTAACCTCTGAATGAGGGGCCCCGATGTCATCGAGGCTCCGCCCTGTGCACTCTTGGTCTTAGTCAGGGGCTCCGCACACGAGGGGGTAGAGGGGCCGGATGTGCCGATCTTGGCTTGGTCGCCTACCAAAGTGGCAGCAGCCCCCGCGGATGGAGAGGAGCCCCGAGTCTTTTTCGTCCTTTTAGTCTTTTTCTTTTTTGGAGAGGAGGGCGGGGAATGAACCCGCTTTTCACCTACGCCGGCAGAAGCCCCCAGGCCAGATGGACCGGCCTCAGCCAGGTCCCTCTCCGAAATGGAGAAGGTCCTGGTTGTCGTGGGGGCACCTGTCGGAGGATATCCCTCCCCTCCTTTTACTGCCTCGGAGCCCTCAGCCATTTGAGGAGGACCTTGCATAGGGGCGGATTCGGGTTCGGTGCTTGGCGCCAAGCCCGAATTCCCCCCCATGGAAGGCCCTACCGTCTGAGGCTGGGTCTCCTCAAGGACCATGTTTATCACAAGAGGGGCCTCCAGTTGGCCATCCCCTCCCAGGTCCCCTTGTCAGTGTCGCCAGTCTTGTGTGGGGAGGCACAGGCCTTGACCCCAGCAAGGTTTAAAATTCTTGCCAGCAGGTCTTTTGAGGGAAGCGACCGAAGGGTCCTGGCTTCCCTCTCCCCCCTAAGGGGGTTTGCCCTACCGAGCTGCTTTGATGGGGAGCGGCTGGCTAAGGGCTGCCTGCTGGCTTTCTTGGCAGTCCCCTTGGAAAGAAAAGAGGGGACTGCCGCTGGGAAAAGGGAGGTGCCCGAAAGCACCTCCAGAGAAGGGGGTGAGGGGGAGTCCCCTGCACTCGTAGGCGAAGGATTTTTTTTTTTTTTTATAGAGCCCATCTGGCAACTACCCACTTGGGCATAAGTCGCCGAAAAACACGACAGCCTAGAATTAGGCTACTTTAAAGTTAAAATATGAAAACTTAACAATCAATATAAATTGGAAAAACTTAACAATCGAAGCAATCTCCGGCAGCGGGGGGAGGTCCCCCTCACCCCGGTGCAGGAGAGTGCAACCTAAAACAAAACAATAACAAAAAAAAGGAACCTTAAATAAAGGGGAGAAGGCCGGCCTCCCCCAAAAAGTCAATAAGTCCACCAGTCATGGTGCACGCACTCGTCCCGAGTACAAGGGACAGGCGGTAGCGACCCCGCCCATCCCGGTACCGAGACAGGTATCGTGCGCGAAGATCACCCAGACTGGGACATTCCACAAGAATATGCCGAACGGTCTGGGGGACGACGCAGTCGTTGCAATAGGGCACATGCGAGCGCTCCACCAAGTAACGATGCGTCACACGAGTGTCTCCGATTCGAAGACGACAGAAAGCAACCTGAAGCCGCCGCGGCATTGGGGGATAGGTCTATGGAAACAGTCGCAGCGCAATGGCACGCAACTTTAAGTTCCCCTCGACCGTCTCCCATCTTCTTTGCCAAGCAGTCCGAAGAGCTGCCCGTATTCCTGCCATGTAGTCAGTGTGAGGAAGAGCGAAACGCTGGTCCGGTCGCAGAGTCCTCGCGGACTCTTTGGCGCCCTCATCGGCGCGCTCATTCCCCGCAATTCCTACATGTCCAGGATTTTTTTTTTTTTTTTTTTCATAGAGCCCATCTGGCAACTACCCACTTGGGCATAAGTCGCCGAAAAACACGACAGCCTAGAATTAGGCTACTTTAAAGTTAAAATATGAAAACTTAACAATCAATATAAATTGGAAAAACTTAACAATCGAAGCAATCTCCGGCAGCGGGGGGAGGTCCCCCTCACCCCGGTGCAGGAGAGTGCAACCTAAAACAAAACAATAACAAAAAAAAAAGAACCTTAAATAAAGGGGAGAAGGCCGGCCTCCCCCCAAAAGTCAATAAGTCCACCAGTCATGGTGCACGCACTCGTCCCGAGTACAAGGGACAGGCGGTAGCGACCCCGCCCATCCCGGTACCGAGACAGGTATCGTGCGCGAAGATCACCCAGACTGGGACATTCGACAAGAATATGCCGAACAGTCTGGGGGACGACGCAGTCGTTGTAATAGGGCACATGCGAGCGCTCCACCAAGTAACGATGCGTCACACGAGTGTGTCCGATTCGAAGACGACGGAAAGCAACCTGAAGCCGCCGCGGCATTGGGGGATAGGTCCATGGGAACAGTCGCGGCGCAATGGCACGCAACTTTAAGTTCCCCTCGACCGTCTCCCATCTTCTTTGCCAAGCAGTCCGAAGAGCTGCCCGTATTCCTGCCATGTAGTCAGTGTGAGGAAGAGCGAAACGCTGGTCCGGTCGCAGAGTCCTCGCGGACTCTTTGGCGCCCTCATCGGCGCGCTCATTCCCCGCAATTCCTACATGTCCAGGAACCCAGCAGAAGATAATCTCGACATCTGCCCGGCTCGCCAAAACCGTGGCGTCACGGATTTCGCGAACCAGGGGATGCGGAGATTCCAATGCCCCGAGAGCACTCAGGGCGCTTTGTGAGTCGCTATAAATCACAATCCAGTCTCCGAACCGGGCACGTCGCGTAATCTCCCGTACCGAGTGGTGTATTGCCACCAGCTCGGCCGTGAAGACAGACGCAGCGCCTGGTAGAGCCCCGCTGACTTCAAACAGAGGGGATACGGCGTGGAAGCCGACCCCCTCTTGGGACTTGGAGCCATCCGTATACACTGGCACGGTACCAGCGTGACACGATGTGTGCTCCAAAAAGGTCGAACGCAATACTCCCGGCGCAGTACAAGCTTTGGGAGCAGAGGCGTGGCGACAAATAGCCAAATGTGGTACCCTCCAGGGTGGCGTCCTGGGCAGAACCAGGGGCGCCACCGGCCCGAGAGCTATATCTACCTCTCGAAGGAGTTTCCTGGCCCTAAACCCAAAGGGCTTAGGGTATGACTGGCGTCTCTCGGCGGCATAGGCACCATCGAGATCAGCTGCGGATGCAGTGAGAGCTGTTGGCGACTGAGGGAGGCGCCGGGCTCGCGCGTACAGGCGAGTGATGCACTGCACGCGGCGCAGAGCGAGTGGCATCTCCCCAGCATCGACCAACAGGCTCTCAATGGGGGAAGTGCGGAAGGCACCGGTCGCAAGGCGAAGGCCGGTGTGGTGGATCGAATCCACCTTCCGCAATAAACGCTCGGCTGCGGATGCATAAAACTCGCATCCGTAATCGAGCTTCGAGCGAACAAAGGATCGATAAAAAAGTAAGGTGGTAGCCCTATCAGCGCCCCAAGCGCTGAACGTCACGGAACGGAGAATGTCCATGGCGCGGGTACAAGAGACCCTAAGGCTGCGAATGTGAGCCTCCCAGGTGAGGCGTCGGTCGAATACAAGACCAAGGAAACGGTGCGACTCAACCACATCCAGGCGCACCCCATTAAGAAACAAATCTGGGTCGGGGTGAAGCCGTGGATGGCGGCAGAAGTGCACCACCTTAGTCTTGGCCAAAGAAAACCGAAACCTGGGCGCTTCGGCATAGCGAGAGACGCGGTTCAATGCCTGTTGGTGTCGGCGCTCCAGAGTTGGCATCTGGGCCGCGCCAAAAGAGATCGAAAGGTCGTCCACGTAGAGCGTAGCGAGAACATCTTCCGGCAGCACCGAGGTGATGCCGTTGATGCTCAGGGCAAAGAGTGTGACACTGAGGACACTTCCCTGCGGGACACCCTCTTCCTGCTCCTTTGGGCCGGAGAGGGCTCCCCCCACCCGTACGCGGAATCGACGATCTCGCAAAAATTCAGATATAAACATTGGGAGGCGTCCCCTCGCCCCCATCGTGTGGAGAGTCTCCATGATACCGTATCGCCATGCGGTATCATAGGCCTTCTCCAGATCAAAAAACACCGTGGCGTAGTGCTGTCTACGAAGGAAAGCCTCGCAGACGGCATTTTCCAGTCGGAGCAGAGCATCCGACGTAGAGTGGAACTTACGGAAGCCGCACTGTGCAGAAGACAGATGGCCTCCGCTGTCCAGGAAATAGGCTAATCTAACATTTACCAATTTCTCCATCAACTTGCACACGCAAGAGGTTAGAGAGATTGGGCGGAATCCGGTCGGAGTAGAGTGATCTCTCCCCAGCTTGCGAAAGGCGAGCACAGTAGCGATTCGCCAGGAGTCTGGGAGAAGACCTTCCACCCAGATCCTGTTGAACAAATCTAACAGAAAGGCCATGCCTCGCTCACCCAGGTGTCGAAGCATGGCGTACGGGACATCGTCCGGACCATGGGCGGTGTCCGCGCACGAAGCGAGAGCGGAACGCAACTCACTCACAGTAAACTTGTCGTTGAAGGGTTCTCCTCCTCTGGAGGTAAAGTCCAGCCGGCGGCCTTCCGCGACATCACGGCTAGAGAATGCGGAAAAAGCGGTCGCTAAGGATTCCGCCACGGACGCGGGGTCCGAGATTGCGGTCCCATTCTCCTGGAGAACGGGAGGGGGGTCCTGCGAGAACTTGCCCCGAATCCTTTTGACTCGCTTCCACACCTCAGCTAAAGGGGTCTTCACGTTAAGTGAAGACACGTATGCCCGCCAAGAAGAGCGGCGGGCGTGCTTCGAAATATACCGGAACCTAGCCCTAGCCCGACGAAATTCAGCGACAGTGAAATCGTTCGGGCGGCGCTTATAGCGCATGTAGGCATAACGCTTCTGTTTGAGGGCCGTCTCACACTCGGCCGACCACCATGGGAGTGGTCGGCGTGCAAAACGGCCAGACGTCCTAGGAATAGTAGTCAGGCCCACGGCGATGAGGTTGCCGGAGAAGAACTCAACGGCCTCATCTACCGACCTAAACTCCTCGACTGAGATAGAGAATTCAGTCATTTCCTGAAATGCAGGCCACCGCGCCCGCGCCAAGCACCACCGAGGTGGTCTCTCAGGCGGCAGTTGCCCTGAAAATGATATTTGAATGGGAAAGTGATCACTACCATGGAGGTCATCGACCACCCCCCAATCAAAATCAGGCTGTGCATCCGAAGAGCACAAAGATAGGTCAAGGCAAGAAAATGAAGCGGTTCTCGGACAGTGATGCGTAAACTCATCCACGTTTAGGACACCCATCTCAAGCTCTTCGATCAGATCGGCAAGGACTTGTCCCCTGGGATTTATGGAGTAATCTCCCCAGAGAGGATGCCTGCCGTTCAGATCTCCAAGCAAGAGATAGGGCCTCGGCAACCGTGCCACGACGCGGCGGAAGTCCCCCGCGTCGAAGTCAGCTGACGGTGGAATGTACGCAGAAATGATAGTATACCTCCTATCCAGGTGCAGCTGCACAGCCACTGCCTGAAAGAAGGTATCTAAAGAGAAAGGAAGAACGGAGACATCATGCCGGGTGTAAACTGCGCACCCCCCAGCCCGGCCATCCCGTGGTGGTGGGGTCGCAAGACCCTTATACCCCGGGAGGGCAGGGAGGGGGCACGAACCTAGCATGGTCTCCTGCAAAAAAAATAGCTAACGGGGAACGGGACGAGACGAGCCTCCGCAGCTCCTCCCAGTTGGCCCGGAGTCCACGGCAATTCCATTGAAGGAATATGCCCTCCAGGCCTAGCTCGGAGGAAACGCGGGGGCCCTCCTCGAATTGAAGACCCTCACGGGAATCGCCGTACGCTTCCCGGGGGCAGAACCCCGGGCGCTGTTGGCCGGACAAAGCGCTGAAGGCGCTGTCGCCTTCGAGGACTTATTGGGGGAGGTTGGGCTCGCCATGCGAGTCTTTTCCTCCCTCCGCCTCGAAACCTTAGGCGGGCGTTGCGGCTTCGGAGGCGGGGGGCCCTCTTTTCGAGGAACCACCGTCTCCGAGCAACTCGCTCCACCTCGGGGCGTGGGCGAAGGGGCCGAAGCTCCTTTGTTGCTGTCCTCCTTTCGGGGGACAGCTTTAGGAACCCCGGAAGATGGCCTAGCGACCATCTTCAGGGGTGTTGCCTCCTGTGAGTCTAACGACTCTGTGGAGGCGCGTGGCCGTTTCGCCTTACGGGAAACGGTCACGCTGGGGGAAGAGGGGGGAGCCCTGGTTTTAGCCGGGGCAGGGTATAAACCCTTTTTTCCGCCAGCTTTACCAGGGGAGCGTCCGGGTTGGGTAGAGCCCGCAGAAGGGCTCCGAATGGGCGCGGAAACAACCGTGCTCGTTGGCCTGGATGGGCCAGGAGCAGAGGGTGCCTTCCTAACTATTGAGGCATACGACGTCCCAGTCAGAGCCGGGCGCGCCAGGACCAAGTCCTTTGCCTCGCGGAATGAGAGTCGATCCTGGGCCTGAACGGCCAGGATTTCTTTCTCAAGGAGATATGCACCACATTGCTTCGAAGAAGAAGGGTGCGGCTCTCCGCAATTGACACACTTGGCCACACACGATTTGGACTTATTGTGTGCGACCTTGGAGCAATTTACACAGACTTCGGGTGACCCCGACTTTGCACGTCTACATGAGCGATTCGTATGGCCGAAGCGGTGACAGTAATAGCACCGCCGCGGCAGTGGCACGAATGCCTTCACGCGGTAGCGGTACCAACCGGCACGCACCGACTCAGGGAGCTTGTCACAGTCGAACGTGACGAAGAGTGTAGGGGTGGGTCTCGAGGCCCCTCCCTGTTTTCTCATCACACGTTCGACCTTGACCGCCCCATGGTCGGCCAGCTCTAAGGTGATGTCTTCAATGGAGTAGTCAACGAGTTCCCTCGCATAAACTACTCCTTTCACAAAGTTCATGGTAGAGTGCGGCGTCACACTCACCGGGGTGCCATGAAGTGTCCGAAGAGCACTAATCTTGGCCGCCTCGGCGGGATTCGCCGCATTCGCCAGAAGGCTCCCGTCCGAGAAACGGGTTACCTTCGGCTCTCTACCAATTGCACTAGCTAATCCTCTCCGCTGATGGATCATGTTGCCCTTGGACAACATGGTGCCATCAGTGGAGCGAATAACGAGGAAGCGTTTAAAGCCAGCGGGCTCGAAAACGCCAGGTAACCTCTGAATCAGGGGCCCCGATGTCATCGAGGCTCCGCCCTGTGCACTCTTGGTAGTAGTCTTCTTTGTCAGGGGCTCCGCAACCGGGTTTTTTTTTTTTTTTTTCAAGAGCTCATCTGGCGACTGCCTACTTGGGCATTAGTCGCCGTATTAAAACTGGCCTAGTTCTAGGCTACTTTAAAATGAAATTAAAGAGAAAAAAAAACAACAAAAAAACAACACCCCAAAAGGGGGAAAGGAAGCAAGCTGGTGCGTCGGGGAGAGGTCCCCCCGGCGGAGGAGCGTGCAACTAAAGAAAAAAAAACAACAAAAAAAAACCAACAAAAAAAACAAACAAACCTTGCTTAAATAATAGGGAGAAGGCCGGCCTCCCCCAAGAAGTCAACAAGTCCACAAGTCAGTGTGCACGAATCTGTCCCAAGCACAAGGGACAGGCGGTAGCGACCCAGCCCATCCCGGTACTGGGACAGGTATCGTGCGCGAAGATCACCCAGACTGGGACATTCGACAAGAATGTGCCGAACAGTCTGGGGGACGACGCAGTCGTTGCAATAGGGCGCAGGCGAGCGCTCCACCAGATAGCGATGCGTCACACGAGTGTGTCCGATTCGGAGACGACAGAAAGCAACCTGAAGCCGCCGCGGCATTGGGGGATAGGTCCATGGGAACAGTCGCGGCGCAATGGCACGCAACTTTAAGTTCCCTTCGACCGTCTCCCATCTTCTTTGCCAAGCAGTCCGAAGAGCTGCCCGTATTCCTGCCATGTAGTCGGTGTGAGGAAGAGCGAAACGCTGGTCCGGTCGCAGAGTCCTCGCGGACTCTTTGGCGCCCTCATCGGCGCGCTCATTCCCCGCAATTCCTACATGTCCAGGAACCCAGCAGAAGATAATCTCGACATCTGCCCGGCTCGCCAAAACCGTGGCGTCACGGATATCGCGAACCAGGGGATGCGGAGATTCCAATGCCCCGAGAGCACTCAGGGCGCTTTGTGAGTCGCTATAGATCACAATCCGGTCTCCGAACCGGGCACGTCGCGTAATCTCCCGTACCGAGTGGTGTATTGCCACCAGCTCGGCCGTGAAGACAGACGCAGTGCCTGGTAGAGCCCCGCTGACTTCAAACAGAGGGGATACGGCGTGGAAGCCGACCCCCTCTTGGGACTTGGAGCCATCCGTATACACTGGCACGGTACCAGCGTGACACGATGTGTGCTCCAAAAAGGTCGAACGCAATACTCCCGGCGCAGTACAAGCTTTGGGAGCAGAGGCGTGGCGACAAATAGCCAAATGTGGTACCCTCCAGGGTGGCGTCCTGGGCAGAACCAGGGGCGCCACCGGCCCGAGAGCTATATCTACCTCTCGAAGGAGTTTCCTGGCCCTAAACCCAAAGGGCTTAGGGTATGACTGGCGTCTCTCGGCGGCATAGGCACCATCGAGATCAGCTGCGGATGCAGTGAGAGCTGTTGGCGACTGAGGGAGGCGCCGGGCTCGCGCGTACAGGCGAGTGATGCACTGCATGCGGCGCAGAGCGAGTGGCATCTCCCCAGCATCGACCAACAGGCTCTCAATGGGGGAAGTGCGGAAGGCACCGGTCCCAAGGCGAAGGCCGGTGTGGTGGATCGAATCCACCTTCCGCAATAAACGCTCGGCTGCGGATGCATAAAACTCGCATCCGTAATCGAGCTTCGAGCGAACAAAGGATCGATAAAAAAGTAAGGCGGTAGCCCTATCAGCGCCCCAAGCGCTGAACGTCACGGAACGGAGAATATCCATGGCGCGGGTACAAGAGACCCTAAGGCTGCGAATATGAGCCTCCCAGGTGAGGCGTCAGTCGAATACAAGACCAAGGAAACGGTGCGACTCAACCACATCCAGGCGCACCCCATTAAGAAACAAATCTGGGTCGGGGTGAAGCCGTGGATGGCGGCAGAAGTGCACCACCTTAGTTTTGGCCAAAGAAAACCGAAACCTGTGCGCTTCGGCATAGCGAGAGACGCGGTTCAATGCCTGTTGGAGTCGACGCTCCAGAGTTGGCATCTGGACCGCGCCAAAAGAGATCGAAAGGTCGTCCACGTAGAGCGTAGCGAGAACATCTTCCGGCAGCACCGAGGTGATGCCGTTGATGCTCAGGGCAAAGAATGTGACACTGAGGACACTTCCCTGCGGGACACCCTCTTCCTGCTCCTTTGGGCCGGAGAGGGCTCCCCCCACCCGTACGCGGAATCGACGATCTCGCAAAAATTCAGATATAAAAATTGGGAGGCGTCCCCTCGCCCCCATCGTGTGGAGAGTCTCCATGATACCGTATCGCCATGCGGTATCATAGGCCTTCTCCAGATCAAAAAACACCGTGGCGTAGTGCTGTCTACGAAGGAAAGCCTCGCAGACGGCACTTTCCAGTCGGAGCAGAGCATCCGACGTGGAGTGGAGCTTACGGAAGCCGCACTGTGCAGAAGACAGATGGCCTCCGCTGTCCAGGAAATAGGCTAATCTAACATTTACCAATTTCTCCATCAACTTGCACACGCAAGAGGTTAGAGAGATTGGGCGGAAACCGGTCGGAGTAGAGTGATCTCTCCCCGGCTTGCGAAAGGCGAGCACAGTAGCGATTCGCCAGGAGTCTGGGAGAAGACCTTCCACCCAGATCCTGTTGAACAAATCTAACAGAAAGGCCATGCCTCGCTCACCCAGGTGTCGAAGCATGGCGTACGGGACATCGTCCGGACCATGGGCGGTGTCCGCGCACGAAGCGAGAGCGGAACGCAACTCACTCACAGTAAACTTGTCGTTGAAGGGTTCTCCGCCTCTGGAGGTAAAGTCCAGCCGGCGGCCTTCCGCGACATCACGACGTGCATTGAATGCTGGCGGAGCAGCATCACGGCTAGAGAATGCGGAAAAAGCGGTCGCTAAGGATTCCGCCACGGACGCGGGGTCCGAGACTGCGGTCCCATTCTCCTGGAGAACGGGAGGGGGGTCCTGCGAGAACTTGCCCCGAATCCTTTTGACTCGCTCCCACACCTCAGCTAGAGGGGTCTTCCCGTTAAGTGAAGACACGTATGCCCGCTAAGAAGAGCGGCGGGCGTGCTTCGAAATATACCGGAACCTAGCCCTAGCCCGACGAAATTCAGCGACAGTGAAATCGTTCGGGCGGCGCTTATAGCGCATGTAGGCATAACGCTTCTGTTTGAGGGCCGTCTCACACTCGGCCGACCACCATGGGAGTGGTTGGCGTGCAAAACGGTCAGACGTCCTAGGAATAGTAGTCAGGCCTACGGCGATGAGGTTGCCGGAGAAGAACTCAACGGACTCATCTACCGACCTAAACTCCTCGACTGAGATAGAGAATTCAGTCATTTCCTGAAATGCAGGCCACCGCGCCCGCGCCAAGCACCACCGAGGTGGTCTCTCAGGCGGCAGTTGCCCTGAAAATGATATTTGAATGGGAAAGTGATCACTACCATGGAGGTCATCGACCACCCCCCAATCAAAATCAGGCTGTGCATCCGAAGAGCACAAAGATAGGTCAAGGCAAGAAAATGAAGCGGTTCTCGGACAGTGATGCGTAAACTCATCCACGTTTAGGACACCCATCTCAAGCTCTTCGATCAGATCGGCAAGGACTTGTCCCCTGGGATTTATGGAGTAATCTCCCCAGAGAGGATGCCTGCCGTTCAGATCTCCAAGCAAGAGGTAGGGCCTCGGCAACCGTGCCACGACGCGGCGAAAGTCCCCCGCGTCGAAGTCAGCTGACGGTGGAATGTACGCAGAAATGATAGTATACCTCCTATCTAGGTGCAGCTGCACAGCCACTGCCTGAAAGGAGGTATCTAAAGAGAAAGGAAGAACGGAGACATCATGCCGGGTGTAAACCGCGCATCCCCCAGCCCGGCCATCCCGCGGTGGTGGGGTCGCAAGACCCTTATACCCCGGGAGGGCAGGCAGCGGGCACGCGCCTAGCATGGTCTCCTGCAAAAAAATAGCTAACGGGGAACGGGACGAGACGAGCCTCCGCAGCTCCTCCCAGTTGGCCCGGAGTCCACGGCAATTCCATTGAAGGAATATGCCCTCCAGGCCTAGCTCGGAGGAGACGCGGGGGCCCTCTTCGAATTGAAGACCCTCACGGGAATGGCCGTACGCTTCCCGGGGGCAGAACCCCGGGCGCTGTTGGCCGGACAAAGAGCTGAAGGCGCTGTCGCCTTCGAGGACTTATTGGGGGAGGTTGGGCTCGCCATGCGAGTCTTTTCCTCCCTCCGCCTCGAAACCTTAGGCGGGCGCTGCGGCTTGAAGGGCGGGGGGCCCTCTTTTCGAGGAACCACCGTCTCCGAGCCACTCGCTCCACCTCGGGGCGTGGGCGAAGGGTCCGAAGCTCCTTTGTTGCTGTCCTCCTTTCGGGGAACAGCTTTAGGAACACCGGAAGATGGCCTAGCGACCATCTTCAGGGGTGTTGCCTCCTGTGAGTCTAACGACTCTGTGGAGGCGCGTGGCCGTTTCGCCTTACGGGAAACGGTCACGCTGGGGGAAGAGGGGGGAGCCCTGGTATTAGCCGGGGCTTGGTGTGAACCCTTTTTGCCGCCAGCTCTACCAGGGGAGCGCCCGGGTGTAGTAGAGCCCGAAAAGGGCTCCGAATGGGCGCGGAAACAACCGTGCTCGTTGGCCTGGATGGGCCAGGAGCAGAGGGTGCTTTTCTAACTATTGAGGCATATGACGTCCCAGGCAGAGCCGGGCGCGCCAGGACCAAGTCCTTAGCCTCGCGGAATGAGAGTCGATCCTGGGCCTGAACGGCCAGGATTTCTTTCTCAAGGAGATATGCACCACATTGCTTCGAAGAAGCAGGGTGCGGCTCTCCGCAATTGACACACTTGGCCACACACGATTTGGACTTATCGTGTGCGACCTTGGAGCAATTTACACAGACTTCGGGTGACCCCGATTTTGCACGTATACATGATCGATTCGTGTGGCCGAAGCGGTGACAGTAATAGCACCGCCGCGGCAGTGGCACGAATGCCTTCACGCGGTAGCGGTACCAACCGGCACGCACCGACTCAGGGAGCTTGTCACAGTCGAACGTGACGAAGAGTGTAGGGGTGGGTCTCGAGGCCCCTCCCTGTTTTCTCATCACACGTTCGACCTTGACCGCCCCATGGTCGGCCAGCTCTAGGGTGATGTCTTCTATGGAGTAGTCAACGAGTTCCCTCGCATAAACTACTCCTTTTACAAAGTTCATGGTAGAGTGCGGCGTCACACTCACCGGGGTGCCATGAAGTGTCCGAAGAGCACTTATCTTGGCCGCCTCGGCGGGATTCGCCGCATTCGCCAGAAGGCTCCCGTCCGAGAAACGGGTTACCTTCGGCTCTCTACCAATTGCACTAGCTAATCCTCTCCTCTGATGGATCATGTTGCCCTTGGACAACATGGTGCCATCAGTGGAGCGAATAACGAGGAAGCGTTTGAAGCCAGCGGGCTCGAAAACGCCAGGTAACCTCTGAATGAGGGGCCCCGATGTCATCGAGGCTCCGCCCTGTGCACTCTTGGTATTAGTCTTCTTTGTCAGGGGCTCCGCAACCGGGGGGGCAGAGGGGGCAGATGTGCCGATCTTGGCTTGGTCACTTGCCAGAGTGGCAGCAGACCCATCCGTCCCCGCAGCCCCCGCGGATGGAGAGGAGCCCCGAGTCTTTTTTGTCTTTTTAGTCTTTTTCTTTTTCGGAGAGGAGGGCGGGGAATGAACCCGCTTTTCACCTCCGCCGGCAGAAGTCCCCAGGCCAGATGGACCAGCCTCAGCCAGGTCCCTCTCCGAAATGGAGAAGGTCCTGGTTGTCGTAGGGGCACCTGTCGGAGGAGATCCCTCCCCTCCTTTTACTGCCTCGGAGCCCTCAGCCATTTCAGGAGGACCTTGCATAGGGGCGGATTCGGGTTCGGTGCTTGGCGCCGAGCCCGAATTCCCCCCCATGGAAGGCCCTACCGTCTGAGACTGGGTCTCCTCAAGGACCATGTCTATCACAGGAGGGGCCTCTAGTTGGCCATCCCCTCCCAGGACATCGCAGGTCCCCTTGGCAGTATTGTCACTAGTCAGGTGGTGTGGGGAGGCACAGGCCTTGACCCCAGTAAGGTTTAAAATTCTTGCCAGCAGGTCTTTTGAGGGAAGCGACCGAAGGGGCCTGGCTTCCCTCTCCCCCCTAAGGGGGTTTGCCCTACCGAGCCGCTTGCACGAGGGGCGGTCGGCAATGGGCTGCCTGCTGGCTTTCTTGGCAGTCCCCTTAGAAAGCAAAGGAGGGACTGCCGCTGGAGATAGGGAGGTGCCCAAAAGCACCTCCAGAGAAGGGGGGGAGGGGGAGTCCCCTACACCCGTAGGCGTAGGAGAGGAGTAAGCCTCCTCTCCGGTTAAAGAATTATGGAGGGTCCCTTGCGCAAGCACAAGGGAGGGGACCTCCATTTTCTCGGTGGAGCTGCCCGAGGGCGGCTCCGTCGATTTTCTTGGGGAAGTTGGGGGTTGGGTTTTTTGTTGTTTTTTTTCATTCATGGGCATGGTGACCCTCTTTTGATTACGGGACGCAATAGCTCATCACCTCTCGCAGTTGCCCGCACTGCGAGAGGTGCTTACAAGCCCGGCAGAGCAAGGCGCCGCCATTCGGGACCACCCCTCCCGCCTGGTGGCCTGGCAGTCCTTCGGCATGGCGGCTCCACCTTGGACACGGCGTAAAAAATAAAGGTTGTGAAGAGGAGAGGAAAAGGGATGTGAGGAAGATGTGGGTGGGGATGAAGCAGGTTGTTAAAAAACCCCCATCCCGAACCGGAGCTAAAGGGGTTAGGGAACAATGTCCCCTCCCCCCTCAGCCCCGATCCGGGGTGGTTGGCTTGAGAAGAAGGTCAGCATTCTACCCTGTGAAATTAGAGGCTGACCAGAGAAAGTTGTGGGAGAGGTTGTATGAAAAGGCGACGAGGTAGGGGAGAAATCGGGCTATCTGAAGGAAGGAAGAGAGGCTAAGCTGGGGCCGGACGGAGTGCTGGATCCCGTCAGCACGGCGGCCAGGATGGCAAATCGCCACGCCCCTTACGGGGTACATGTCCAGGAACCCAGCAGAAGATAATCTCGACATCTGCCCGGCTCGCCAAAACCGTGGCGTCACGGATTTCGCGAACCAGGGGATGCGGAGATTCCAATGCCCCGAGAGCACTCAGGGCGCTTTGTGAGTTGCTATAAATCACAATCCGGTCTCCGAACCGGGCACGTCGCGTAATCTCCCGTACCGAGTGGTGTATTGCCACCAGCTCGGCCGTGAAGACAGACGCAGCGCCTGGTAGAGCCCCGCTGACTTCAAACAGAGGGTTTTTTTTTTTTTTTTTTTTAATGAGCTCATCTGGCGACTGCCTACTTGGGCATTAGTCGCCGTATTAAAACTGGCCTAGTTCTAGGCTACTTTAAAATAAATTAAAGAGAAAAATAAAACAAACAAAAAAAACAAAAAAAACAACACCCCAAAAGGGGGAAAGGAAGCAAGCTGGTGCGTCGGGGAGAGGTCCCCCCGGCGCAGGAGCGTGCAACTAAAGGAAAAAACAAACAAAAAACAAAAAAAACCAAATACAAAAAATAACAACAAACAAACCTTGCTTAAATAATAGGGAGAAGGCCGGCCTCTCCCAAGAAGTCAATAAGTCCACAAGTCAATGTGCACGAATCTGTCCCGAGCACAAGGGACATGCGGTAGCGTCCCCGCCCATCCCGGTACTGGGATAGGTATCGTGCGCGAAGATCACCCAGACTGGGACATTCGACAAGAATGTGCCGAACATTCTGGGGGACGACGCAGTCGTTGCAATAGGGCGCAGGCGAGCGCTCCATCAGATAGCGATGCGTCACACGAGTGTGTCCGATTCGGAGACGACAGAAAGCAACCTGAAGCCGCCGCGGCATTGGGGGATAGGTCCATGGGAACAGTCGCGGCGCAATGGCACGCAACTTTAGGTTCCCTTCGACCGTCTCCCATCTTCTTTGCCAAGCAGTCCGAAGAGCTGCCCGTATTCCTGCCATGTAGTCGGTGTGAGGAAGAGCGAAACGCTGGTCCGGTCGCAGAGTCCTCGCGGACTCTTTGGCGCCCTCATCGGCGCGCTCATTCCCCGCAATTCCTACATGTCCAGGAACCCAGCAGAAGACAATTTCGACATCTGCCCGGCTCGCCAAAACCGTGGCGTCACGGATATCGCGAACCAGGGGATGCGGAGATTCCAATGCCCCGAGAGCACTCAGGGCGCTTTGTGAGTCGCTATAGATCACAATCCGGTCTCCGAACCGGGCACATCGCGTAATCTCCCGTACCGAGTGGTGTATTGCCACCAGCTCGGCCGTGAAGACAGACGCAGCGCCTGGTAGAGCCCCGCTGACTTCAAACAGAGGGGATACGGCGTGGAAGCCGACTCCCTCTTGGGACTTGGAGCCATCCGTATACACTGGCACGGTACCAGCGTGACACGATGTGTGCTCCAAAAAGGTCGAACGCAATACTCCCGGCGCAGTACAAGCTTTGGGAGCAGAGGCGTGGCGACAAATAGCCAAATGTGGTACCCTCCAGGGTGGCGTCCTGGGCAGAACCAGGGGCGCCACCGGCCCGAGAGCTATATCTACCTCTCGAAGGAGTTTCCTGGCCCTAAACCCAAAGGGCTTAGGGTATGACTGGCGTCTCTCGGCGGCATAGGCACCATCGAGATCAGCTGCGGATGCAGTGAGAGCTGTTGGCGACTGAGGGAGGCGCCGGGCTCGCGCGTACAGGCGAGTGATGCACTGCACGCGGCGCAGAGCGAGTGGCATCTCCCCAGCATCGACCAACAGGCTCTCAATGGGGGAAGTGCGGAAGGCACCGGTCGCAAGGCGAAGGCCGGTGTGGTGGATCGAATCCACCTTCCGCAATAAACGCTCGGCTGCGGATGCATAAAACTCGCATCCGTAGTCGAGCTTGGAACGAACAAAGGATCGATAAAAAACTAGGGCGGTAGCCCTATCAGCGCCCCAAGCGCTGAACGTCACGGAACGGAGAATGTCCATGGCGCGGGTACAAGAGACCCTAAGGCTGCGAATATGAGCCTCCCAGGTGAGGCGTCGGTCGAATACAAGACCAAGGAAACGGTGCGACTCAACCACATCCAGGCGCACCCCATTAAGAAACAAATCTGGGTCGGGGTGAAGCCGTGGATGGCGGCAGAAGTGCACCACCTTAGTCTTGGCCAAAGAAAACCGAAACCTGTGCGCTTCGGCATAGCGAGAGACGCGGTTCAATGCCTGTTGGAGTCGACGCTCCAGAGTTGGCATCTGGGCCGCGCCAAAAGAGATCGAAAGGTCGTCCACGTAGAGCGTAGCGAGAATATCTTCCGGCAGCACCGAGGTGATGCCGTTGATGCTCAGGGCAAAGAGTGTGACACTGAGGACACTTCCCTGCGGGACACCCTCTTCCTGCTCCTTTGGGCCGGAGAGAGCTCCCCCCACCCGTACGCGGAATCGACGATCTCGCAAAAATTCAGATACAAACATTGGGAGGCGTCCCCTCGCCCCCATCGTGTATAGAGTCTCCATGATACCGTATCGCCATGCGGTATCATAGGCCTTCTCCAAATCGAAAAAGACCGTGGCGTAGTGCTGTGTACGAAGGAAAGCCTCGCAGACTGCATTTTCCAGTCGGAGCAGAGCATCCGACGTGGAGTGGAACTTGCGGAAGCCGCACTGTGCGGAAGACAGATGGCCTCCGCTGTTCAGGAAAAAGGCTAATCTAACATTTACCAATTTCTCCATCATTTTTTTTTTTTTTTTTTTTTATAGAGCCCATCTGGCAACTACCCACTTGGGCATAAGTCGCCGAAAAACACGACAGCCTAGAATTAGGCTACTTTAAAGTTAAAATATGAAAACTTAACAATCAATATAAATTGGAAAAACTTAACAATCGAAGCAATCTCCGGCAGCGGGGGGAGGTCCCCCTCACCCCGGTGCAGGAGAGTGCAACCTAAAACAAAACAACAACAAAAAAAAAGGAACCTTAAATAAAGGGGAGAAGGCCGGCCTCCCCCTAAAAGTCAATAAGTCCACCAGTCATGGTGCACGCACTCGTCCCGAGTACAAGGGACAGGCGGTAGCGACCCCGCCCATCCCGGTACCGAGACAGGTATCGTGCGCGAAGATCACCCAGACTGGGACATTCGACAAGAATATGCCGAACAGTCTGGGGGACGACGCAGTCGTTGCAATAGGGCACATGCGAGCGCTCCACCAAGTAACGATGCGTCACACGAGTGTGTCCGATTCGAAGACGACAGAAAGCAACCTGAAGCCGCCGCGGCATTGGGGGATAGGTCCATGGGAACAGTCGCGGCGCAATGGCACGCAACTTTAAGTTCCCCTCGACCGTCTCCCATCTTCTTTGCCAAGCAGTCCGAAGAGCTGCCCGTATTCCTGCCATGTAGTCAGTGTGAGGAAGAGCGAAACGCTGGTCCGGTCGCAGAGTCCTCGCGGACTCTTTGGCGCCCTCATCGGCGCGCTCATTCCCCGCAATTCCTACATGTCCAGGAACCCAGCAGAAGATAATCTCGACATCTGCCCGGCTCGCCAAAACCGTGGCGTCACGGATTTCGCGAACCAGGGGATGCGGAGATTCCAATGCCCCGAGAGCACTCAGGGCGCTTTGTGAGTCGCTATAGATCACAATCCGGTCTCCGAACCGGGCACATCGCGTAATCTCCCGTACCGAGTGGTGTATTGCCACCAGCTCGGCCGTGAAGACAGACGCAGCGCCTGGTAGAGCCCCGCTGACTTCAAACAGAGGGGATACGGCGTGGAAGCCGACCCCCTCTTGGGACTTGGAGCCATCCGTATACACTGGCACGGTACCAGCGTGACACGATGTGTGCTCCAAAAAGGTCGAACGCAATACTCCCGGCGCAGTACAAGCTTTGGGAGCAGAGGCGTGGCGACAAATAGCCAAATGTGGTACCCTCCAGGGTGGCGTCCTGGGCAGAACCAGGGGCGCCACCGGCCCGAGAGCTATATCTACCTCTCGAAGGAGTTTCCTGGCCCTAAACCCAAAGGGCTTAGGGTATGACTGGCGTCTCTCGGCGGCATAGGTACCATCGAGATCAGCTGCGGATGCAGTGAGAGCTGTTGGCGACTGAGGGAGGCGCCGGGCTCGCGCGTACAGGCGAGTGATGCACTGCACGCGGCGCAGAGCGAGTGGCATCTCCCCAGCATCGACCAACAGGCTCTCAATGGGGGAAGTGCGGAAGGCACCGGTCGCAAGGCGAAGGCCGGTGTGGTGGATCGAATCCACCTTCCGCAATAAACGCTCGGCTGCGGATGCATAAAACTCGCATCCGTAGTCGAGCTTCGAGCGAACAAAGGATCAATAAAAAAGTAAGGCGGTAGCCCTATCAGCGCCCCAAGCGCTGAACGTCACGGAACGGAGAATGTCCATGGCGCGGGTACAAGAGACCCTAAGGCTGCGAATGTGAGCCTCCCAGGTGAGGCGTCGGTCGAATACAAGACCAAGGAAACGGTGCGACTCAACCACATCCAGGCGCACCCCATTAAGAAACAAATCTGGGTCGGGGTGAAGCCGTGGGTGGCGGCAAAAGTGCACCACCTTAGTCTTGGCCAAAGAAAACCGAAACCTGTGCGCTTCGGCATAGCGAGAGACGCGGTTCAATGCCTGTTGGAGTCGACGCTCCAGAGTTGGCATCTGGGCCGCGCCAAAAGAGATCGAAAGGTCGTCCACGTAGAGCGTAGCGAGAACATCTTCCGGCAGCACCGAGGTGATGCCGTTGATGCTCAGGGCAAAGAGTGTGACACTGAGGACACTTCCCTGCGGGACACCCTCTTCCTGCTCCTTTGGGCCGGAGAGGGCTCCCCCCACCCGTACGCGGAATCGACGATCTCGCAAAAATTCAGATATAAACATTGGGAGGCGTCCCCTCGCCCCCATCGTGTGGAGAGTCTCCATGATACCGTATCGCCATGCGGTATCATAGGCCTTCTCCAGATCAAAAAACACCGTGGCGTAGTGCTGTCTACGAAGGAAAGCCTCGCAGACGGCATTTTCCAGTCGGAGCAGAGCATCCGACGTGGAGTGGAACTTACGGAAGCCGCACTGTGCAGAAGACATATGGCCTCCGCTGTCCAGGAAATAGGCTAATCTAACATTTACCAATTTCTCCATCAACTTGCACACGCAAGAGGTTAGAGAGATTGGGCGGAAACCGGTCGGAGTAGAGTGATCTCTCCCCGGCTTGCGAAAGGCGAGCACAGTAGCGATTCGCCAGGAGTCTGGGAGAAGACCTTCCACCCAGATCCTGTTGAACAAATCTAACAGAAAGGCCATGCCTCGCTCACCCAGGTGTCGAAGCATGGCGTACGGGACATCGTCCGGACCATGGGCGGTGTCCGCGCACGAAGCGAGAGCGGAGCGCAACTCACTCACAGTAAACTTGTCGTTGAAGGGTTCTCCGCCTCTGGAGGTAAAGTCCAGCCGGCGGCCTTCCGCGACATCACGACGTGCATTGAATGCTGGCGGAGCAGCATCACGGCTAGAGAATGCGGAAAAAGCGGTCGCTAAGGATTCCGCCACGGACGCGGGGTCCGAGATTGCGGTCCCATTCTCCTGGAGAACGGGAGGGGGGTCCTGCGAGAACTTGCCCCGAATCCTTTTGACTCGCTTCCACACCTCAGCTAAAGGGGTCTTCCTGTTAAGTGAAGACACGTATGCCCGCCAAGAAGAGCGGCGGGCGTGCTTCGAAATATACCGGAACCTAGCCCTAGCCCGACGAAATTCAGCGACAGTGAAATCGTTCGGGCGGCGCTTATAGCGCATGTAGGCATAACGCTTCTGTTTGAGGGCCGTCTCACACTCGGCCGACCACCATGGGAGTGGTCGGCGTGCAAAACGGCCAGACGTCCTAGGAATAGTAGTCAGGCCCACGGCGATGAGGTTGCCGGAGAAGAACTCAACGGCCTCATCTACCGACCTAAACTCCTCGACTGAGATAGAGAATTCAGTCATTTCCTGAAATGCAGGCCACCGCGCCCGCGCCAAGCACCACCGAGGTGGTCTCTCAGGCGGCAGTTGCCCTGAAAATGATATTTGAATGGGAAAGTGATCACTACCATGGAGGTCAACGACCACCCCCCAATCAAAATCAGGCTGTGCATCCGAAGAGCACAAAGATAGGTCAAGGCAAGAAAATGAAGCGGTTCTCGGACAGTGATGCGTAAACTCATCCACGTTTAGGACACCCATCTCAAGCTCTTCGATCAGATCGGCAAGGACTTGTCCCCTGGGATTTATGGAGTAATCTCCCCAGAGAGGATGCCTGCCGTTCAGATCTCCAAGCAAGAGATAGGGCCTCGGCAACCGTGCAACGACGCGGCGGAAGTCCCCCGCGTCGAAGTCAGCTGACGGTGGAATGTACGCAGAAATGATAGTATACCTCCTATCCAGGTGCAGCTGCACAGCCACTGCCTGAAAGGAGGTATCTAAAGAGAAAGGAAGAACGGAGACATCATGCCGGGTGTAAACTGCGCATCACCCAGCCCGGCCATCCCGTGGTGGTGGGGTCGCAAGACCCTTATACCCCGGGAGGGCAGGGAGGGGGCACGCACCTAGCATGGTCTCCTGCAAAAAAATAGCTAACGGGGAACGGGACGAGACGAGCCTCCGCAGCTCCTCCCAGTTGGCCCGGAGTCCACGGCAATTCCATTGAAGGAATATGCCCTCCAGGCCTAGCTCGGAGGAGACGCGGGGGCCCTCCTCGAATTGAAGACCCTCACGGGAATCGCCGTACGCTTCCCGGGGGCAGAACCCCGGGCGCTGTTGGCCGGACAAAGCGCTGAAGGCGCTGTCGCCTTCGAGGACTTATTGGGGGAGGTTGGGCTCGCCATGCGAGTCTTTTCCTCCCTCCGCCTCGAAACCTTAGGCGGGCGTTGCGGCTTTGGAGGCGGGGGGCCCTCTTTTCGAGTAACCACCGTCTCCGAGCCACTCGCTCCACCTCGGGGCGTGGGCGAAGGAGCCGAAGCTCCTTTGTTGCTGTCCTCCTTTCGGGGGACAGCTTTAGGAACCCCGGAAGATGGCCTAGCGACCATCTTCAGGGGTGTTGCCTCCTGTGAGTCTAACGACTCGGTGGAGGCGCCTGGCCGTTTCGCCTTACGGGAAACGGTCACGCTGGGGGAAGAGGGGGGAGCCCTGGTTTTAGCCGGGGCAGGGTATGAGCCCTTTTTGCCGCCAGCTTTACCAGGGGAGCGCCCGGGTTGGGTAGAGCCCGCAGAAGGGCTCCGAATGGGCGCGGAAACAACCGTGCTCATTGGCCTGGATGGGCCGGGAGCAGAGGGTGCCTTCCTAACTATTGAGGCATATGACGTCCCAGGCAGAGCCGGGCGCGCCAGGACCAAGTCCTTTGCCTCGCGGAATGAGAGTCGATCCTGGGCCTGAACGGCCAGGATTTCTTTCTCAAGGAGATATGCACCACATTGCTTCGAAGAAGCAGGGTGCGGCTCTCCGCAATTGACACACTTGGCCACCCACGATTTGGGCTTATCGTGTGCGACCTTGGAGCAATTTACACAGACTTCGGGTGACCCCGATTTTGCACGTCTACATGATCGATTCGTATGGCCGAAGCGGTGACAGTAATAGCACCGCCGCGGCAGTGGCACGAATGCCTTCACGCGGTAGCGGTACCAACCGGCACGCACCGACTCAGGGAGCTTGTCACAGTCGAACGTGACGAAGAGTGTAGGGGTGGGTCTCGAGGCCCCTCCCTGTTTTCTCATCACACGTTCGACCTTGACCGCCCCATGGTCGGCCAGCTCTAAGGTGATGTCCTCAATGGAGTAGTCAACGAGTTCCCTCGCATAAACTACTCCTTTCACAAAGTTCATGGTAGAGTGCGGCGTCACACTCACGGGGTGCCATGAAGTGTCCGAAGAGCACTTATCTTGGCCGCCTCGGCGGGATTCCCTGCATTCGCCAGAAGGCTCCCGTCCGAGAAACGGGTTACCTTCGGCTCTCTACCAATTGCACTAGTTAATCCTCTCCTCTGATGGATCATGTTGCCCTTGGACAACATGGTGCCATCAGTGGAGCGAATAACGAGGAAGCGTTTGAAGCCAGCGGGCTCGAAAACGCCAGGTAACCTCTGAATGAGGGGCCCCGATGTCATCGAGGCTCCGCCCTGTGCACTCTTGGTCTTAGTCAGGGGCTCCGCACACGAGGGGGTAGAGGGGCCGGATGTGCCGATCTTGGCTTGGTCGCTTGCCAGAGTGGCAGCAGACCCATCCGTCCCCGCAGCCCCCGCGGATGGAGAGGAGCCCCGAGTCTTTTTTGTCTTTTTAGTCTTTTTCTTTTTCTTTTTCGGAGAGGAGGGCGGGGAATGAACCCGCTTTCAACCTCCGCCGGCAGAAGTCCCCAGGCCAGATGGACCAGCCTCAGCCAGGTCCCTCTCCGAAATGGAGAAGGTCCTGGTTGTCGTAGGGGCACCTGTTGGAGGAGATCCCTCCCCTCCTTTTACTGCCTCGGAGCCCTCAGCCATTTCAGGAGGACCTTGCATAGGGGCGGATTCGGGTTCGGTGCTTGGCGCCGAGCCCGAATTCCCCCCCATGGAAGGCCCTACCGTCTGAGGCTGGGTCTCCTCAAGGACCATGTCTATCACAGGAGGGGCCTCCAGTTGGCCATCCCCTCCCAGGACATCGCAGGTCCCCTTGGCAGTATTGTCTCTAGTCAGGTGGTGTGGGGAGGCACAGGCCTTGACCCCAGCAAGGTTTAAAATTCTTGCCAGCAGGTCTTTTGAGGGAAGCGACCGAAGGGGCCTGGCTTCCCTCTCCCCCCTAAGGGGGTTTGCCCTACCGAGCCGCTTGCACGAGGGGCGGTCGGCAGTGGGCTGCCTGCTGGCTTTCTTGGCAGTCCCCTTAGAAAGCAAAGGAGGGACTGCCGCTGGAGATAGGGAGGTGCCCGAAAGCACCTCCAGAGAAGGGGATGAGGGGGAGTCCCCTACACCCGTAGGCGTAGGAGAGGAGTAAGCCTCCTCTCCGGTTAAAGAATTATGGAGGGTCCCTTGCGCAAGCACAAGGGGGGGGACCTCCATTTTCTCGGTGGAGCTGCCCGAGGGCGGCTCCGTTGATATTCTTGGGGAAGTTGGGGGGTTGGGTTTTTTGGTGTTTTTTTTCATTCATGGGCATGGTGACCCTCTTTTTATTACGGGACGCAATAGCTCATCACCTCTCGCAGTTGCCCGCACTGCGAGAGGTGCTTACAAGCCCGGCAGAGCCAGGCGCCGCCATTCGGGACCACCCCTCCCGCCTGGTGGCCTGGCAGTCCTTCGGCATGGCGGCTCCACCTTGAACACGGCGTAAAAAAGATAGGTTGTGAAGAGGAGAGGAAAAGGGATGTGAGGAAGGTATGGGTGGGGATGAAGCAGGTTGTTAAAAAAAACCCATTCCGAACCGGAGCTGAGGGGTTAGGGAACAATGTCCCCTCCCCCCTCAGCCCCGATCCGGGGTGGTTGGCTTGAGAAGGTCAGCATTCTACCCTGTGAAATTAGAGGCTGACCAGAGAAAGTTGTGGGAGAGGTTGTATGAAAAGCGACGAGGTAGGGGAGAAATCGGGCTATCTGAAGGAAGGAAGAGAGGCTAAGCTGGGGCCGGACGGAGCGCTGGATCCCGTCAGCACGGCGGCCAGGATGGCAAATCACCGCGCCCCTTACGGGGCAGACTGGGACATTCGACAAGAATATGCCGAACAGTCTGGGGGACGACGCAGTCGTTGCAATAGGGCACATGCGAGCGCTCCACCAAGTAACGATGCGTCACACGAGTGTGTCCGATTCGAAGACGACAGAAAGCAACCTGAAGCCGCCGCGGCATTGGGGGATAGGTCCATGGGAACAGTCGCGGCGCAATGGCACGCAACTTTAAGTTCCCCTCGACCGTCTCCCATCTTCTTTGCCAAGCAGTCCGAAGAGCTGCCCGTATTCCTGCCATGTAGTCAGTGTGAGGAAGAGCGAAACGCTGGTCCGGTCGCAGAGTCCTCGCGGACTCTTTGGCGCCCTCATCGGCGCGCTCATTCCCCGCAATTCCTACATGTCCAGGAACCCAGCAGAAGATAATCTCGACATCTGCCCGGCTCGCCAAAACCGTGGCGTCACGGATTTCGCGAACCAGGGGATGCGGAGATTCCAATGCCCCGAGAGCACTCAGGGCGCTTTGTGAGTCGCTATAGATCACAATCCGGTCTCCGAACCGGGCACATCGCGTAATCTCCCGTACCGAGTGGTGTATTGCCACCAGCTCGGCCGTGAAGACAGACGCAGCGCCTGGTAGAGCCCCGCTGACTTCAAACAGAGGGGATACGGCGTGGAAGCCGACCCCCTCTTGGGACTTGGAGCCATCCGTATACACTGGCACGGTACCAGCGTGACACGATGTGTGCTCCAAAAAGGTCGAACGCAATACTCCCGGCGCAGTACAAGCTTTGGGAGCAGAGGCGTGGCGACAAATAGCCAAATGTGGTACCCTCCAGGGTGGCGTCCTGGGCAGAACCAGGGGCGCCACCGGCCCGAGAGCTATATCTACCTCTCGAAGGAGTTTCCTGGCCCTAAACCCAAAGGGCTTAGGGTATGACTGGCGTCTCTCGGCGGCATAGGCACCATCGAGATCAGCTGCGGATGCAGTGAGAGCTGTTGGCGACTGAGGGAGGCGCCGGGCTCGCGCGTACAGGCGAGTGATGCACTGCACGCGGCGCAGAGCGAGTGGCATCTCCCCAGCATCGACCAACAGGCTCTCAATGGGGGAAGTGCGGAAGGCACCGGTCGCAAGGCGAAGGCCGGTGTGGTGGATCGAATCCACCTTCCGCAATAAACGCTCGGCTGCGGATGCATAAAACTCGCATCCGTAGTCGAGCTTCGAGCGAACAAAGGATCGATAAAAAAGTAAGGCGGTAGCCCTATCAGCGCCCCAAGCGCTGAACGTCACGGAACGGAGAATGTCCATGGCGCGGGTACAAGAGACCCTAAGGCTGCGAATGTGAGCCTCCCAGGTGAGGCGTCGGTCGAATACAAGACCAAGGAATTTTTTTTTTTTTTTTTTTATAGAGCCCATCTGGCAACTACCCACTTGGGCATAAGTCGCCGAAAAACACGACAGCCTAGAATTAGGCTACTTTAAAGTTAAAATATGAAAACTTAACAATCAATATAAATTGGAAAAACTTAACAATCGAAGCAATCTCCGGCAGCGGGGGGAGGTCCCCCTCACCCCGGTGCAGGAGAGTGCAACCTAAAACAAAACAATAACAAAAAAAAAGGAACCTTAAATAAAGGGGAGAAGGCCGGCCTCCCCCAAAAAGTCAATAAGTCCACCAGTCATGGTGCACGCACTCGTCCCGAGTACAAGGGACAGGCGGTAGCGACCCCGCCCATCCCGGTACCGAGACAGGTATCGTGCGCGAAGATCACCCAGACTGGGACATTCGACAAGAATATGCCGAACAGTCTGGGGGACGACGCAGTCGTTGCAATAGGGCACATGCGAGCGCTCCACCAAGTAACGATGCGTCACACGAGTGTGTCCGATTCGAAGACGACAGAAAGCAACCTGAAGCCGCCGCGGCATTGGGGGATAGGTCCATGGGAACAGTCGCGGCGCAATGGCACGCAACTTTAAGTTCCCCTCGACCGTCTCCCATCTTCTTTGCCAAGCAGTCCGAAGAGCTGCCCGTATTCCTGCCATGTAGTCAGTGTGAGGAAGAGCGAAACGCTGGTCCGGTCGCAGAGTCCTCGCGGACTCTTTGGCGCCCTCATCGGCGCGCTCATTCCCCGCAATTCCTACATGTCCAGGAACCCAGCAGAAGATAATCTCGACATCTGCCCGGCTCGCCAAAACCGTGGCGTCACGGATTTCGCGAACCAGGGGATGCGGAGATTCCAATGCCCCGAGAGCACTCAGGGCGCTTTGTGAGTCGCTATAAATCACAATCCGGTCTCCGAACCGGGCACGTCGCGTAATCTCCCGTACCGAGTGGTGTATTGCCACCAGCTCGGCCGTGAAGACAGACGCAGCGCCTGGTAGAGCCCCGCTGACTTCAAACAGAGGGGATACGGCGTGGAAGCCGACCCCCTCTTGGGACTTGGAGCCATCCGTATACACTGGCACGGTACCAGCGTGACACGATGTGTGCTCCAAAAAGGTCGAACGCAATACTCCCGGCGCAGTACAAGCTTTGGGAGCAGAGGCGTGGCGACAAATAGCCAAATGTGGTACCCTCCAGGGTGGCGTCCTGGGCAGAACCAGGGGCGCCACCGGCCCGAGAGCTATATCTAGCTCTCGAAGGAGTTTCCTGGCCCTATTTTTTTTTTTTTTTTAATTAAGGGGCTATCTGGCGACTGCCGACTAAGGCATAAGTTGCCGTAAACAAACAGCCTAATTTAGGCTACTTTAAAAAATTAAACAGAAAACAATAAAAAGGAATAACAATAACAATAACAAAGCAATAACAAAACAATTACAAAAACAACAATTAAATCGCGTTAAATAAAAGGGAGAAGGCCGGCCTCCCCCAAAAAGTCAATAAGTCCACCAGTCAAAGTACACGCACTCATCCCGAGAACAAGGGACAGGCGGTAGCGACCCCGCCCATCCCGGTACCGGGACAGGTGTCGTGCGCGAAGATCACCCAGACTGGGACATTCGACAAGAATGTGCCGAACAGTCTGGGGGACGACGCAGTCGTTGCAATAGGGCGCAGGCGAGCGCTCCATCAGATAGCGATGCGTCACACGAGTGTGTCCGATTCGGAGACGACAGAAAGCAACCTGAAGCCGCCGCGGCATTGGGGGATAGGTCCATGGGAACAGTCGCGGCGCAATGGCACGCAACTTTAAGTTCCCTTCGACCGTCTCCCATCTTCTTTGCCAAGCAGTCCGAAGAGCTGCCCGTATTCCTGCCATGTAGTCGGTGTGAGGAAGAGCGAAACGCTGGTCCGGTCGCAGAGTCCTCGCGGACTCTTTGGCGCGCTCATTCCCCGCAATTCCTACATGTCCAGGAACCCAGCAGAAGATAATCTCGACATCTGCCCGGCTCGCCAAAACCGTGGCGTCACGGATATCGCGAACCAGGGGATGCGGAGATTCCAATGCCCCGAGAGCACTCAGGGCGCTTTGTGAGTCGCTATAGATCACAATCCGGTCTCCGAACCGGGCACGTCGCGTAATCTCCCGTACCGAGTGGTGTATTGCCACCAGCTCGGCCGTGAAGACAGACGCAGCGCCTGGTAGAGCCCCGCTGACTTCAAACAGAGGGGATACGGCGTGGAAGCCGACCCCCTCTTGGGACTTGGAGCCATCCGTATACACTGGCACGGTACCAGCGTGACACGATGTGTGCTCCAAAAAGGTCGAACGCAATACTCCCGGCGCAGTACAAGCTTTGGGAGCAGAGGCGTGGCGACAAATAGCCAAATGTGGTACCCTCCAGGGTGGCGTCCTGGGCAGAACCAGGGGCGCCACCGGCCCGAGAGCTATATCTAGCTCTCGAAGGAGTTTCCTGGCCCTATTTTTTTTTTTTTTTTAATTAAGGGGCTATCTGGCGACTGCCGACTAAGGCATAAGTTGCCGTAAACAAACAGCCTAATTTAGGCTACTTTAAAAAATTAAACAGAAAACAATAAAAAGGAATAACAATAACAATAACAAAGCAATAACAAAACAATTACAAAAACAACAATTAAATCGCGTTAAATAAAAGGGAGAAGGCCGGCCTCCCCCAAAAAGTCAATAAGTCCACCAGTCAAAGTACACGCACTCATCCCGAGAACAAGGGACAGGCGGTAGCGACCCCGCCCATCCCGGTACCGGGACAGGTGTCGTGCGCGAAGATCACCCAGACTGGGACATTCGACAAGAATGTGCCGAACAGTCTGGGGGACGACGCAGTCGTTGCAATAGGGCGCAGGCGAGCGCTCCATCAGATAGCGATGCGTCACACGAGTGTGTCCGATTCGGAGACGACAGAAAGCAACCTGAAGCCGCCGCGGCATTGGGGGATAGGTCCATGGGAACAGTCGCGGCGCAATGGCACGCAACTTTAAGTTCCCTTCGACCGTCTCCCATCTTCTTTGCCAAGCAGTCCGAAGAGCTGCCCGTATTCCTGCCATGTAGTCGGTGTGAGGAAGAGCGAAACGCTGGTCCGGTCGCAGAGTCCTCGCGGACTCTTTGGCGCGCTCATTCCCCGCAATTCCTACATGTCCAGGAACCCAGCAGAAGATAATCTCGACATCTGCCCGGCTCGCCAAAACCGTGGCGTCACGGATATCGCGAACCAGGGGATGCGGAGATTCCAATGCCCCGAGAGCACTCAGGGCGCTTTGTGAGTCGCTATAGATCACAATCCGGTCTCCGAACCGGGCACGTCGCGTAATCTCCCGTACCGAGTGGTGTATTGCCACCAGCTCGGCCGTGAAGACAGACGCAGCGCCTGGTAGAGCCCCGCTGACTTCAAACAGAGGGGATACGGCGTGGAAGCCGACCCCCTCTTGGGACTTGGAGCCATCCGTATACACTGGCACGGTACCAGCGTGACACGATGTGTGCTCCAAAAAGGTCGAACGCAATACTCCCGGCGCAGTACAAGCTTTGGGAGCAGAGGCGTGGCGACAAATAGCCAAATGTGGTACCCTCCAGGGTGGCGTCCTGGGCAGAACCAGGGGCGCCACCGGCCCGAGAGCTATATCTACCTCTCGAAGGAGTTTCCTGGCCCTAAACCCAAAGGGCTTAGGGTATGACTGGCGTCTCTCGGCGGCATAGGCACCATCGAGATCAGCTGCGGATGCAGTGAGAGCTGTTGGCGACTGAGGGAGGCGCCGGGCTCGCGCGTACAGACGAGTGATGCACTGCACGCGGCGCAGAGCGAGTGGCATCTCCCCAGCATCGACCAACAGGCTCTCAATGGGGGAAGTGCGGAAGGCACCGGTCGCAAGGCGAAGGCCGGTGTGGTGGATCGAATCCACCTTCCGCAATAAACGCTCGGCTGCGGATGCATAAAACTCGCATCCGTAGTCGAGCTTCGAGCGAACAAAGGATCGATAAAAAAGTAA
Organism: Ceratothoa steindachneri; assembly: GCA_963969495.1. NCBI lineage: Eukaryota > Metazoa > Arthropoda > Malacostraca > Isopoda > Cymothoidae > Ceratothoa > Ceratothoa steindachneri. The sequence continues at coordinate 12,027,009 of OZ018324.1, forward strand.
GGCGGTAGCCCTATCAGCGCCCCAAGCGCTGAACGTCACGGAACGGAGAATGTCCATGGCGCGGGTACAAGAGACCCTAAGGCTGCGAATATGAGCCTCCCAGGTGAGGCGTCGTTCGAATACAAGACCAAGGAAACGGTGCGACTCAACCACATCCAGGCGCACCCCATTAAGAAACAAATCTGGGTCGGGGTGAAGCCGTGGATGGCGGCAGAAGTGCACCACCTTAGTCTTGGCCAAAGAAAACCGAAACCTGTGCGCTTCGGCATAGCGAGAGACGCGGTTCAATGCCTGTTGGAGTCGACGCTCCAGAGTTGGCATCTGGGCCGCGCCAAAAGAGATCGAAAGGTCGTCCACGTAGAGCGTAGCGAGAACATCTTCCGGCAGCACCGAGGTGATGCCGTTGATGCTCAGGGCAAAGAGTGTGACACTGAGGACACTTCCCTGCGGGACACCCTCTTCCTGCTCCTTTGGGCCGGAGAGGGCTCCCCCCACCCGTACGCGGAATCGACGATCTCGCAAAAATTCAGATATAAAAATTGGGAGGCGTCCCCTCGCCCCCATCGTGTGGAGAGTCTCCATGATACCGTATCGCCATGCGGTATCATAGGCCTTCTCCAGATCAAAAAACACCGTGGCGTAGTGCTGTGTACGAAGGAAAGCCTCGCAGACGGCACTTTCCAGTCGGAGCAGAGCATCCGACGTGGAGTGGAACTTACGGAAGCCGCACTGTGCAGAAGACAGATGGCCTCCGCTGTCCAGGAAATAGGCTAATCTAACATTTACCAATTTCTCCATCAACTTGCACACGCAAGAGGTTAGAGAGATTGGGCGGAAACCGGTCGGAGTAGAGTGATCTCTCCCCGGCTTGCGAAAGGCGAGCACAGTAGCGATTCGCCAGGAGTCTGGGAGAAGACCTTCCACCCAGATCCTGTTGAACAAATCTAACAGAAAGGCCATGCCTCGCTCACCCAGGTGTCGAAGCATGGCGTACGGGACATCGTCCGGACCATGGGCGGTGTCCGCGCACGAAGCGAGAGCGGAACGCAACTCACTCACAGTAAACTTGTCGTTGAAGGGTTCTCCGCCTCTGGAGGTAAAGTCCAGCCGGCGGCCTTCCGCAACATCACGACGTGCATTGAATGCTGGCGGAGCAGCATCACGGCTAGAGAATGCGGAAAAAGCGGTCGCTAAGGATTCCGCCACGGACGCGGGGTCCGAGATTGCGGTCCCATTCTCCTGGAGAACGGGAGGGGGGTCCTGCGAGAACTTGCCCCGAATCCTTTTGACTCGCTTCCACACCTCAGCTAAAGGGGTCTTCCCGTTAAGTGAAGACACGTATGCCCGCCAAGAAGAGCGGCGGGCGTGCTTCGAAATATACCGGAACCTAGCCCTAGCCCGACGAAATTCAGCGACAGTGAAATCGTTCGGGCGGCGCTTATAGCGCATGTAGGCATAACGCTTCTGTTTGAGGGCCGTCTCACACTCGGCCGACCACCATGGGAGTGGTCGGCGTGCAAAACGGCCAGACGTCCTAGGAATAGTAGTCAGGCCTACGGCGATGAGGTTGCCGGAGAAGAACTCAACGGCCTCATCTACCGACCTAAACTCCTCGACTGAGATAGAGAATTCAGTCATTTCCTGAAATGCAGGCCACCGCGCCCGCACCAAGCACCACCGAGGTGGTCTCTCAGGCGGCAGTTGCCCTGAAAATGATATTTGAATGGGAAAGTGATCACTACCATGGAGGTCATCGACCACCCCCCAATCAAAATCAGGCTGTGCATCTGAAGAGCACAAAGATAGGTCAAGGCAAGAAAATGAAGCGGTTCTCGGACAGTGATGCGTAAACTCATCCACGTTTAGGACACCCACCTCAAGCTCTTCGATCAGATCGGCAAGGACTTGTCCCCTGGGATTTATGGAGTAATCTCCCCAGAGAGGATGCCTGCCGTTCAGATCTCCAAGCAAGAGATAGGGCCTCGGCAACCGTGCCACGACGCGGCGGAAGTCCCCCGCGTCGAAGTCAGCTGACGGTGGAATGTACGCAGAAATGATAGTATACCTCCTATCCAGGTGCAGCTGCACAGCCACTGCCTGAAAGGAGGTATCTAAAGAGAAAGGAAGAACGGAGACATCATGCCGGGTGTAAACCGCGCATCCCCCAGCCCGGCCATCCCGCGGTGGTGGGGTCGCAAGACCCTTATACCCCGGGAGGGCAGGCAGCGGGCACGCGCCTAGCATGGTCTCCTGCAAAAAAATAGCTAACGGGGAACGGGACGAGACGAGCCTCCGCAGCTCCTCCCAGTTGGCCCGGAGTCCACGGCAATTCCATTGAAGGAATATGCCCTCCAGGCCTAGCTCAGAGGAGACGCGGGGGCCCTCCTCGAATTGAAGACCCTCACGGGAATGGCCGTACGCTTCCCGGGGGCAGAACCCCGGGCGCTGTTGGCCGGACAAAGCGCTGTCGCCTTCGAGGACTTATTGGGGGAGGTTGGGCTCGCCATGCGAGTCTTTTCCTCCCTCCGCCTCGAAACCTTAGGCGGGCGTTGCGGCTTGGGAGGCGGGGGGCCCTCTTTTCGAGGAACCACCGTCTCCGAGCCACTCGCTCCACCTCGGGGCGTGGGCGAAGGGGCCGAAGCTCCTTTGTTGCTGTCCTCCTTTCGGGGAACAGCTTTAGGAACCCCGGAAGATGGCCTAGCGACCATCTTCAGGGGTGTTGCCTCCTGTGAGTCTAACGACTCTGTGGAGGCGCGTGGCCGTTTCGCCTTACGGGAAACGGTCACGCTGGGGGAAGAGGGGGGGGCCATGGTATTAGCCGGGGCTGGGTGTGAACCCTTTTTGCCGCCAGCTCTACCAGGGGAGCGCCCGGGTGTAGTAGAGCCCGCAGAAGGGCTCCGAATGGGCGCGGAAACAACCGTGCTCGTTGGCCTGGATGGGCCAGGAGCAGAGGGTGCTTTTCTAACTATTGAGGCATATGACGTCCCAGGCAGAGCCGGGCGCGCCAGGACCAAGTCCTTAGCCTCGCGGAATGAGAGTCGATCCTGGGCCTGAATGGCCAGGATTTCTTTCTCAAGGAGATATGAACCACATTGCTTCGAAGAAGCAGGGTGCGGCTCTCCGCAATTGACACACTTGGCCACACACGATTTGGACTTATCGTGTGTGACCTTGGAGCAATTTACACAGACTTCGGGTGACCCCGACTTTGCACGTCTACATGATCGATTCGTGTGGCCGAAGCGGTGACAGTAATAGCACCGCCGCGGCAGTGGCACGAATGCCTTCACGCGGTAGCGGTACCAACCGGCACGCACCGACTCAGGGAGCTTGTCACAGTCGAACGTGACGAAGAGTGTAGGGGTGGGTCTCGAGGCCCCTCCCTGTTTTCTCATCACACGTTCGACCTTGACCGCCCCATGGTCGGCCAGCTCTAGGGTGATGTCTTCTATGGAGTAGTCAACGAGTTCCCTCACATAAACTACTCCTTTTACAAAGTTCATGGTAGAGTGCGGCGTCACACTCACCGGGGTGCCATGAAGTGTCCGAAGAGCACTTATCTTGGCCGCCTCGGCGGGATTCGCCGCATTCGCCAGAAGGCTCCCGTCCGAGAAACGGGTTACCTTCGGCTCTCTACCAATTGCACTAGCTAATCCTCTCCTCTGATGGATCATGTTGCCCTTGGACAACATGGTGCCATCAGTGGAGCGAATAACGAGGAAGCGTTTGAAGCCAGCGGGCTCGAAAACGCCAGGTAACCTCTGAATGAGGGGCCCCGATGTCATCGAGGCTCCGCCCTGTGCACTCTTGGTCTTAGTCAGGGGCTCCGCACACGAGGGGGTAGAGGGGCCGGATGTGCCGATCTTGGCTTGGTCGCCTACCAAAGTGGCAGCAGACCCATCCGTCCCCGCAGCCCCCGCGGATGGAGAGGAGCCCCGAGTCTTTTTCTTCTTTTTAGGAGAGGAGGGCGGGGAATGAACCCGCTTTTCACCCCCGCCGGTAGAAGCCCCCAGGCCAGATGGACCGGCCTCAGCCAGGTCCTTCTCTGAAATGGAGAAGGTCCCGGTGGGCGCAGGGGATTCATCCGGAGGAGATCCCTCCCCTCCTTGTCCTGCCTGAGAATCCACAGCCGTTTGATGAGGACCTTGCATAGGGGCGGATTCGGGTTCGGTGCTTGGCGCCAAGCCCGGATTCCCCCCCATGGAAGGCCCTACCTTCTGAGGCTGGTTTTCCTCAAGGACCATGTCTATCACAGGAGGGGCCTCCAATTGGCCATCCCCTCCCAGGACATCGCAGGTCCCCTTGGCAGCGTCATAAGTCTTTAGTGGGGAGGCACAGGCCTTGACCCCGGCAAGGTTTAATATTTTTGCCAGCAGGTCTTTTGAGGGAAGCGACCGAAGGGGCCTGGCTTCCCTCTCCCCCCTAAGGGGGTTTGCCCTACCGAGCCGCTTTGATGTGGAGCGGCTGGCTAAGGGTGGCCTGCTGGCTTTCTTGGCAGTCCCCTTAGAAAGCATAGGAGGGACTGCCGCTGGAGATAGGGAGGTGCCCGAAAGCACCTCCAGAGAAGGGGGTGAGGGGGAGTCCCCTACACCCGTAGGCGTAGGAGAGGAGTAAGCCTCCTCTCCGGTTAAAGAATTATGGAGGGTCCCTTGCGCAAGCACAAGGGGGGAGACCTCCATTTTCTCGGTGGAGCTGCCCGAGGGCGGCTCCGTAGATGTTTTTGGGGAAGTTGGGGGTTGGGGTTTTTGTTTTTTTTTCATACATGGGCATGGTGACCCTCTTTTGATTACGGGACGCAATAGCTCATCACCTCTCGCAGTTGCCCGCACTGCGAGAGGTGCTTACAAGCCCGGCAGAGCCAGGCGCCGCCATTCGGGACCACCCCTCCCGCCTGGTGGCCTGGCAGTCCTTCGGCATGGCGGCTCCACCTTGGACACGGCGTAAAAAATATAGGTTGTGAAGAGGAGAGGAAAAGGGATGTGAGGAAGATGTGGGTGGGGATGAAGCAGGTTGTTAAAAAAACCCCATCCCGAACCGGAGCTGAGGGGTTAGGGAACAATGTCCCCTCCCCCCCTCAGCCCCGATCCGGGGTGGTTGGCTTGAGAAGAAGGTCAGCATTCTACCCTGTGAAATTAGAGGCTGACCAGAGAAAGTTGTGGGAGAGGTTGTATGAAAAGCGACGAGGTAGGGGAGAAATCGGGCTATCTGAAGGAAGGAAGAGAGGCTAAGCTGGGGCCGGACGGAGCGCTGGATCCCGTCAGCACGGCGGCCAGGATGGCAAATCGCCGCGCCCCTTACGGGGTCTTGGCAGTCCCCTTAGAAAGCATAGGAGGGACTGCCGCTGGAGATAGGGAGGTGCCCGAAAGCACCTCCAGAGAAGGGGGTGAGGGGGAGTCCCCTACACCCGTAGGCGTAGGAGAGGAGTAAGCCTCCTCTCCGGTTAAAGAATTATGGAGGGTCCCTTGCGCAAGCACAAGGGGGGAGACCTCCATTTTCTCGGTGGAGCTGCCCGAGGGCGGCTCCGTAGATGTTTTTGGGGAAGTTGGGGGTTGGGGTTTTTGTTTTTTTTTCATACATGGGCATGGTGACCCTCTTTTGATTACGGGACGCAATAGCTCATCACCTCTCGCAGTTGCCCGCACTGCGAGAGGTGCTTACAAGCCCGGCAGAGCCAGGCGCCGCCATTCGGGACCACCCCTCCCGCCTGGTGGCCTGGCAGTCCTTCGGCATGGCGGCTCCACCTTGGACACGGCGTAAAAAATATAGGTTGTGAAGAGGAGAGGAAAAGGGATGTGAGGAAGATGTGGGTGGGGATGAAGCAGGTTGTTAAAAAAACCCCATCCCGAACCGGAGCTGAGGGGTTAGGGAACAATGTCCCCTCCCCCCCTCAGCCCCGATCCGGGGTGGTTGGCTTGAGAAGAAGGTCAGCATTCTACCCTGTGAAATTAGAGGCTGACCAGAGAAAGTTGTGGGAGAGGTTGTATGAAAAGCGACGAGGTAGGGGAGAAATCGGGCTATCTGAAGGAAGGAAGAGAGGCTAAGCTGGGGCCGGACGGAGCGCTGGATCCCGTCAGCACGGCGGCCAGGATGGCAAATCGCCGCGCCCCTTACGGGGTCTTGGCAGTCCCCTTAGAAAGCATAGGAGGGACTGCCGCTGGAGATAGGGAGGTGCCCGAAAGCACCTCCAGAGAAGGGGGTGAGGGGGAGTCCCCTACACCCGTAGGCGTAGGAGAGGAGTAAGCCTCCTCTCCGGTTAAAGAGGTATGGAGGGTCCCCTGCGCAAGCACAGGGGGGGGACCTCCATCTTTTCTGTGGAGCTGCACGAGGGCGGCTCCAGTTGTTATAGGGGGAATTAAGGGGAGATGTTTTTTTGTTTCATCATTGGGCATGGTGACCCTCTTTGTTTTACGGGACGCAATCGCTCACCACCTGTTGCAGTAGCCCGCACTGCAAGAGGTGCTTACAGGCCCGGCAGAGCCAGGCGCCGCCATTTGGGACCACCCCTCCCGCCTGGTGGCCTGGCAGTCCTTCGGCATGGCGGCTCCACCTTGAACACGGCGTAAAACGGATAGATTTTGAAGACGAGAGGAAAAGGGATGTGAGGAAGGTATGGGTGGGGATGAAGCAGGTTGTTAAAAGCCAACCACCCCAGACCGGAGCTCAGGGGTTAGGGGACATTGTCCCCTCCCCCCTCAGCCCCGATCCGGGACGATTGGCTGAGAAGAAGGTCAGCTTCTAACCTGTGAAATTAGAGGCTGACCAGAGAAAGTTGTGGGAGAGGTTGTATGAAAAGCGACGAGGTAGGATAGGAATACAGGCTATCTGAAGGAAGGAAGAGAGGCTAAGCTGGGGCCGGACGGGGCGCTGGATCCCGTCAGCACGGCGGCCAGGATGGCAAATCGCCGCGCCCCTTACGGGGGCACAGGGGGGGGGGGACCTCCATTTTTTCGGTGGAGCTGCCCAGGGGCGGCTCCGTCGATGAGCAAGGGGGAGTTAAAGGGGTTTGGGTTTTTTTTTTGTTGTTCATCTATGGGCATGGTGACCCCATTTTTGCCACGGGACGCAATAGCTCATCACCCCTCGCAGTAGCCCGCACTGCGAGAGGTGCTTACAAGCCCGGCAGAGCCAGGCGCCGCCTGGTAGCCTGGCAGTCCATCGGCATGGCGGCTCCACCTTGGACACGGCGTAAAAAATATAGGTTGTGAAGAGGAGAGGAAAAGGGATGTGAGGAAGGTATGGGTGGGGATGAAGCAGGTTTTTAAAAAAACCCCATCCCGAACCGGAGCTCAGGGGTTAGGGGACAATGTCCCCTCCCCCCTCAGCCCCGATCCGGGGTGGTTGGCTTGAGAAGAAGGTCAGCATTCTACCCTTTGAAATTAGAGGCTGACCAGAGAAAGTTGTGGGAGAGGTTGTATGAAAAGCGACGAGGTAGGGGAGAAATCGGGCTATCTGAAGGAAGGAAGAGAGGCTAAGCTGGGGCCGGACGGAGCGCTGGATCCCGTCAGCACGGCGGCCAGGATGGCAAATCGCCGCGCCCCTTACGGGGGTGTAAAAAGAGAGGAAACAAGTTTTTTTGAAGGAAGGAAGAGAGGCTAAGCTGGGGCCGAACGGGGTGCTGAGTCCCGTCAGCACGGCGGCTAGGATGGCAAATCGTCGCGCCCCTTACGGGGTAGGGTTAGTCTAAATTTTTCGGCCCGCTACAGCGTTTCAAGCCAGCGGGCTCGAAAATGCCAGGTAACCCGAAAGCACCTCCAGAGAAGGGGGTGAGTCACCTACACTCGTAGGAGAGGAGTGTCTCCTCCCTGGTTAGAGAAATATGGAGGGTTCCTTGCGCAAGCACAGGGGTGGGGACCTCCATTTTTTCTGTGTAGCTGCCCGAGGGTGGCTCCGTCAATGGACAAGGGGAAATTGAGGGAAGGTTTTTAATTTTCTCATCATTGGGATGGTGACCCTAAATTTTTCACAGGATGCATACACCCATCACCTCTCACAGTAGCCCACCATGCAATGTGTGCATTCAGGCCTGGCAGAGCCAGCTGCCGCCATTCAGGACCACCCCTTCCTTCTGGTGGCCTGGTCCCTCGGCATGGCAGCTCCACCTTGGACACGCGTAAAAAGAAATAGATGGTGAAGGTAGAAGGAAAGGGAAGGTGAGGAAGGTATGGGTGGGGATGAACTAGGTTGTTAAAAATCCACCACCTCAGACCGGAGCTCAGGGGTTAGGGAACGTTGTCCCCTTCCCCCTCAGCCCTGATCCGGGACAGGAAACAAGTGTTTTGAAGGAAGGAGAAGAGGCTAAGCTGGGGTCCCCTCCAGCTCCAATCTGGGATAGTTGGCTCAGAAGAAGGTCAACATCTACCCTGAGAAAATAGAGGCTGACCAGAGGAAGTTGTGGGAGGTTGTAGGGGAAGTTAGAAAGTAGGGGAGAAATACAGGCTGTCTGAAAGAGAAGAGGCTAAGCTGGGGTCGGACGGGGTGCTGAGTCCCTTCAGCATGGTGGCCAGGATGGCAAATCGTCGTGCCTCTTACGGGGTTGAAGATACAAATAAAATGCAGTAAAAAGGCAACAACTTTAATTTATAACAGATCTTTTATTTATGAACAAAATATAAACAAATACCACAATAGGCATTTTAGCTAGAATATGTAAAAAGAAAGATTTGTAAACAGTTTTGTGGTTAGGAACATTAAAAAAATATATATAAGTTAGTGTCACTAGACTACGTGAAACACCAGGGATTAGGAAGGTCTACCATTCTCCTGAATCTGAGCCTCATAACATAGATAGTCAATCCCCTTGCAAGGTTTTATAGTGGAAAATAGGTATTACTTAATTGTAAGGATGTTTGCATTTATTAAAAGTCTAGAATCATAATTTTTTGCAATAATAACATGATAGGAAGATATAAACAATAAAAATAATGTTTAAGTAACAAAGGAGAATTCTATAATTTTATACTCCTCTCCCCGTTATAATAAAAAGGTTGCAATATTTATAATAATTACATTTTAAAACTTTGACAAAATAGATTCTAAAAGAATTAACTAATACTATTTTAACTTTATAAAATGCTAAAGACCCCAAAAAGCATTCATTATAAGCTTAGAAAGCACACTTTTTTAAATAAAAACTCATAAAATATAACAATTAAGAAGCTAAGATGTAATAGATTTAATCTAGAAAATCTAGAAAAAATTCTTTGGTTGATTATAGAAATATTAAACAGTAATAAATAAAAAGTATAACAATAATTTTACAGAAAAGTTACGATAACCTATTAAATGTATCAGAGTCAATCAGTTAACTTCTAACATCTCTGTATACAAGCACTGTTTTACTCAATAACAAATAAATTAAATGTACAAGAAAAAAACACTGTCTTGGAGGATAAAGTTTACTAGACTGGGACTAGTTTTGATATGTAGTTTCCTATAATGGCTGAAGATGATATGGAAAACTACATATTGAAACTAGTCCCGTTCTAATAAACTTTATGCTCCAAAACAGTAGTTTCTTGTATATCTCTCTATACACTACATCCACATGATTGTGACCAGATTACTACCATAAATCTATCATCCATCCAATCCTTGTCCAAATGCTTGATCATATAACTACAATAGATAATATCAATATTAAAAAAATGTATTATCAATATCTAAAAGCAATGCCCACAATTATATTCTCCCGATGTATCCAATAGAAAAGAAAATTATATATTAAATACTAGAGAAAGTAAATAATAAAAATATACCTTTTTTTCTTACTGGGGACATACAGTTTAATGTTGAATCTGAACCATGGACAAATAGTGTATACAGCTGCCATATAATGTAAGCATAAATTGGCATTTTATCCAGTGACTAACCATAATGTGTGGCTAAATTTTGCTGAAATCAAAAGCAGTTTCCTCTTGGCTAAGTCTAGCCTGCAGGAAATAGACAGAAGAGAGATCAATTTTAAACTATGAATCACTGAAATTTCTTTTTGTAAGGATCTGTATCTAAGAGATTTAATATTATTTAAAACAAATAAAATTTACAAAATCTATCATAATTTAATTGAAAAAATGAAAGGGTAAGATTCTCATATATGGTCCATGTATGCTCAATAATGTAGTATTTGGTGAAATGGTGACAAGTTTTGATAGAAATAAAATATGCAGCATCTGCCACACACAAAATTGCTATTAGTTATGCATTAGGTTTACTATAGTCTGTCTAGGTTCAGAATAACAAAAAAACTATGTAGCCAAATAAATCAAGGTTTTGATTTGTAAAATTCAGTTCTTAATTGCCCACCATCTGAAACAAACACTATAGCACAGGGATAAATGTAAAATGATTTGAGATTCTTTCATCTATGGACAATAACACCAACAATTGTTTATATCAACAATCGCACTATTTAAAATAGCATTACCATTTCATTTTTATCAAAAGAAAAAATAAATTGGTAGGAGTTTTACACCCATCTGTACTAATTTAAAATATTTTATTTTTTAGTAGGGACCTACAATTAAAGCTGGAACACACTGAAATAAAAAAGAAATAAAAAGTAACGAGAGAGCAATAAATTAAGATTAAATTTTAAGAAAATATAATCACTGGTTTATGGAATTCTTGGATGAACATCTATTTGTGACAATTGTGAATTTCATTTGGATAAAATGACAATGAATGGTACATGATTGTCGAAAAGCAACAATATTCACAACAACTAATGGGTTAGATTTAAACTTCAGTATAAAGATGACTTAACTGCAATAGTTTAATATATATATATATATATATATATATATATATATATATATATATACAGTAAACCGTGGATATAACGAACCTCAATATAACAAATTTTGGATATAACAAACCAAATTTCTTGCTGAACTCCATCGGGTTTAACAAGCAAGCATTATGACCAGCTTCAGTGAGTGTTGGTGTGTCACATGTCTCCTACAGTGCAAGGTTCGTATGAATACTATGTTGTGTAGTCCACTTAACTTTATTAGTAATTACATACATATTATATATCCATAACGAACTTGGTTCATTATTTCCATTGCTTTTAATGCCCATCAAGTTTAACGAGCGACTCCCCGCCCCATATAGTTTGTTATATTGAGGGTTTACTGTATATTGAATAATGTCTAGATCGGTAAACTATAAATACAAAAATTAACTGATTAGTAAATGAGGCAAGGTAAGAGGAGGGCGGGTTATGGTGCATTTGGTGGGCAAGCTGGTTTCTGGCTGGCGCTGGATGTTTATTTGGGGTTTTTGCTTCCACATTGTGATGGCTTCAGCCATATGCAGTTGTCGTACATATATATATATCTTGTAACAGTAGGATAATAAAAGCTAGGTTCAAATCAAGTCTTTGGGGCTAGAGGATGGTGGAGTGAGTGGTCTCAGCAAAATTTAGAGACTGCTTCAAATGTTACCACCATTCCAAATTTATATTTTCTTCAGTCCACTTTCTTCTCCCTCTCTTTAACTGGTGAACTTGGGTAGGCAGAACTTAGCTCTCTTTCTTTTTAGTATTTAGCCATATATATCATAGGTTAGTATATCTATTACACTATCAAATGCCATAATTAAAAGATAGTGTAGCTGAGTAGAAAACACAGGCTCCTTATTGAATGAAGTTAAATTACACTAAGTATGATAGTTGCAAGATGGAGGTCCTGAATCAAGCTTACTTTGTGGCAGCTGCCAAATGCTATAGTGACCCCATAGACCAAATGCACACATTAAACTATAGGTCCCTACTAAGGCAGGTATGAGATGGTATAAATTGGTGGTAAAAACTACTAAAACATATTACTTAGAAATCATAGAGTTCAAATCTTGTTGAAATAATGAAATAAATTTCATATTAAATAGCAGAGCAATTGAGAGCATGCAAGTACAAATTATGAACATTGATTGAACAGAACCAATTAATGTTTCACTGTGAAGGAGCAGCAGGGCTCCACAAGTAATGAAGTTTGTAGGTAATCTAAACCAGTTCATAATACCTGCCCTTAGGTCTTCAGGAATCACCTGTGATCGAAGGTAACCAATGGCAGGGAAATATATCCCCACTGAAACCTCATACAGAAGAAAAGAAAGAAAAGAAAGTATCACATATTCATTATTTTTGACAGTTGTAAAAATACAAATTGCCATAGAAATAATCGCTATTCCAACTGATAACATGAGAAGGGATTCAGAAGAAAACCTTTTAGATAGCAAGATACTATACAAACTAGAGCCAATCATAATGCATATCATGAAACAAGAAAATACCATACCTAAGGGGGGATGAATCGAGTCTAATATTGGTGTCCATTGAAATACAAAGATATACATATTACCTTCAAATAATGCCTGAACAATTCCAAGATAGAGTACAGCTTCAGTGAACAAAATTGTTCTCAATCCACCCATACAGGACTTACTAATGTTAGTGTGCTCATTACCATAATTTTCATTCCAATTTCTGATGATAAGTATGCATGCACTCAAGAGAAAGGGAATAGCCAACATGAAAGGAGCTACAGGCCCAAACTTCAGGTTCTCTGCAAAGAGATTTGCAAAAATGCCAGCATTAATGGCAAGCAACCCATTCCAAAATGTGCTTCGAGAAAAAGTAACAGATATCCACTCTGATGGAAAATCATATATCTGGGTATGTTCATAAACATACCATGACTCAAAGGTAGAAAACAAGAGTGATGTAGAAATTCCTCCAAAAATACGACCAATCAACAACCAGAAGAATTCAGGGCTTAATTTTGTTAGACAACATAATGAATACATAATACAAAATACAACAGCCATTTTCTTACGACCAAACTTATCTGCAAAAGTCCCAGTTAAAGTTCCAAACATTCCACTACTTGCAAAACCAATAATGTATAAAAATGCAATGTCAAAGCTCCCAAAACCATAGGTGGCATAGAGCTTATAAACATAGGGTCCTTGTAACCAGTCAGAGAAAAGAGCCATAAAATACACACTAAAAAAGGAATGCTGGAATTTTTTGAACTGTGGGTTGTTTTCAGAAGTAAGCATAGGCTTTGTTTTTCTTGCTAAAAACTGAAAGCCAATAGCTACAACTGCCAATGCACTAAAAGTTCCACAAATCACTGCTTCCATTTTTCGCAAAATAATTAATGGTATAAATAGATGTTAGCTGAAAAGAAAACAAAAGTGGGGTTAGAAATATAAAACATCTATTAAAAAGTAAAGGTTACAAATACATAAAAAAAACCTCCCTTGAATTTAAAGTGCAAACCAATGAATGAGGGCATATCATGCAGGAAATTTTAAGAAGAGATCTCAAAAGAAGATAGAGAAAGTGAAAATGTGTAGAAGATATATAGCTAGAGGTTTAGTGCATCTCTAGTATGAAACAGTTGTTTATTCTTTTGTACTATCACTTTATTCTTCTCAACTTCTCCAAATGTTTTCTCTTTATCTTAAACCAGAGCTTTCTATCCATTCGCACTTTCATTTGTTCCTTTTCTTACCAGTCTTCATACCTATATTATGCTTCTTGTAGTATATTGTTAAATTTGCTCCACTTATCTTGTGTTTAAATCCTGTGACAGATATTGGGTCCAGTCTGTGTGAGCATGAAACTCAATACGCCATTATCACACAGAATTTCTCTGGTTGAGACAGACCAGCGCAGCTGTGTTTAATTTGGGGTGTTCTATCAATGTCTTCCCCCCCCCCCCCAGTTTGATAACACTGTCCCACTCCCAAATGGCAGCCATGTCCATCTTCTCCCTCTTGGGGTAGAAGGGAATCTCTCTTATTTCCCATTCGCCTCATTGATGCCCAAAATTATCAAGGTTCATGTTTGCTTAAGCCGTGTCAGAGATCCCTTGGGAACCTCGCTTAATTCCCTTTCGCCTTATCGCTGCCTAAAATTATCAAGGTCCATGTTTGCTTAAGCCACATCCGATATCCTGTTAGGATGCCCTTGCTGCACGCAGCCCTTTGTCGACCATGGCTCCAATTTAAGGTGATGTCTGCAAATCCTCAGCTGATAGAGAGAACCCGAGCTTCTTGCCATCCAGACCCAATATCCGTCTCCTGTGAAGTGGTCCCCTCGTCCTTGTGATCTTGTCAGCAGATCGTCTTCATGTAATCTGCCATGATCAGAGGTTTATACTCCGGAAGATTGTCCCGGGTCTCTCTCGTCTTACTACATTGGTTGAGACTTCCTGCCATCTGCAGACAAATCTTGATTTTGTGATTACTTCTCCTTGGAGCCAAGGTAATCTCAACCCCTGTCGGAGTCTCTCTGGATGCTTCCGCATCGAGAACACATCGATGAGGATCTGGCCATTGGTTTTCCATCTCCCCAGTTCATCCTCCAGAGGTAACCAGTTCTTTTCTCGTAAGTCCCCTTGTGGTGGAGCGAATGTGAATTTGTGTGTGAAGGGCCATTCTCCCACCCCTTTCCCAATGCCTTCTCTCTCCCTTTGTAAGAATGTGTATGAATGGAAACATTTTTTTTGTTTTTTCTTTTATATATAAATTGATTTTCATGTTTTGTATAAAATGGGGGGTTTTTTTCTTCCGCAGCTAAATGCTAAATATTTTTTTTGAAAGACCACTCTAGTAAATTTAATTGCCACCATTGTAGACAGTTTTGGGAACAGTATGAATGATAGTGTTTGAGCAGAATGAATCTAGTGTAGCTGATTTTTCTGGTTTTACGAATGGTAAGGGTAGAGCTGAGTTTGATGTGGAGGAGGAGGTGACTGACCTTTCTGGCTTCTGGTGGGAACTGATTGAAGGGGTTTCTGGTGTAGGCGCTGAGAGTAGAGGGGATGTGAGTGATTTGTCTGTTTCACAAAAGTGTACCTTGAGTTGGATGAGAGGTGTGAATGAGGAGCTGATGAATGGGGGTATGAAGAGTGAAGATTCTGAACAGAAGAGTATGAAAGAGTTCTGTCGAGAGATGGGAGAACTGGTAATGAAGGCTAAGAGTATGGTGGATTATATTATCAATAGTGACTAGGAGACTGACGAACAACCCTGACAGATGGCTATGCTTAGCCAGGGACCAGTAGACGAGTATGAATAGGCAGGATTGAGTATAAAAGCTACCAAGAGTAAGGATTGAGAGTATTGTGAATGACTGTGGTTGAATGGCCTAAAGAAGGAGGGGTGTGGTGGAGCGAATGTGTGTGTGTGTGAAGGGCCATTCTCCCACCCCTTTCCCAATACCCTCTCCCTCCCTCTGTAAGAATGTATGTATGAACGGAAACATTTTGTTTTTTCTTTTTATATATATAAATTGATTTTCATGTTTTGTATAAATTTTTTTTCAACTAAATGTTAAATATTTTTTTAGATAAACCACTCTAGTAAATTTAATCACCACCATTTGTAAGGAGTGGCAGAGACTGTAGGGTTGAAATAACCAACTAATTATTGTAAGTCTCCCACCAGGATGAAGAGGGATTTGATAGCCTCAAGACATGACCAGATTGCAATATTGTACGAGCTCAAAGGTGCCCGTTTTTTTTTTTTTTGTAAAATGCTTGAGACGCTAATACCTACCTGGGTAACATGTAAGGCTTTTTGGTCCACTCATTTGCTTTAGGCCTCTTGTTACTGACTTCTTTGTTTATTGTGTTATCGGTTGGTTGATATTGCCCCGGCAGATATTTTTTTTGTTGTTTGACTTTGCGTATCTTCCTTTTGTATATAGAGTCTAATTAAATATTTTTTTTGTATAAATTTTGATTGGTATTCATCAGATAATATTAATTGTGTATATAGGAAAATTAGCTATCTATATTTTTGTGTGCATAAGTAATGGGACCTCTTTACCCCACATTTTTGTAAGTAAAGGACTGTACATAGAATCCATTTCATTTCTCCCTTGATTTCTCACGTCCGAATTGTGTAGGAAGCAGGTTGGATTAACTAGATTTTCGGCCTGCTGCACCATCTCTTCATTCCCAGTCCTAAGAAGAATTCCCCATTTGGTGTAACGCCAATAGACTACTTTTTCATTCAATCCAACTTATTGGATCACTTATATATTTTCCCGGACCTAGTTTCCTTAATTTTTGCCTGTCATAATATTCTTTTGTCATATTGATTATTATTTAGATTTCCATATTTCTCTGTACCCTTATTCTTGTTATTTGTATTAGTTTATTTTTGAAGAGGTGTTTTATCTTTTGAATAACCTTTGAGAAGAACCTGGCAAATATATTCCCATTTAAAGAGCCAACCTAATAATATGGCACTCTAATTAGAAGCTACTTACCTTTCCCCAAGTCAATGGTACCCGAATGCAGTGCCGATAGTGGCATAACATAACATAACATAACATAACATAACATAACATAACATAATTACACGGATGACAAAAGCCACAAGGGCCTATCAAAGGTCATCCGCCTCCGTCAAAACCCACCCACAAAAAGCACCATCACCAGGGGAAGACAAAATCAAAGTCCCCCACAATATAATATAACGGATGACAAAAGCCACAAGGGCTCATCATAGGTCATCCGAGTCAAGCGGCCTCTTTTTCAAGGCACCCAAACTCCCAGGAAAACTACATCCAGAGGATTGCATCCAGAAACAAGGGTATCACCAATCAAGGCTTGTCAAGAACTAAATCATGCAGCTATAGATATATACAAACAATATTAATATATACAAAACTTAGGAACCATCACAACCTTCCCTTCCCATAAACTCATCCAACCTACTCTTAAATACATTTAGATTTGGACTACCTACTACCCTCTGCGGCAATTTGTTCCAGAAGTCTACCACTCTATTGGTGAAAAAATATTTTCTTAAATCCAACCTACACCCTTGCTTTTTAATTTTCAAGTGGTGACCTCTAGTCCGATTTCCATCATCTAACTCAAAAAACTTGCTAACATCCAATTTATCTATCCCGGAAAAAATTTTAAACAGCTCAATCATATCCCCTCTCACACACCTCCTTTCGAACGAGAACATATTTAATACCCTCAGTCTATCTTCATATTCAAGGTGCCTCAGGGAAGGAATAATCTTTGTTGCCCTCCGTTGCACTGACTCAAGAAGGTTAATATCGTGTCTAAAATGTGGGGACCATGCCTGTATACAGTACTCTAGATGTGGCCTAACATAAGAGTTATAGAGTTTAAGAATAACCTCCTTACTTTTGTAACTGACATTTCTCTTAATAAAACCCAGCACTCTATTTGCCCTATTTCTTGCTTCAATACACTGCTTAGAAAACCTTAATGACTTATCTATTACTACTCCTAGATCTTTCTCATCCTCTACTGAGCTCAGCCAATGCCCATCCATTTCATAGTTAAATTCTCTATTATCTTTTCCCATGTTAATAACTTTGCACTTATCAAGGTTGAAAGTCATTTGCCACTTATGTGCCCAGGATAACAATTTATTTAAGTCCCCCTGCACTTTAAAATTATCATCAATATCTTTAACTACAGCTGCTAATTTGGTATCATCCGCAAAGATTGACACTTTATTATTAACTGCCTCCCCAAGATCGTTTATATAGATGACAAATAATAATGGACCGAGAACTGATCCCTGAGGAACCCCACTGATAACATCCCTCCACTCTGACTTTACACCATTTAGCACTACCCTTTGCTTCCTGTCTTTCAGCCACTCAGCTATCCAATTTGAAACACCCCCACATATCCCAATCATTTTTAATTTATGAACTAGTCTCCTGTGTGGTACCTTATCAAATGCTTTACTAAAATCTAAGTAAATTATATCTACATTCTCTCCCTTATCTACTTGATCTGTTACAAACTCCAGAAAGTCTAGTAAGTTAGTCAAACATGATCTACCTGATCTAAACCCATGCTGAGCATCGCTGATTAACCCCTCCCTCTCTAGATGTTGGCAAATCCCTTTTTTAACTATTTTCTCAAGAATTTTACAGACTACAGGAGTTAGGCTAACCGGTCTAAAGTTATTTGGATCCTCTTTACTACCCTTCTTGAAAATGGGGACTACATTCGCTCTCTTCCAATCATCGGGTATTTCTCCATATTCCAATGACCTAGTATATAACTTGTCCAGAGCTATTGAGATACTTTCTACCCCTTCTTTAAGTATCCTAGAATGAATATTATCAGGGCCGGAGGCCTTGGTAGTATCTAAATCACCTATTAGTCCTTTTATCATCCTCCGATCCACACAAATGTTAGTAAACACCTCTTTTCCTGACCTATGAGTACTATACATAGGACTATTTAGTTTCTCTTTTGTAAATACTGATGCAAAATGACCATTTAGTACCTCAACTATTTCCTCATCAGTTTCTCTCACAAACCCTTCATATTTGATAGGTCCTATTTTAACTCTGCCACACTTGTTATTAATTTTATAGTAACTAAAGAACTTTCTAGGATCTTTGTTGCTATCCTGAGCTAATTTAATTTCTGACACCCTTTTGTTCTTCTTTATAATCTTATTTAACTCATTCCTAGCCATTCTATAATCACTTAAATTTTGAATATTATTTTCTACCTGTAATTTTTTATATGCCCTTTTCTTCTCTGAAATTTTTCTAGCTATCTCCTGATTCCACCATAATGGTTTCCTACTTTTGTTCCTAATGGCCTTCATTGGGATACATTGTTCTTGGACTACATTTATTATATGCTTGAAAGTATCCCACATCCCATAAGCATTTTTACCTCTGAATTCTATATCCCAGTCTACCAAATTTAGCAAGCTTCGAAGTTTTACATAATCTCCCTTATGAAAATTTGGAACTTTTTCAGCATACAGTAGTATGTACCTTTAGAGACTTTTTGGCCACACACTTTTGTCCCTCTCAACACAGTCAAAGCAAGAGCTTTTTATAGGCTGGTAAGGAACCAGTTAAGCAGCTGCACAATCCAAGTGGATTCTAAATGGCAGGGCAAATAGAATGAGGCAAATTAGCTATAAAAGAGGAAGAGGACCACTGTGATAAAAATTTTAAAATGAGGGTTTAAAAGATTCCTCTGCCAGAAGGCAAGGGATTATTAAAAGGGTCAGGAAACAGGATGACCAGAGTGTGATGAAATGAGGGCCTTCTAGTAGAAGATTGTTCGTCACCACAAATGTGACAAAGGGGCACCTCTAAGGACTGTAGTCTTTGAAAGCTTGAGGGCCAAGAGCAGAGAGACTTTTTGATTTTATATAATTTGAGTGATGAACATCCATCCCATTTGTCCTGCCACAACTGATAAATATATTCGCTTATAAGGGAAGAGAAATCTCGAAAAAGCAGTGCAGAGTTATCCGGGGACACAGAATAGGCTGAATTGGCAGGCTGATCAGCCCTCTCATTGCCCAGGGACCCAACAAAATATAACGATATCGGGACGCATTCTAGACCAGTCAGTTGAAGATTTCTGTAACTAAGGGATGGAAAGCATTAAAAGAGAGAAATGACAAAATATTTAAAAGCTAAAATTTGGATTACTCTAAAAGCTAAAAGAATGGCTGAAAGTAGAGCAGTAATAATAGAACTGCTAGTGGGAGAGACAAAGTTAGAAACTTTCCTGAGTAGGTGGCTGCAGGACCCATGACACTTTTTGACTTGGAACCATTCATGTATATCAGGCCGTATTGTATATGCAAGGTTGCCTGCTCTAGGAACAGGCTCTTAAGGATAAAATGGTCAACAGATGACTTGGCTAGGATCCATATGTTGGTACAAACTTTTGAAGGAGAAGCACACCAACTAGGGTTCAGCGACAAAGGAAGAGCAAAGACACTTAGAGCAACCAGGTTAGAGAGATGATCTATCCAGAGATACATAAAACTTGGATCCGTAGTTGAGCTTCAAAGAAAGAAAGGATCAATAAAAAAGTAAGGCAATAGCCCTATCAGTGCTGAATGTTACAGAGGGAAGAATATCCATGCTGTGGGTACAAGAGACCTTAAGGTTGCTAATATCAGCCTCCCAGATGAGGCATTGGTCAAATACAAGATCAAGGAAACGGTGCGACTCCACCACTTCAAGGCAAACCCCATTAAGAAACAAGTCTGAGGCAGAGTGGAGCTGTGGATAGCGGCAGAAATGGACCAGCTTAGTCTTGGCCAAGAAAAAACAAAGCCAGTGAGATTTGGCATAGCCAGAGCTGCTGTTCAATGCCTGTTTGAGTAGATGCTCTAGAGTTGGCATCTAAGCCATGTCACATGAGATTGAAAGAACATCCATGTAGTGAGAACATCTTCCAGCAGCACCGAGGTGATGCCATTGATTTGATACTCAGGGCAAAGATTGTTACACTGAGGACACTTCCCTGCAGGACATCCTCTTCCTGCTCCATTGGGCCAGAGAGGGCTCCCCCCCACCTGTAAATGGAATTGACGATCTCACAAAAATTCAGATATAAAGATTGTCCCCTCACCCCCACTGTGTGGGGTCTCCATGATACTGTATTGCCATGAGGTATCGCAGGCCTTCTCCAGATTGAAAAACACTGGCATAAGTAATGCTATCTATGAAGGAAGGCTTCGCAGATGGCATTTTCCAGTTGGAGCAGAGCATCCATGGAGTGGAACTTGCGAAAGCCGCACTATGCAGAAGACATGTGGCCTCCACTATCCAGAAAAAGGGTAATCTAACATTTACCAATTTCTCCATCAACTTGCACAAATGCAGGAGGTTGGAGTGGTCTCTCCCCGGTTTGCAAAAATCAAGCACAGTAACAATTCCCTTGGAGCAGGAAGGATACCTTCTATCCAGATCATGTTTAACAAATCTAACAGAAATGCCATGCCTTGCTCTCTCAGGTGGCGAAGCATGACATATGGGACATGTCTGTGCATGAAATGAGTGGACTGCAACTCACTCAATGTAAACTTATTGTTGAAGGGTTCTCTGCCTCTGTAAGTACAGTTGGTGGCCTTTTGTGATAGCATGACATGCATTGAATGCTGGCAGAGCAGCCTCACAGCTAGAGAATGCGGTTGGGAAGGACTCCACCAAGTATGCGGGGTCCCATTCTCCTGGAGGTCATGCAAGAACTTACACAAAATCGTTTTGACTCTTTTCAACATCTTTGATAGAGGGGTCTTTCCCATTAAGTGAAGACATGTATGCTCACCAGGAAGAGCGGACAGCATGCTTTGAAACATACCGGGACCTTGCCCCTAAACCTAAATCCTCACTGCTTCCCGACACCTTAAGCGACCTTGGAGCAAATCAGAACTACGTAGCCAACCTCAGGATCTGCTACAACTATAGAACCTCACAACCAACTTACTTTTCACCAACTGCCGGCATGGTTTCTCCCTTCTCAGCTGGACCAGATAGCTCATTCCTTGGTGTGCTTCCCTATAACTACATTTATTTAACAATGATGTCATAATTGCCTTTTCTAATTAGCATCATAATACCTCCTCCTCTACAATCCCTGTCATTTCAATAGATGGAGTAGTTTAAGAAATTAACATTTGACTTGGTGCACAACCAGGTTTAGTATATACAGCATATAAGGTGTATAATATTATAAAGGTAGATTTTGAATTTAGATAGGTTGGAAAGAATACTTTGTTCATTTCACTGAAAAAGTTATATTTTTATTTGCTGAACCATAATTAGTTTTTTTTAAAAGGAAGAATCTGTATCCTTACATGCAGTTCTTTTATTTAAATTCTTAATTTTTGAACAACTTTTAGCTTCATTATTTTTACTAGTAGGTATTGCTGTAGCTTTATTCTTGTGCTAAATTTTAGGTTCATTTTTAAAAGGTATGATTCATTTTTATTATTGACAAGCTTTCAAAAATTTAGTCAGTTGTTTGTGAATTGACTGAGTTTACCTTATTTATTGAAATACAGTGAGTGGGTTTATTTTCAGTTCACTTTACTGTGTCAAAATCTGTTTACTGTTGGAATTAGAACCTGTATCAGCTTTATTATTTTCATTCATATGCTTATTCTAGAACACATTATTTAATTGAGAGTTTGGGTTTAATTGCATTATTGTTTTTTTTTGCTTCCCTTACAGACTTTTCCTTACCAGACCTCAATTTTGGCAGGCACTTTGTTATAAAGGTCTATTATTAAAAGATATACACTATATTGCACATTCACTAATTAAGGCTGAGAAATTTCTAATTATGACATGACAAAAAATAGATTGGCAGCCATCTTGGGAGCCACATTGTTAATTGGATTTTGTTTGGGTTTTTTTAAGGGGCTATCTAATGACTGCCCACTTGGGCATAAAGCACTGCAATCAAACAGCCTATTAAAATAAAAATTTGAAAACAAAACTGATAAAATTGAAAGATGACAACAATTAGGACGCAAGCTCAGATGTCAGGCTAAGTCCCCCTCCCCCCGGTGCAGGAGCATGCGACATACAAAGAAAACAATAAAAAACAAACAAAACATAATTAAATAAAAGGGAGAAGCCCGGCCTCCCCCCAAAGGTCAACAAGGCCATGAGTCAATGTGCACGCACTTGTCTGGAGTACAAGGGACAGGCGGTAGCAAACCCAACAAACTCGGTACCGGGGCAGTCATCACAATAGGGCGCAGGCGAGCACTTCATCAAATAGCGGTGCGTCACACGAGTGTGTCCGATTCGGAGATGACAGAAAGCGACCTGAAGCTGATGCGGCATTGGGGGATAGGTCCATGGGAACAGTCACGGCGCAACTTTAAGTTCATTCCGACCGTCTCCCATCTTCTTTGCCAAGCAGTCCGAAGAGCTGCCTGTATTCCTGCTATGTAGTCTGTATGAGGAAGAGCGAAACACTGGTCTGGTCAAAGAGTCCCCGCAATTCCTACATGTCCAGGAACCCAGCAGAAGATAATCTCAACATCCGCCTGGCCTCACGGATATCGCGAACCAGAGGATACAGAGATTCCAATGCCCCGAGAGCACTCAGGGCACTTTGTGAGTCGCTATAGATCACAATCCGGTCTCCAAACTGGGCACATCGTGTAATCTCCCGTACTGAGTGGTGTATTGCCACCAACTCGGCCGTGAAGACAGACACAGCTCCTGGCAGAGCCCCGCTGACTTCAAACAGATGGGATACGGCATGGAAGCCAACCTCCTCTTGGGACTTGGAGCCATCCATATACACTGGCACGGTTCCAGCATGACACGAGGTGTGCTCCAAAAAGGTCAAACGCAATACTACGGCGCTGTACAAGCTTTGGGAGCAGATGCGTGGCGACAAATAGCCAAATGTGGTACCCTCCAGGGTGGCGTCCTGGGCAGGGCCAGGGGCACCACCGGCCCGAGAGCTATACCTAGCTCTCGAAAGTTTCCTGGCCCTAAACCAAAAGGGCTTAGGGTATGACTGGCGTCTCTTGGCGGCATACGCACCATCGAGATCAGCTGCGGAGCAGTGAGAGCTGTTGGCGACTGAGGGAGGCGCCGGGCTCGCGCATAAATATGAGCCACCCAGGTGAGGCGTCTGTCAAATACAAGACCAAGGAAACAGTGCAATTCAACCACTTCCAGGCGCACCTCATTAAGAAACAAATCTGGGTCGGGGTGGAGCCGTGGACGGCGGCAGAAGTGCACCACCTTAGTTTTGGCCAAAGAAAACCGAAACCTGTGCGCTTCAGCATAGCGAGAGACGGGGTTCAATTCCTGTTGGAGTCGACACTCCAGAGTTGGCATCTGGGCCACGCCAAAAGAGATCAAAATGTCGTCCATGTAGAGCGTAGCGAGAACATCTTCCGGCAGCACCCAGGTGATGCCGTTGATGCTCAGGGCAATAAGTGTGACACTGAGGACACTTCCCTGCGTGACACCCTCTTCTTGCTCCATTGGGCCGGAAAGGGCTCCTACCACCCGTGCGCGGAATCGACCATCTCGCAAAAATTCAGATATAAACATTGGGAGGTGTCTCACCAATTGCTCTTTAACAATTTTTGGGAAGTGTCTACTTGGAAGTTCAACATGAAAGCAGAAAGGAAAGGTTAATAGAGATAGTGAATTGAAATTCTCTAGTTCTTAAGAAGCATTTCTAGAAAGCTGTTAAGTTTTTGTTGTGCTCATTGGAAATTTAGGAGGATGAATTTGCAAAGGTTTAGTAATTGTTGGAACTTTTGTGTTGGCTTCTTTTTACCTAATTGTGACAAAGAATCATGAAGTTCATAAGATCTAAAGCACCTGAAGAAGAATCCTTGTGGGGATTCAAAATATTGTGCCACAAAGTCTTCTAGCCTGGTGGAGTTCATAAATAGTAGGACTAATGTCCTTAAAATATTTTAACACTTACTTCAACTTATAAATGTTCAAATGATCTACAGACTACGAATGTCAAATACCAAAAGCAAAAAAATTAATTTGAGTGTCTACTAAAAAAAGTTATTCCAATTTTATTGTTCCTGCCAAATACTGTATACCGAGACAACAAATTCTGTGGCACTGGGACTTTTGTATAGTAATAATGTTTGCCACGTAAAAAACTTTACTTCCCTTTTGGAAGTTCATCTCAAGTCCAGATTATTGTTGCCAGTTTAGCAGGAATTTAGGTTATCTTTTGATGATTTTCTCTGAAAGTGAGACAGCAAAAAAAGTTTATTTGCAAAAAAATGTTTGGCTAAGTTATTTGCAAATCTATAACTGATTCAATTACAAGTTTCTTAGCTGTATTTCAATAAAACTGTAAAATGCACTCTATGATCCACACAGACACCGTCATACTGCTAAGCAGTATCACTTCATTCATAGTCACCTACTGGCTACTAGCCACCCAAAACGCAACTGGTAAATGGACTATCCATTTGGGGTTTGTAATTTAGTTTTCTTTTGCTATTCAAGAATCATGATATAATATTAATTGTATTATATAGTATATAATATGATAAATAAAAACAAAATAATTTAGAAATTACAAAATATCTAGATTTATAAGTAAATTAAATATCTTGTAAGGGGAATAATGATTGGCAACCCTAGGAATGGGTTTTATGGGAATAAGTCATGGTATGCGTTGGATGCGACTCCATCTAAGCCAGGCAGGAGTTTGTCACTAGGTCTTTAAGGCCAAAAACTAGTTACTGATAGTAGTCAGGGAATTACAAGAGTAAAGGGTGAGGCAGGGAAAGGAAAGAGATGCAGAGGAGATAGAGTGGAAGGTATACAGAGGTGCTTGAAGGATAGGGGGACTGAAGTGTTTTTATACCAATGCTCGTAGTCTTAGAAATAAGAAGGATGAGTTATTTAGTTATATTATTGATGAAGGAATAGAATCATGGGTTAATGAAAATAAATTTAAAAACGATGCCAGTGAATTTAAACTACAGGGTTATGATATGTACATTAGGCCTAGGAGAGATTGGACTGGTGGTGGGTTGATAATTTATATCAGAAATTATATGCTAAATGTGATGGTATGTCTACTGAGTACTATAAAATGTTTACTAAGATAGCAGAGGGATTTTTTTTTAAATTTAGGAGCCTATCTGGCAACTGCCCACTTGAGCATAAGTTGCCAGAATCACGACAGCCTAGCACTAGGCTACTTTAAAATAAGAATATGAAAACACAACAATGATAAAAAGGGATTGTAACAATTAGGAAGCAATCTCCGGTGTCAGGGGGAGGTCCCCCTCACCCCGGCGCATGTTATCTACAAAGAAAACAACAAGAACAAAAAAATAAAACCTAGTTAAATAAAGGGGAGAAGGCCAGCCTCCCCCCCAAAAGTCTATAAGTCCGGCAGTCAATGTGAACGAACTCGTCCTGAGTACCAAAGGACAGACGGTAGGGACCCCACCCATCCCGGTACTGGGACAGGTAACGTGCACAAAGATCACCCAGAGTAAGATATTCGACAAGAATGTGCTGAACAGTCTGGGGGATGATGCAGTTGTCACAATAGGGCGCTGGCGAGTGCTCCATCAAATGGCGATGCATCACATGAGTGTGCCCGATCAGAGACAACAGAAAAATGACCTGAAGCTGTCGTGGCATTAGGGGATAGATCCATGGGAACAGTCATCGCACAATGGCACGCAACTTTAAGTTCCCTTCGACCGTCTCCCATCTTCTTTGCCAAGCAGTCCAAAGAGCTGCCCGTATTCCTGCCATGTAGTCCGTGTGAGGAAGAGCGAAATGCTGGTCCAGTCGCAGACTCTTTGGCATGCTCATTCGCCGCAATTCCTACATGTCCTCTTTTTTTTTTAATTTAGGAGCCTATCTGGCGACTGCCCACTTGGGCATAAGTCACCGGAATCAAGACAGTCTAGCACTAGGCTACTTTAAAATATAAAAACAATGATAAAAAAGGAAGATCACAACAATCAGGAAGCAATCTCCGGCGTCAGGGGGAGGGGGACCTCCCCCCCGGCGCAGGAGCGTGCAACCTACAAAAAAAAACCAACAACAACAAAAATACCTAGTTAAATAAAAGGGAGAAGGCCGGCCTCCCCCCAAAAGTCAACAAGTCCACCAGTCAATGTGCACGCACTCGCCCCAAGTATAAAGCAGAGGCAGTAGCGACCCCGATGATCCCAGTACCGTGACAGGTAACACGCACGAAGATCACCCAGAGTGGGACATTCGACAAAATGTGCCAAACAGTCTGGGGGATGATGCAGTCGTCACAATAGGGCGCAGGCGAGCGCGGCATCTAATAGCGAGGTGTCATACAAGTGTGTCTGATTCAGAGATGACAGAAAGCGACCTGAAGCTGTCGCGGGATTGGGAGATAGGTCCATGGGAACAGCCGTGGCACAATGGCACGCAACTTTAAGTTCCCTTCAACTATCTCCCATCTTCTTTGCCAAGCAGTCCGAAGAGCTGACTGTATTCCTGTGGTCCAGTCGCAGAGTCCTTACAGACTCTTTGGCACCCTCATTCCCCACAATTCCTACATGTCCAGGAACCCAGCAGAAGATAATCTTGACATCTGCCTGGCTCGCCAAAACCATGGCATCACAGATATTGCAAACCAGGGGATGCGGAGATTCCAATGCCCCGAGAGCACTCAGGGCGCTCGGTGAGTCGCTATACATCACAATCCGGTCTCTGAACTGGGCACGTCTCGTAATCTAACATACCGAGTGGTGTATTGCCACCAGCTCAGCCGTGAAGACAGATGCAGCACTTGGCAGAGCCTCGCTGACTTCAAACAGAGTGGATACGTTGTGGAAGCTGACCCCCTCTTCAGACTTAAAGCCATCCGTACGAATATATACTGGGGGCTGTACCCCCCCAGACCCCCACAACAGATTTGATGCCCTGAGAGAGGAAGAATTTGAAAGAGATTTGTCTGGTGTGGCCATGCCTGAAAGTAGAATAGGAGGTCGAGTGAGTGAGAGCAGGAGGGAGGGTAATACTAGGCCTAGAGAGAATAGAATGACTGAGGTGATTGTGATGGGCGACTCTCAGATTAGGTATTTAGATAGGAAGTTGGGTGAAAGTAAATGGAAGGGAGTGAGAGTTTGTCTGCCGGGTGCTGGTGTAAATGATGTGTGTGAGAGGTATGATAGGTTGGTGTCTGGGTGTGAGAGGGAAGCAGTTGTGATTACACATGTTGGAGTAAACAATGTAAAGAAGGTGGGTACTTGTGAGTTACGACAGCGGTATAAAAGGCTAATTGAAAGGATGTGTGAAAGTAGAGTAAAAGGCATTGTTTCAGGGGTGCTTCTGAGAATGGTTGTCTCATGCAATGGGGTTGAATGAATATGTGAAAGGTTTGTGCCAGGAGTCAGGATTGGTGTTTGTAGAATGTTTGCAGTGGGTTTATGGGAATAAGGGTTTGTATGCGATGGATGGACTCCATCTGAGCCGAGATGGGGTTGAGGTTTTGTGGCAGGAATTAGATAATGTTATTAGGTCTTTAAAGGCGGGAAACTAGGTTTTGATAGTGGTCAGGGAAATTTAATGGCTCAAAGTGAGGCAGGGAAAGGAAGCAAACACAGATTTGTAGAAGGTAGGCAGGCTAATGGAAGTGCTTTAGGGTTAAATTACTTGAGTAGTGATAGTGGTCTGGAAAATACAAGAGTACAGGGTCGGGAAAGGAGAGAAAGGAGATGCAGAGGAGATAGGCCCTCAGGTGTTTCAGGGATAGGTGGGCTGAGTTGTCTTTACACAAATGCTCATAGTCTTAGAAATAAGAGGGATGAATTATTTAGTTATATCATTCATGAAGATATAGATATAATATGTATAGTTGAATCATGGGTTAATGAAAATATATTTAATGAAAATGTCAGTGAATTTGAACTAGAGGGTTATACTATGAACATTAGTCAAAGGAGAGATAGGACTGGTGGTGGGTTGATTATTTATATCAGAAATAGCATTTCTTCAAATCTAAATAACTCCACAAAAATTCCAAATTTTTATAGGGGAGATTACAATAAATTATGCAGCATGCTAAATCAGTTTAGGTGGGGTATAGAATTCCATGGAAAGAATACTTATGAGAGGTGGGATATTTTTAAGACTATATTAAACATGGTTCAGGAACAGTATATTCCAATGAAGTCTATTAGGAAGAAATGTAGGAAACCATTATGGTGGAATCAAGAAATAGCTAATAAAGTTTCAGAGAAAAAAAGGGCATACCAGAGATTACAAAGTGAGAGTAGTTTAGATAATTTAAACCATTATAGGTCAACCAGAAATGAACTAAATAAGATTATTAAGAAGACCAAAAGGACAGCAGAAATTAATTTAGCTAAAAATAATAATAAAGATCCTAAAAAATTCTTTAGCTATTATAGAATCAATAATAAATCTAACAGTGATAAAATAGGGCCTATTAAATATGAAGGGGTTTTGAAAGAATCTGATGAGGAAATAGTAGGTCTTTAATGATCATTTTGCTTCAGTATTCACAGAAGAGAAACCAGTTAGATTAATTGATGATAATTCTAGGTCAAGGGAAGTAGTGATAAATTCTATTAATATAGACAGAGAAGAAATTAAAGTACTTATAATGCAGTTAAATACTGGTAAGGCATCTGGCTCTGACAACATTCATTCTAGGATACTCAAAGAAGGTGTAGAAAGTATTGCAGTAGCACTTGAGAAGATATTTATTAGATCACTAGAGTCTGGAGAAATACCAAATGATTGGAAATTGGCAAATGTAGTGCCAATTTTTAAAAAGAGAAGCAAAGAGGACCCAAATAACTTTAGACCGGTAAGCTTAACTTCCATAGTCTGTAAAATTCTTGAGAAGATGGTTAAGAAGGGAATTTCTGATCATCTAGAGAGTAGCAGGTTAATTAATGATGCTCAGCATGGGTTTAGAAAAGGTAGATCGCGTTTAACTAATTTACTGGATTTTATGGATTATGTAACTAAAAAATTAGATATGGGTGAGAAAGTTGATGTGATCTACTTAGATTTCAGCAAAGCTTTTGATAAGGTTCCACATAGAAGACTAGTTCATAAATTAAAGCTGCATGGGATATGTGGGAAGGTTTTAAATTGGATAACTGAATGGCTGAAAAATAGGAAACAGAGAGTTGTACTGAATGGAGTGAGGTCAGAGTGGAGGAATGTTATTAGTGGCGTACCTCAGGGATCAGTTTTAGGCCCTTTATTATTTATAATCTATGTAAATGATCTTGGGCAAGGTGTAAATAGCAAAGTGTCAATTTTTGCTGATGACACTAAATTGGCAGCTGTAGTCGAAGAGGTTGAGGGTAGCTTTAAAGTGCAGGGTGACTTAGATAAGTTGTTAGCTTGGGCTCAGAAGTGGCAGATGACTTTTAACCTTAATAAATGCAAAGTTATTAACATGGGGAGAGATAATAGGGAATTTAGCTATGAGATGGATGGATATTGGCTTAATTCAGTTGAAGATGAGAAGGACTTAGGAGTGGTAGTAGATAGGTCACTGAAATTTTCAAAGCAGTGTATTGAGGCAAAAAATAGAGCATATAGGGTGCTAGGATACATTAAGAGGAATGTTAGCTACAAGAGTAAAGAGATTATCCTTAAACTCTATAACTGATATGTTAGGCCACATTTAGAGTACTGTATATAAGTATGGTCACCACATTTTCGACATGCCATCAACCTGTACAAAAGAGGGCAACAAAAATAATACCTTTCCTGAAGCACCTTGAATATGAAGATAGACTGAGGGTATTAAATGTTTTCATTTGAAAGAAGGTGTGTGAGGGGAGATATGATTGAGCTTTTTAAAATCTTTTCTGGGATGGATAATTTGGATTCCAGCAAGTTATTTGAGTTAGAAGGTAGTAATAGAACTAGAGGCCACCACTTAAAGATTAAAAAACAGAGGTGCAGACTGGATGTTAGAAAATATTTTTCACTAACAGAGTGGTGAATTATTGGAATAGTTTGCCACCTGAGACTGTAGACAGCCCAAACTTGAATGTTTTCAAGCGCAGATTGGATGATTATATGGGGATGGAGGGATAATTTCTTACTTTTCGGTATGTACATAAGAACATAAGAAAAGGAGACTGCAAAGGACCATTCATGGCCTACACTTGGCAGCTCCTGTTCCATTCAACACACAAAAGATTTCTTACCAGAGAAAAGTCATCAACATTGTCACCCTTTACACGAGTTCGTCAGATCTAATCTACAATATACATAAAATGCATCCAGAGGATTATGTCCATTCATGCAACCGCAAAATATAATCTACCCACTCCTTAGAAAAATATATACATATGTACATAAAAAAAAGTCAGTCCCATCTAGCAGCTTCATCCATATATTTATCTAATCTATTCTTAAAACTACCCATAGAGGAGGCTTCTATCACATGTCTAGTGAGCCTATTCCATTCATCTACCACACGATTTGTAAACCAATTCCTACCAATCTCCTTCCTAAACCTATACTTATCAAGCTTAAACCATTGCTATGTGTTCTGTCATGTTCACTAAGTATAAGAACCTTACCCAGATCCCCTTTATTATATCCTTTTACCCATTTGAAGACTTCAATCAATTCCCCTCTGACTCTTCTCCTTTCCAATGTATGTAGATTTAGTTTTCTGAGCCTTTCACCATAAGGTAAGTTCCTTAGCCCACCAATCATCTTTGTCATCCTTCTCTGCACAGACTCAAGCATATCAATATCCTTCCTATAATATGGTGACCAAAATTGTACTGCATAGTCTAGATGAGGCCTAACTAGCGCCAGATACAGTTTTAGAATGACTTCAGCACTCTTATTGCTTACACTCCTCCTAATGAATCCCAATATTCTATTAGCTTTATTCTTAGCATTTAGGCATTGCTTTCTAGGACGAAGGTCTGACTTACCAAAATACCCAAGTCCCTCTCACAATCAGTCCTCCCTAAAATTCTCCCATTTAATTTATAACTATTCAATGGATTATTTTTATTGTATATTTTGGGGGACTTTGATTTTGTTTTTGACAGACTCCTATGGAGGCTTTAAATTATATATAGTAGATGCATGGTTGGACATTCCTATGGATTGTTAAATTGTATATTGTAGATGCATGATCTGACAAA
The DNA here is from genome assembly GCA_963969495.1 of Ceratothoa steindachneri. Classification (NCBI taxonomy): domain Eukaryota; kingdom Metazoa; phylum Arthropoda; class Malacostraca; order Isopoda; family Cymothoidae; genus Ceratothoa; species Ceratothoa steindachneri. The sequence continues at coordinate 12,058,476 of OZ018324.1, forward strand.
TTCCTATGGATGCATTATATGGTTGGGATTTGATGGATATGGATGACCTTTGATAGGCCCTTGTGGCTTTTGTCATCCGTGAAATTATGTTATGTTATGTTAATCTCATACATATCCACATCAATGTCTTCAATTACTGGCCCATAATATCCAATATCAAATGCTGGTATATTCAATACATCCTCCTGTATGAACACACCTTTAAATTCTATATTCATTTCATTGGCAGTTTCTAAGCCTGTTTCGGTTATTTCACCATTTTGATTCCTCACTTTAAGTACCTTTTCTTTTATGTTGGTTTGACTCTTCACAAAACTCCAGAAATGCTTAGGGTTTACTTTTATGTCCTCACATAATTTCTTTATAAAAGCTTTTTTTGCCTATCTAATCACACTTGTAGTTAGGTTTCTGACCCTTCTGTATTCTGCAGCTCTCCTTGGTGTCTTCCTAGCTTTAAGCCATTTCCATACCCTTTCTTTCTCCATAATTTGGTTTAACACTTCTTTTGTCATCCACTTAGCTTTTCTTTTTCCAACCTTACATAATATCTTTGGCACATACTTATCTATAAGATCACATAATATCCCAACTAATAATTTATACATTTCATCAACTTCCTTTTCTGTAAAGAGCTCAATCCAGTTAATTTCTGCTAACACTCTTTTCATTCCCACATAGTTAGCTTTGTGAAAATTATATCTAAGATGCTGGCTACTATCTACCTTTTCTCTACCTTGACTTTTCTCTGGTAAGAAATCTTTTGTGTGTTGACTGGAACAGGAGCTGCCAAGTGTAGGCCATGAATGGTCTTTTGCAGTCTCCTTCTTTTCTTATGTTCTTATGTGTCCAGTAAGAGATCACATGCAATCACAGCATGATGACTTTTCACAAATAGGGGAAGCAATTCTAAACCTGTAATGTCATGAGAATCCCTGGTAAAAATGAGATCAAGCCTTGATGGATCGCTTTCTTCTAAATTGTGAGTGACTTCCAAAACATGTTGTTGTAAGAACACATCATTAACACTATCAAGAAAATTTCTTGCATCCAGAATCTGGCCAACACTAGATATCCTGGGCACATAAGTGGCAAATGACTTTCAACCTTGATAAGTGCAAAGTTATTAACATGGGAAAAGATAATAGAGAATTTAACTATGAAATGGATGGGCATTGGCTGAGCTCAGTAGAGGATGAGAAAGATCTAGGAGTAGTAATAGATAAGTCATTAAGGTTTTCTAAGCAGTGTATTGAAGCAAGAAATAGGGCAAATAGAGTGCTGGGTTTTATTAAGAGAAATGTCAGTTACAAAAGTAAGGAGGTTATTCTTAAACTCTATAACTCTTATGTTAGGCCACATCTAGAGTACTGTATACAGGCATGGTCCCCACATTTTAGACACGATATTAACCTTCTTGAGTCAGTGCAACGGAGGGCAACAAAGATTATTCCTTCCCTGAGGCACCTTGAATATGAAGATAGACTGAGGGTGTTAAATATGTTCTCATTCGAAAGGAGGTGTGTGAGAGGGGATATGATTGAGCTCTTTAAAATTTTTTCCGGGATAGATAAATTGGATGTTAGCAAGTTTTTTGAGTTAGATGATGGAAATCGGACTAGAGGTCACCACTTGAAAATTAAAAAGCAAGGGTGTAGGTTGGATTTAAGAAAATATTTTTTCACCAATAGAGTGGTAGACTTCTGGAACAAATTGCCGCAGAGGGTAGTAGGTAGTCCAAATCTAAATGTATTTAAGAGTAGGTTGGATGAGTTTATGGGAAGGGAAGGTTGTGATGGTTCCTAAGTTTTGTATATATTAATATTGTTTGTATATATCTATAGCTGCATGATTTAGTTCTTGACAAGCCTTGATTGGTGATACCCTTGTTTCTGGATGCAATCCTCTGGATGTAGTTTTCCTGGGAGTTTGGGTGCCTTGAAAAAGAGGCCGCTTGACTCGGATGACCTATGATGAGCCCTTGTGGCTTTTGTCATCCGTTATATTATATTGTGGGGGACTTTGATTTTGTCTTCCCCTGGTGATGGTGCTTTTTGTGGGTGGGTTTTGACGGAGGCGGATGACCTTTGATAGGCCCTTGTGGCTTTTGTCATCCGTGTAATTATGTTATGTTATGTTATGTTATTTCATGGTTTTCCCAGCTTATCTCCTTAAAATTGAAATCACCACAAATAAACACTTGAGATTCATTGTTATAATCACCACTTAGCCTTATAAGGTCACAGAGGTTATTCTTCTCTCTTACTGAAGCTGGGGGTCAGTATATTGTCCCAACTAACACGGTCTTATTCTGACATTTAACTTAACACCAAACTACTTCAGCATAAGCATGGTTGTTAAAAAAATTCACATTGCTACTTGAAGATACTAACTTTTTATTCACTAACACTACCACACCACCTCCAGGCGCTGCTTGATTTACTCTGTCTATTCTGAAAACTGTATAATTATCAACATAAAAAATTTCTGAATTATGATGAACACTCAATTTAGTTTCTGTTAGACATACAATATCTGGTTTGATTTCATCAATCAGCACCTGTAGTTCACTTGATTTATTGAAAACTCCATCAGTGTTAGTATACATACATTTGAGGGTGGTGTGGGTGTCTAAAAATTCTTTTTAGAGAGGCATTTGGATTTACTTTCACTTTAACTAGCTTGTTACCCCTAATAATCCACTTACTGTCCTTAATACTCTGTTGTTTGAGATCTTCATTCTTTTGTTTCATGTTATCGACCAGGATTTTCCTTCTGTTTCTATCCTCCTGATTCATATCTCTGAAAATCTGGATATTTCTTATCTTTTCCTCAGCATATTCCCCCAGTTTAGGGGCAGCTCTCAATACCCTATGTGCGGTACTCTCCTGGTCTAATACTACTTTCATTAGCCTTGGGCTTTTGGCTGTCCTGTCACTCTCCTTTTTTCCTAGCCTACCAACTGATACAATTTTACTATTAATATCGATTGAGTCAATTCCCAGAGTATCTGTAAATAAACTTGATATAACCTGTTCATATTTTTTCCTTTGCTCACCCACTGTGGCTTCCGTCTCAGGTACATTGGCTAGCAGTACATTTTTTGCCATGGCTGACGTATCTTTCTCAGTCTCCCAGACACTTCTTACTTTATCCTCAATGGTTTCAGTGACATTATTTTGTATTTCCTCTTTAACCTTGTTTTCCAACTCTTCTGAATTCCTTCTCACTTTATCTTCAAGAACCAAGATTCTCTGTGAATTCTCTTCAATTTTTTGTCTAAAAGGGCCTAACTGTTTTAGAATTTCTTTAGACACTATATTACAATGATTGAGGGAACAAAAGTATTGTAAGTTCTTAACTCCCTCTGCTAACTTAGTAAACATTTTATAGTACTCAGTAGACATACCATCACATTTAGCATGTATCCAAAAACCACAGTAATCACATAATATACCATCGTTTCCCCTTCCTTTTGTAGTACACTTTTCATTACAGTGGCCACACACGTCCCTTGGTTTATCCAAATCCTTATTTATAGAATAATAATTCAAAAGGACTCAAACTCGCATGAATATTCCAACACGGGTGAATGATAATATTTACACCCCCAAAACAAAAAAAAATTTCCGCCCGGTCCGTTAATCTACATATTTACCCTTAAATCCTTGCAGCCATGTTCAAGTCTTCACTCTCAACATCCCAGTTAAAATAACAGCAGAACAGCAATAGCTCAGGAATGAAATCTTCCACACCCATCTCCAACAACAATACAATGCTGTTATATTATAGGTAAATATGTAGATTAGCGGCCTGGCTGAAAAAAAAATTTGTGTGCAAATATTATCATTAACTCGTGACGGAATATTCATGCACGTTTGAGTCCTTTTTGAATTATTATTCTATAAACAATTAGGATTATATACTGGGGGACAGTGCCCCCCAGACCCCCCCAATTTAATGAAACTAAAGATCATCGTAGTGTAGTCCCCCCATTGTGTTTACCCCCACACGAGCCCCCGGTGATGGTGCTTTTTGTTTTTGATCCGCTTGTGTGGTTGGTTTGAATTGTATATTGTGGGCGTGTGATCTGACACAATCCTATAGATTGTTTAAATTGTATATTGTAGATGCATGATCTGACACAATCCTATGGATTGTTTATAAAGTAGTTGCATGATCTGATATAGTCCTATGTAGGTGGGTTTTGACGGATGCGAATCACCTTTATAGGCCCTTGTGGCTTTTGTCATCCATGAAATTATGTTATGTTATGTTTATCAAAGCCTTTCTCTATATCGAGTAAGCAGCAGACATAGCACACCCTTTTCTTACCCTCTCTATTACATTCCGTAGTATATAGATCGTCTATGGCTCTTCTTCCAGTCCTGAATCCATTTTGCTCATCTCCAAGTATCTTTTCAAGTTCATCCAACTCCTTCAGTTTCTTTGGCATGATCCTACCAAACAACTTTCCTATCACACTCATTATGCCTATTGGCCTGTAGCTATTCCGATCACATAGAAAATTTGGAACTGGAGCCACAGGCGGGAGAAGGCCTTTTCCAGAAGTCTTCTGTGACTAAGTGAGTTTTAGAATATGCCTCTTAAGGTCATTGAGGAAAAATGAAAATTTGAATGCGTGGCAAAAGTTTTGTATGGACCGGGGTTTAGTTAATTTGATAGAATAAAGTATTGCGTTTGCATCGGTAGGTCTTGGTAGATCTATCAGACCTATACTTTATTTTTTGCTATGATGCATTTATAAGAAAACCACATGATGGATATAGTAACAAAGAAATATAAAGACTATATTGCTCATCAAAGTTATTTATTACTATATTTATATTGCTTACTAAAGTTAATGAAAGTGGACAGCAACCCTAATAATGTAAACGGAGATGAGTTAAAATAAATTAAATTAGAAAATTAAGTACTGGGACCGATAATATTAGTATATTTGCATTTTAATTTTTTAACGTATTTGGACGAATTATGGCTACGGTAAATTTACGTGGCAAATAAATACTTTCAGACTAGGAATAGAGAGCATTGATCGAAAGGTTACTGGCCTTGAACCATTATGTTATGTTATAGAAGGTGTGGGGAAAAGGGCAGAAAATAAAAGAAAGAAAAAGTAGCGTAGGCAAGTTGCAAACAGCTTTTGTGTTGCCCGACTACTGTTAGCACGGGGTGAATCCACTACACCATCCTGAGGCTCAAAGAAAGACTCATTCAAGCGGAGCAGTTAAAACCTCTCACTTGCACTTTTCGGTACGCTACACAACCTCTTCCTAAAAGCAGAGCGTATTTTGAAGAAAGGCGAGAACGCCGCTTAGAAATGTTATGAGGGCTTGTCCAGAAGATTACATAAGGTAAGACTTTTTGAGAGTGGTGTGGTTACAGTGGTGATTTTTCACCGAATTCTGGTACCTCTCCTAGTGCAGCCAAATGGTTATTTGTCACCAAATTCTTGTACCTCTCTTGGGGCAGCCAAATAGTTTGTTTGGTTCAGGCTGGGTGGCTGTCTGGTATGCCTTCTCAATGAATGCCTTGTATTCACAAGGCTATGACTGCAAAATAGAAAGCTCTCTTCTTGCTTAATAGGATGGGTAAATAGGTGATCGGAGCGTCCTCAAAAGGTAAATGGGATTTTACCTTGGTTCAAGGAATGAGCAGAAAATATCTGGCTGTCGCTGATTTTTTTCTTACAAAATACTACTCTATATATAGTTTTTCTACTTAACCATAAGCGATACAAAATTTACCAATTAGCGATAAGGATCATTTTAATGGACAAACTAACGTCAGCCAGATTTCTAAACTTTAATATAAGAGACACAAAATTGACCAATCAGCGTTAAAATAAATTTTAAGGGAAAGTTTACATTCAAACATAGGCGCTACAAAATTTATCAATCAGCGTTAAGACATTTTTAAGGGAAAGTAGCTTTGTGTAGGAAAGGGGGCAAAGAAAAATAAAGAAATAAAAGTAGCGAAACGTGTTTCGAACGCGCTTCCCGCGTCGCTGGAAAGCCGTTAGCGAGAGCCTAAAACCACTCGGCCATCCTGAATCCCCAAATTACTCATTCAGGCAAAACATTTAAGCCGCTTGCCTGAACTTCTCGCACGCTACACAGGGCCCCTCCTAGAAGCGGAGCGTATTTTGAGGGATTGAGGAGAATGGCGTCAGGAAATGTTATACGAGGACTAATGTTCTCCCTCCCCGGCCTTCCGGGCCTTGGGCACCGTTGTAGATAGCTTTGTGTAGGAAGGGGTCAAGGAAAATAAAGAAAGAAAAGTCGTGACACGAGTTCGAACCCGCGTCCCGCGTCGCCGGACAGCCGTTAGCGAGAGGCTTAAACCACTAGGCCATCCTGAGTTTCAAAATGACTCATTCAAGCAAAGCATTTAAGCCGCTCGCCTAAACTTCTCGCATGCTACAAGTTTACGTTCAAACATAGGGGCTAAAAAATTGACCAATCAGCGTTAAGACAAATTTAAAGGGAAAGTTAACGTTTAGTGATTTTCAGACATACGCTTTACATTAGCTTATCGGTAGGAATTGACTGTATTAATTGCTTAGTAAATTTTTCTATCGTGAACACATGCGTGAAGCCAAAAATGAGGTACGGTCAAGTGAAAAAAATTGACTCACCTCCAAAATCAGAGCCAGGCTTTTGAACAAATTTATATTCCGAGTGTTACGGGAAATCGATAATAGCGGGAAGTGACTTAAAAGTGTCAAATTCACACAAGAAACAGTGAGATGCTTTCAAGATCAACAGTTCGATTGTGTTAAAAATCATACGTTACAAAACAATAAACATAAATTAATTCGTAACTTAGCCACAAACTAAGTGAATTCCAAGTGCCGCAACATTCTGGTGAATTTCAATTCTAAGTGAAGACATATTATAAATAAACAAGTGCCAAACAAAGAGTACACCAAAAGCCATCACAACTGGAACAGGCCCAAGGTACGTGGAACGGACAATAATATTCTTTGATCTCCTACACATCTGTCTTCCTTTCTAAATTTCCAAGGTCCCTAGTAAAAATGCATATCTCAATAAGAGTATATAGTATCTTTAACTGCCAAAATAGTTCGTCTGTTAACACTTAGAGACCCCCTCCCCCCTCACAGACACACCATACAACACACCGCTTCAACAATGGTAACCTTCCTCATTAAGTAGCAAAATGAGAGAAACAACTAGGATTCCACTGCGAGCCCTATCCCGGGAAAACTCGGATAGGGGGAAAGTATTTGCAACTATTTACGGTGAAATAAATATAGCCCTAGTAAGGCTTATAGACGACCCCGAAGGATATGTGGCAATATGCCAAAACGAAAGGGATGTAGAAGCACTAACATCAGAGGAGGCAGTGAACTTGCTCAAGAGCATAGGTCTGGCCCCCAGAATGCCATCCCAGATACTTTCACAAAAGAGCGTAATATGTAGACGCCTTGATCCATGGGTGGGTTCACATGAACCCGATGAGATAAGAGTGAAATAGAGAACAACCATAAATGGGCATTGGTGGGTGAAATAGAGAAGTTTAAAACATATACTCATGTATGTAAGATTGTCTTTAGAGACACCATTCTCAGATTATTAAGCCTTTATCGGCTTATTATTCACTTTTTGTTTTTCTATTTTTCCTTTCTCATATGATTAAGACTTTATCTGTTTACACAGGATGGCCCAAAAAAGCCACAGAGAACGGGCTCCTAACGTTCAACGTAAGGATAACACCTGAACAAGTAGAAATGGAGGAGTTTACTGAGGTACAGATTTGCTTCAATTGTTACAGCCTGGATGACCACTCGACAAGGGTGTGTCCCCAGGAAAAAGAGCGATGCTCGGAATGCGGGTTGGACAAACATAACTGGCGCAGCTCTGATAGTGAGCATAAAAAATGCATAAATTGTGGTGGTATAGATATAGGGTAATCGTGGTATGAACCTAGATAGATACTTCACAACAAACCTATATCTATAAGTTTTTGAGGAGAGTTATTGAATCGTAAAAAAGGCTCGAGCGGCTAAGCTTATGGCGAAGTTAGGCTTAATGGTTGGACACGAAATCGTTAAGGAATGGATGAAATACAACGAAGATAGAACAAAATATATATTATTATAGATTAACAAGAATGGAACATATTTGAAATTATATTGGTTGAATTTGAATTGAATTATACAAAATGAATATGAGCTTAATACTGAAATTTCGTCGTGCTTAAACTTTGTGTAAGGTATTTTGGTAATAGTAAGTAGGCAATGGTAAATAGGTAACAAGGAATCTATATGCTGAGAATGACGAGAGACGAGTGAGTGAGTCTTTTCGCATTATTTCACAAGTGGTGAAATGCGTGTATTTGTATGTGCGTGAAATTCTAAGAGATAAGCAGAAGAGAAAAAGAAAAACGCAGGCTACGCCCAGGTTGCAAAAGCTACCATCTCAGGAACATCCGAAGAAATAACCTTTCTACAAGTCGAGAAAGAGAACTCGACACAGAAAATGGCGTGCATATATCATGCACATATTGCTAATCTGACGAGGACGGGAACATTTAAAGCAGAATTAAACATGATGCTCGGAAATAACGGGATGCCGCAAATGTGGTTCCCGGATAATTCCCTCTCTGGGGAAGTTCTAAAAATGAAATTTATAGAACCTACCCAAGGACAGACGACAGTGCAACCAAATGGAACCAACAATCGGGATCCAAGACTTGCCGCGCAAGAGGCCCGAAGGAAAAATGAAAAAACAAAGAAGAAAACACAGAACAATAACAAAAAACGAGGAAATGAAAAAAACAAGCACTTGCTATAGAAAAGAATAAAGAACGTAAGACAAGCGAACGGAAACGATCTCACAACCAACATAGAAAGAGATCACCAACGTCAATCCCAAGAAAGCAACAAGAAATCAATGCAAAAAGAATCAACCTGAGACTGTACGCTACAGTAAATACACCCTTTCGCAATGAACACTATTCAGATACTATCACAGATAGGATTATTAACAGAAAAATGAAATGGGACTACGAAGACCAACTTCTTTAAAATAAGGTAGAAGAAGCTCTGTACCAAGGCATAGTTAAATGCACCCCGGAGATTTACTATACGGTATCCCAGGCGAATTAAAAAAAAGAAACGTAAAATGCCGGTCTCCGCCACAACAGTATACTATCTCTAAACAAGGCAGGAGGAAAGACTAAAGCCAAAAGAAAGGATCAACGTAAGAAAAGAGCTAAAAAAAACAAAGGAAACAACAAAGACAAACGAGCATGGCTAATATAAACAAAAACCTAAAAATACTATACATGAACGTTAATGGATAGTCCAGAAGAAGCTCAGTACTTGGCAATATTATACGAAAATCAGACCCCAACACAATCCTAATATCTGAACACGGGATAAATACAATTAACAGTAACATTAAAATATTTCAATATTGTGCACATGCAACCAGCCACACAAACGAAGCTCACGAAAAAACGTCGGTGACGTTTTTTCCGGTTTTTACTTTTCGGTGTAATATATTTAAGTTCGGGAAGATAGTTAACTTTGAGTATTAGACATAATACTAAAGGAATTTTTAATTATATTTTGAAAAGTTTATCAGTGTGGCTATTGCTTTGGGTGATGTGAGTATGTCTTTTGATGTAAGCTGTGTGTATGTAGTTTGTGATTTTTGTGGTGTTGAAAGAAGAGCAAATGTATCTGAATGCCCGGTTTGTTATGCGAATATTGCAAATGTGGCTTTGGTAGAGGAGGTGAGTCGGCTGCGTGATGAGTGAACGAGATTAAGTGAGTAGGGATGCGAGTGTACGCATGAAGAATGTGGCTGGGACTAGGAGGGTGGAAGATATGCCTAGACTAGGGACTGGAGATAAAAAAGTGAGTGAAGATGAATGGTGGGTGAATATGGATAGAATAGATAGGTTAGGTCAGATTAAGTCTGTGAGTAAGAGGGACATGGAACCTGTTAGGTGGACTAACAGATTCGATGCCCTGAGAGAGAAAGAGGTTGAAAGTGATTTGTTTGGTGTGGTTGTGGTAGAAAGTGAAATAATTGGTAATTTGAATGAGAACAGGAGGGAGGGTAATGCTAGGCATAGGGGGACTAGGAGAATGACTGAGGTGCTTGTGATCGATGACTCTCAGATTAGATTTTAGATAGGAAGTTTAGTGCAAGCAAATGGAAGGGAGTGAGCGTTTATTTGCCTGGTGCTGGTGTAAATGATGTGTCTGAGAGGTATGATAGTCTGGTGTCTGGGTGTGAAAGGGATGCAGTTGTGATTATGCATGTGGGAGTAAATGGTGTAAAGAAGGTGGGTTCTTGTGAGTTACGAGAGAGGTACAAAAGGTTAGTTGAAAGGCGTTGTTTCATGTGTGATTCTGAGATTGGATGTCGGGATGGAATGGTTGTCTCGTGCAATTGGACTGACTAAATATGTGAAAGGCCTGTATGAGGATTCAGGATTAGTGTTTGTAGATGTTAGGAATGGGTTTTATGGAAATAAGGTATTGTATGCTTTGATGGACTCCATCTAAGCCGGGCTGGGGTTGACGTTTGGGGCAGGAGTTAGATAGTGTTGTTGGGTCTTTGCAGGCAGGAAACTAGTTACTGATAGTGGTCAGGGAAATATAAGAGTACAGAGTGGGGCAGGGAAAGGGAAGAGATGCGGAGGAGATATAGTGGAAGGTATACATTCTAAAAGACGTGCTTCAGGGATAGGAGGGCTGAGTTGTATTTATACTAATGCTCGTAGTCTTAGAAATAAGAAAAAGTTATTTAGGTATATTATTGATGAAAATATAGATATAATTTGTGTAATAGTATCATGGGTTATGAAAATAAATTTAATGAAAACGTGAGTGAACTTGAACTACAGGGTTATGATATGAAAATTGGTCAGAGGAGAGATAGGACGGGTGGTGGGTTGATTATTTATATAAAAAATACCATTTCTTCAAATCTAAATAATTTTACAAAACAATAAGCAGTTGAGTCACTGTGGATAGAATTTAGGCTCAGTAAAATTGGATAATACACTTGGGAGCCTTTTAAAGATCACTAGGACAGACTGACTGTATTGGTGAGCTAATGATCAGCGAAATGAGGAAAAAATGTGAAGTAGATACAGTTATTCTTGGTTACTTAAATTTAAATTCTGTAGACTGGGAAAATATGATAGAAAGGGAAAGAGCAAGTTGTAAGTTTATAGAATGCTTTGAGGATAATCTTTTGACTCAATTTGTTAATAAGCCAACATGAGGTGCCAATATCTTAGAGCTGGTTCTTTCAAATGATGATCAATTGGTTCGGGAATTGACTGTCGGGAAAGCATTGGAAAATAGTGATCATCTGATGGTTCGTTTTAACTTGGGAATAATGAAAGGTAGTATAGCGGTCTACACCCCTACAAATATAAATATTTATTTCTTACTATATATATATATATATATATATATATATATATATATATATATATATATATATATATATATATATATATATGAGATGTGGGACACTTTTAAGACTATTCTAAACATAGTCCAGGAGCAGTGTATTCGAATGAAGGCTATTAGGAAGAAATGTTGGAAGCCGTTGTAGTGGAATCACGAGATAGCTAGGAAAAGTTCTGAAAAGAAAAGGGCATACCAGAGATTTCAGAGAGAAAGTAATTTTGAGAATTTAAATCATTATAGGTCAACCAGAAATGAGCTAAATAAGATTATTAAGAAGAGCAAAAGGGCCGCAGAAATTAATTTAGCTCAAAATAATAATACAGATCTGAGAAAATTCTTTAGTTATTATAAAATTAATAACAAATCTAACAGTGATAAAATAGGGCCTATTAGTTATGAAGGGGTTTTGAAATAATCTGATAAGGAAAGAGTAGAGGATCTTAATGATCATTTTCTTCAGTATTTACAGAAGAGAATCCAGATAGCTTAATTGATGATAATTCTAGGTCAAGGGAAGTAGTGTTGAATACCGTTAATGTGAATAGGGAAATAATTAAAGGGCTTATATTCGAGTTGAATACTAGTAAGTCATCTGACCCAGACAACATTCATTCTAGCTTACTCAAAGAAGGTGTAGAAGGTATTGCAGTAGCTTTTGAGAAGTTATATACTAGATCACTAGAGTTTTCGAGAAATACCTAATGATTAGAAATTAGCGAATGTAGAGCCAATTTTTAAAAAAGGGAAGTTAAAAGGACCGAATAACTTTAGGCCGGTAAGCTTAACTTCTATCATTTGTAAAATCCTTGAGAAGATAGTTAAGAAGGGCATTCCTGACCATCTAGAGTATGCTAGGTTAATAAATGATGCCAAGCATCGGTTTAGAAGAAGTAGATGTTTAACAAATTTAGTGGATTTTGTGATTATGTTATTAAACAATTAGATAAGGGAGAGAATGTTGATGTAATTTATTTAGATTTTAGCAAAATTAAAAATGCATGGGATATGTGGTAAAGCTTTGAATTGGATAACTGAATGGCTGAAATACAGGAAACAGATAGTTGTGCTGAATGGGGTGAGGTCACAGTGGAGGGACGTTATCAGTGGCGTACTTCAGGGATCCGTTCTAGATCCTTTATTATTTATAGTTTATATAAATGATCTTGGAGAGGCTGTAAATAGCAAAGTGTCAATTTTTGCTGATGACACTAAATTGGCAGCTGCAGTCAAAGAAGTTGAGGGTAGATTTAAAATGCAGAGTGACTTAAATAAGTTATTAGCTTAGGCTCAGAAGTGGAAAATGACTTTTAACCTTAAAAAATACAAAGTTCTTAACATGGGAATGGATAATAGGGAATTTAGCTATGAAATGGATGGGCATTGGCTGAATTCAGTTGAGGATGAAAAGGACTTAGACGTAGTAGTAGATAGGTCACTGAAGTTTCAAAGCAGTGTATTGAGGCAAAAAATAGAGCATATAGGGTGCTAGGATACATTAAGAGGAATGTTAGCTACAAGAGTAAAGAGATTATCCTTAAACTCTATAACTGATATGTTAGGCCACATTTACTGTAGAGTACTGTATATAAGTATGGTCACCACATTTTCGACATGCCATCAACCTGCTAGAGTCAGTACAAAAGAGGGCAACAAAAATAATACCTTCCCTGAAGCATTTTGAATATGAAGATAGACAGAGGGTACTAAATATGTTCTCATTTGAGAGAAGATGTGTGAGGGGAGATATGATTGAGCTTTTTAAAATCTGTTCTGGGATGGATAAGTTGGATTTTAGCAAGTTATTTGAATTGAAAGGTGGTAATAGGACTAGGAATCGCCACCTAAAAATTAAAATACAGAGGTGCAGGTTAGATTTAGAAAATATTTTTTCACCAATAGAGTGGTAAATTACTGGAATTTTTTGCTATCTGATACGGTAGGCAGTCCAAACTTGAATGTTTTCAAACGCACATTAGCTGATTATATGTGCAGGGAGGGTTACCTTTGGGGAGTATTCTTCACTCATTCCTGTGGATGCAGATTTTTATTATTGTATATTACGATTTATTTGGATTTTGATGATGCTTTTTTTTACACATTTCCTTGTATGGTTCGAATTGTATATTATAAATGCATCATCGGACACAATCCTATGGATTGTTTAAATTGTATATTGTAGATGCATGATCTGACACAATCCTATGAATGCATTTTGTGGGTGGGTTTTGACAGATGCAGATGAACTTTGATAGGTCCTTGTGGCTTTTGTCATCCGTGAAATTATGTTATGTTATGTTATGGCGCCGCACTGGCAATTCGCAAAGGAATTAGATATAAGATCCTTCCTCCACTTGACGAATCATACGTGGCAGTTGAAGTACAAACTACCATAGGACTCTTACCAATTGCTACAGGATATCCGCGCTCAAGAAGAGGGTACCTACCAATCCACAACTTAATAAACTTTTCCCACACAAAAAAGACTAATATTTTCAGGAAACCTAAATGCCTAATGCGGGGCCTCTGAGAGCACCAGCACCAACAAGGCCGGGAGAAACCTGGAATTGCTGCTGGAACGGAATGTTGCAGCATGCATAGGTCCGGAATTTCCCACCTACTACTGAGTAAGAGGCGCCACAAAACCTGACATAGTGCTAGCAAGTAGCCAATTTCCATTTAACTACTATATTCACCCAAGACCAGTAATACCCAGTGACCATGAAGCAATAGCAATTGCCACATCAACCAGCCCCATCTAAACCACAATCAGAGAAAGAAAAGCTTACAGGCGTACCGACTGGAAAATGTACAGAGTCGCTTGTCAAGACTATGTGCCAGGCCAATTGGATGAAGCGACACCAGAAGAAATTGATGAAGAGCTAAACTACATAACAACAAGGTTGTTACAAGTGGACAAATTAGCTGTACCACAGACCAAACACAAAACTTTGCCAGCACCAATCTGCACCCCAGAAATGATTAACATGTAAGAAGAATACAGAAAAACAATCGAAGAAATAATCAGATGGGGACCCAGTAGAGAACTCCACCTGATTTTACAGGAAACATGAGACAACCTACAACAACTCATCATACAACAACAATTGGAAATATGAGATAAACTCATTGAACACCTCGATGAGGAGATGGATCCGAGGTCATTTTGGCAAACGGTAAAAAGGTATCGGAGTAAACCCTCAACAAGGGAGATGAAAATAAAAAAAATCATAGAGGGGAGGATATCCCCGAGCAAACCAACCTGAAACCGAATTTAAAATGTACTGGAAAAATATCTTCAGGATTACCCAGGAAGAAAAAGAAGAAAACTTCGACAACGATTTAGGCAATGACATCACTGACCAACTAAACTATGCAATAGAACACACGTACCCTTTTAACAACGCCACGGGAGAGAGACCCATGACAGGTTATGGAAGAAAAATTACCCACCAGGAATTAAGCCAAACACTGAAAGGATTTAAACAACGAGCCCCAGGCTACACTGGACTGATAAAGGTAAATTACGCTAACGCCCCACCCAACATTATTCAAAGGCTATTAAATGTGATGAATGCGGCCCTTAACACAGGATACTACCCCGACGAATGGAAATTATCTAAAATGATATTCATTCAAAAATCGGGAAATAACCCAACCTCTCCGGCTGACTATCGACTGATCTCTCTGCTCGAGTTTGGAGGGAAGATTATGGAAAAGGTCATTGCTGGCAGAGTGCAGACCTACCTTGATGCCAACGAACTACATAACTACATGGGTTTAGGGGGCAGAGGGGTACGGGCACTACGCTGACAATGATTACAGAGAAATTGGCAAAGATAGAGGAGTAAATGAAACATGCTGACCTAGTGTTGAGGGATTTAAGGAAGGCGTTCGAAAAAGTCTGGTGTCGGGGCCTACAATATAAGATTCTCCAACTGGAGCTAAACCCCAGACTGGAGAAAATAATCTGCGCCTACGTCATGGACAAAAGAGCCTTGATTAAAATCGGAGAGCTCCAAGGCCAAGAATTTATACTGGAAGAGGGAGTCCCCCAGGGTGGGTGTCTCAGCCCACTCCTATATTCGATTTTCACCATATACCTTCCAAGCCCTGTGCTTGGAGAATCGATGTATGTATATCCAGTTCGCGGATGACGTGTCGCAGATAGTAGTGTCCTCTTACAAGAATAAGAGAACTATGGCTACAATCACCACGTGGGAGATCTAAAACACCAACGCGTACGAACGTCGCTGGAAGATTGCGACAAACCCAACTATTCACCATCATCCCGGCTAAAAGAAATAAGACCGGTCTAATACAAATAGATGTAGAAAGGTACAGATACAAATCATTCGGTTCAGTTTTTGGAATAAAAATGAATAAATACGGCTACTCTGAACAACTCAACAGTATCATCTCACGATCCAAAACAGACCTTAACGAATTTTACAGCTTTAGAAATCTAAACACAAAAACAGAAGAAAAAGATTTACTCAGCCTACAGACGACCCAAGATTATGTATCCCAGGCCAGTAGCCAGGCCGTGATTTTTTTGGGGGCTATTTCTATTTTAGGGAGGCTAATTTTTTACAAATACCATCTTGATATTTAAGTTTTCGGTTCGCCATAATTACATATATATAACGTTGGGAATGGAGTGAAGAAAAAGCGACTTACCAGCCAGTTCGTTATTAGCTACCGGACTACCAAAATTATTGGAATGGACTTTCAGAATTGGCGATGAATTCTTAGAAAGTTTGAATGTATTTTAACTTATGGAATGGCTAGGGGCAAAATACAATTACCTCAGCTTTACTATGCAGTCAGTTCTTCCAACTAGTAAGCCAACCAGGCAGTTCACAAAACCGAAGTGGTAATATGAAGCTGGAGCCACTTACAAAATAATCTCTTCTAGAAGATATCTGTGCGTAAAGGTACATGCTTGCTGTGTAATGTTTACACAAAGGAGAACTTCTCCCTTGTGTGTAACTGAAATCCTATTATTATTTTAGGCTTAAAAATTTGGAGGTCTAAGGCCCCCCATAGCCCCCCGGTGGCTAGGGGCCTGATGTATCTCCCATGCCGCTGGTGGGAATACCAAAGTCTTGGCTCAACAAACTACAAAGAATACAAAACAAAGCTACAATAATAATAACAAACACTAGAAGAGAAAGAAAACGTCAACAAGTGCTCCATGAGGAAAGCGATTTAATGGCAATAAATATCGACCTATTGATGAGAACGCAAAAAAATATGGAGAAAAGTAGAAACACAGAGCCATATTTCCTAAGGAATCACTTTGAGATACCTAATCTAAACCAATCACAGGCTAGACGAAGATTTCTCAACAGCAGAATAGCTGCCCAGAACAATCGAACCCAATATACACAATAAGATAATATAAAGAATAGATCAACATGGAAAAGACAATAGTAACAATAACATTCTGTACAACATTACATACAACGAATTTGAAATAAGTCACAGCAAATGTCAAGTAAAAAGGCTTGAAGGCTATAATCAAACCAACTTTAAACTAGAATTATACATGTATACATGCGCACGTGTATGTACATATATACGAGTATGTATAAGCAAAAATAAAAACAACAACAAAAATTCGATAAAGAAAATGATAAGGATATCCAACAAATGAAAAACAAAACAACAAATAATGGAAACAAACAAACGAACAAATTGTAAATAAATAACGATACTGCGACGTGAAATCCATGTATGTAAAATCACTTCAAAGGCTTCGAAGCCAAACCAAAAAGAATATTAAACAAAGTAAAAGACAACGAAACAAATAAACTGGGATACCATTTCACCAGGATCTTACAACAAAAAGAATATTAAACAAAGTAAAACACAACGAAATAAGCAGCCTGAGGTACCCTTTCACAAGGGACCTAAACTCTAACCTTTATGTCTATCTTCATTTTAACTTTTCACCGCCCATTCTCCTACGAAATATCCCATATATTTCACACTTGTTATGTACAAGTCCAATTCCAAGGTAGGAATTTACAAAGAAAGGGGGGATCTACCCTCAATTTTTGCCTTTTTTCCGACTGATCTTCTACAATTTACACTTTTTCACGAACTACAAAGCAACGTAACTCGACCACCACTGTGCTTAGAACCACTCTAAAGTAGGACGAAGTGAACCCCAGAAGGAAGCCCCGTTAGGGAGCACGGAGAAGGAGGTCCTTAGGACCACGAGCCCAAAATTTAAGGGAAGCGCCTAATAGAAGTAGGTCTAGATTGGTAGAGTGGTTGAGGAGTCGCTTCTGTCAAATTGAGCTATATAGGAACCCATGGGACGAACGAAAGTAAAGAAAATAATGAGGGAAACAAAAACTCACCCCACAGTACCAAACGATTCCTCAATGGAACTCCTCACGTCCATACTTTACGCGCACATGATGAACATTGGGAAACAAGGAACTTTCTCCGAAACATTAAATACACTTCTCGCGAAGAATGCCATGAAAAAGATGCGATTCCTAGAGAACCCCATTTCCTCGGAAATCTTAAACCTTAGTGTGGCTAAACCCACTCGTAGCGCACAAACAAATACAGGAAGAGGGAGAAAAGAAAAGGAAACGATAACCGAGAAGAAAACGGCTTCAGAGGAGACAGAAAAGAAACAAGAAAAGGAAAATGACTCAAAACCACTTGAGGCAGCAAACTTCAAACTAAAAATATATATAAGTGATGAATACCCCTTACCAAGAGGAAGAAACAAAATGATATCATCAAAGCCATAAAAGCAGGTAGAGCGAAGTGGGCGTATAAAGAAGTTAGGGGAACGCATAATGAGGATAAAGATGTTGTTGAGAACCTACTCTTCAATAACAATATCCAAATCTACCCGGGCGATTGCGTCACCTTACACATGAATACCTACAAAGATTTTCCATGTGGTAAATGCAAAGATGACGAGACCGAAACCACGCAGAGAAATACTAGACAAGCAACAAAGGACAACTGAAATGAACCATAGCGTGGCATGGTTCAACATCCCTCCTATGAATTAAAAAAAGACGGGAAGAATGGCGAACCATTGAAATACAGGAAACGAGACAGAGTCCTAGAAATGAAAATAGAATAAAAATCAAGCCGACTATGACTGAACAACCGATTAATACAACTATCCTAATTATATCAAGTAAAACGAGCAAGAACACCGGAAACGAACAAGATTTTAAGTACCGATGAAGACAACTGAAAAGGAAACAACGAACAATAACTACAGAAAGAACAAGACGAAAAAAGTAAAGAGGGAAAATCCTTCCTGCAACAAAAGGAATAAACAAATAAAAAAAAACACACAAAAAAGAACTTATATCACAAACACAAATATACAAAACAAAATTACTAATCATGTAAAAGCTGAGCATAGAAACATTACGGCATGAATGCTACATAATACACAGAATGAAAAAGAAAATAAATGAATTAACTACAGAGATGAGACGGTTCACCCGTCAACCAAAAAGTGAATTATAAGAAAAGAGGACGAAAGTGAATAAAAGACAGAGATTGATCGGTTTCCTGATAACAAAAGTTAAGCAACTTGCGAAAAAAATCGTGAAAAGAACGAATGAAAGATAGATAAATGCAGTACGGTGGTTCGGAATCCACAATAATCAGTAGGCCCCCTTTGCCCCCAAGGATTGGGAATTGCTTTTCACCTACTAATTCCGAGGTTGCACATTATGCCTTATCTCTTTTATCTTCATTGTTCCATCTTCTACTATAAACCTTCTTCTAAAACTTACTCCGGACTTTCCACTAAGCAGTTCCAGATCGGTTCATTTGAGCAGGGGCGTGAAGTGTGGGAGGTTTCTCCAGGAGTAAGTCGGCCGTGGGCCTCCTCCCCTTCTGTCCCTCACGCGGTCGTGGGCGGGGAACAGAAGGGAGGAGGATCCACGAGCCGAAAATTCATCTGAAATCCATCTGTAATTCATCTGACGTTCATCTAAAATTCATCTGAAACTCATCTGAAATTCATTTTTCATTTTGCTTAGTAACGGACTGTGAGCACCGCCGACCAAAGATAACAGCCTAAATGGGAGTCTAACGGGGAGTTTTTATTCACACTTAAGAAAGAGCTAATACAACATATTTTTTTATTCAGAGAATTAACAATTAAATGAAGACTTAAGAATTTCATTGCTCCTACTCATTGTCCTGCGTGGGAACCTGCCTCGGATGTCTGCCATTCATTAATTTCGGCTTAACTATGCCAGCCACTTGGACTGACATAATTAAGGGCTTAAGCGTTACAAACATTATCACAAACGTACAAGAATTATAAAATTTCCTATGACTCTACAACGTGGTTCCTGCACCACAACGTTACCCAAGGAGTAACGCCTCCCCCCCGCCCGGGTCTGGGCACCATTTTAGATAGAGAAGTGTATGTAAATGGGCGAAGAAAAATAAAGAATAAAAGTAGCGTAGGCGCGTTGCGAATAGCTTTCTGAGTCGTCGGACCACGAATAAAAATAAAGAATGAAAGTAGCGTAGGAGAGTTGCGAACAGCTTCCTGAGTCGCCGGACCACTGTTACGGATCAGCGAATCCACTGTTCCATCCGAAGTCTTTACAAAGGCTTATTCAAGCGAAGCTTTTAAACCGCTTGCTTAGACTTATCGGGTCTGAGCACCATTGTAGATAGAGGAATGTATGTAAATGGACGAAGAAAATAAATAATGAAAGTAGCGTAGGCGAGTTGTGAACAGCTTCCTGAGTCGCCGGACCACTGTTACGGATCCGCGAATCCACTGTTCCATCCGAAGTCTTTACAAAGGCTCATTCAAGCGAAGCTTTTAAACCGCTTGCTTAGACTTATCGGGTCTGAGCACCATTGTAGATAGAGGAATGTATGTAAATGGACGAAGAAAATAAATAATGAAAGTAGCGTAGGCGAGTTGTGAACAGCTTCCTGAGTCGCTGGACCACTGTTACCGATCGTCAAATCCACTGTTCCATCCTATCCTGAGTCTTTACAAAGGCTCATTCATTCGAAGCTTTTAAACCGTTCGCTTGGACTTATCGGCGCGCCACAACACATTAACATCCAACATTTGGAAGCAATAGTATAATGTAAATACCAGTTATTATTTTCTCCAATAATTTTTGCGATATGTCTGTCTGTTTGAAAGCAGGATGTATGCCTCCTGATGAATGCAGCTTATATGTAGTTTGTAATACTTATGGTGTTGAAAGAAGTGTAAATGTCTTCGAATGCCGTATGTGTTATGTGAGTAGTGTAAATGTGGATTTGGGAGAAGATATGTGTAGTTTGAGTGAGGAATGTATGTAGTGCCGTCTTAAGGTACCGGCAACTTGTGAAGTTGCCCGGGGCGCGCCATGTGCTTAGGGGCGCCAACAAGGATAAGTTAATGAATAAGTTAAGGTACAAAGAAAATAGTGATACTAATGGATATGATCTCTTGACTGAACTAGATATAGCCAAGGAATTATTTACCATCCCATTTCGATCTCATTTTGATCGACGAAGCCTTGGAACTGCTATTCATGCCTTCGTCACCCCACGCTTAGACTATAAAATTCTTTTCTAGTAAATCTCTTTTCCTCGTCACTTCGCCCCCTACAACTAGTTCAAAAATATGCTGCCCATCTCCCCCTTCGCCGCTCCCGGTTCTCTCATTCGATGCTTCTGTTACAGGAGCTACACTGGTTACCTATTCGCTTCCGTACACACTATAAAATTCTTTTCGTCACCTACAAGGCCCTAAACCTCGAGGCTCCACCTTATCTCTCGTCTGCCCTTTCCCGTCGTCTAACTCCTCGGGCACTCCGTTCTAACCTCGCTCCCCTCCTGAACACTCCTCGCTCTGTCCTCCACTCGATGAGTGGCCGTTCCTTTTCATTTTGTGCTCCTAGACTCTGGAATGTTCTTCCTGCCGAAGTCTGATCCTCTCCCCCCTTGCTACTTTTAAACGTCTCCTGAAGGCTCATCTCTTCAGAATTACCTTCTCTCCCCTGTAAACTTTCCCTACACTCTCTACACAACCTGCACTCTGGGAGGGCTAACAGCCCTGAAGGGCGCATTATAAATACCTATTATTATGATGATGTAAAGCTTCCAAAAGAAGCCGCTAGGTTCATAAAAACTAAAAAGTTACAGGATGGCATGCCAAATCTGTGGGTTGTATTGCGAATAAGGCTTACATTACCTATTACTGTGACCACTGGCGAGAGAAACTTTAGTAAGTTAAAGTTTATAAAAACATATGGTCATCCATGTCTCAGGACAGAATGAATTCTTTGGCAATTTTGATTATAGAAACGCTCCAATCCTGCCCATTAATATTCTCTCGTCAAGATTCGAAACTGTGCACATTGCTATTATTGGACCACTTCCACCGTGCACGTTGCCTGGGCAATCCTACCTGTCACATAACCCATATCTACTATCGCCCATCGAACTGGCTACAAGATGGAACGAAGCTTTACCGATTCCGGACATAAGTGCTGCAACGGTTGCTTTGGCCTTCCTAGTCGGATGGAGTTCTTGATTTGGAGTTCCGTTCTATCTGGTAACCGAGAGAGGAGCCTAATTCGAGTCGGAATTGTTCAAGGAATTATCAGCCCTCGTTAGTTTCATCGTCTCCACACCACGAGGTACCGTCCATTCATAAACGGGATAGCGGAAAGAGCACACAGAACTTTGAAGTGCTCCATAATGCTCCGTCGAAAAGGTTGGCTGATGGCTCTTCCGATTATCTTCTTGGGCATTTGCTCCTTTCCTCATAACCCGGGATTTTCGCCTTTCACAACAGTCCCAGGGACTACAATACTGTGTCCGAAACCCATGGCTTCATCTTCGTCTTCTAAAAACGATTCAAATTTAATTAAGGAATTAGCTACAGCTATGGCACAAGTAGAATTCACACAGGCATCCGAAGGACACCTGCATTCAGTGCCCAAAGCTCCTCGTAAGGCATCGCATGTGTGGGTCCGAATAGATCGTATTTGCAAACCGCTAGAACCACCATATGCTGGCCCTTTCCAGGTGGTCGAGCGTGACGACAAGGTATATAAATTGGATTTCCCTGATGGCAAAGGGGACACTGTCTCTGTAGACAGGTTGAAATCGGCGAAGCTCCCTCCCTTGCATGATTGCAATGTATTGAGTAATCAGCGCCACCTGAAGACTCATTCAAGAGATAGGGAAGCGACCTCTTGCACTTCACGTCAGGGGGAAGAAGGTGAAACGGAGTACAAGCCGGACATTTTTACGCCTTCTGGGAGACAGATTACGTTCCCCAGAAATCCGCCATTCTTTTATTTTTAAATCCGGTTACGTTCATTTAATTGCCCCGGCCTATTGTATTAAAAGAGAAAGAGGCAAATTGTCCGCACACCAAATAATTTTGTACAAAGCACTTCGCCTGTGAACCACTTGTATATACCATGTATTGTAATCGTTACATATAATATTATCAGAGGGACTAGTTAAATAGGTAGAAAGAACCTGAAATATTAAAAATATGCATATGGGTATCGAAGAAATGTAAATGTGTAGCATTATAGATGAAAAAAAAACTGTGTACCCCGAGTCGATGTATTTTAGTTCTATTATAATACTCCGTTGCTCGAAGGTGAATTTTGTAGCTACGTCCGATTGCAAAGTGAAGTAGGCTGAACGAAGAACATCACAAATGAGCACCCTGTTGGACCTATGAAATCTGGAAATTTGGCCCACATATTAACTACTGAAATAATATAAAATAACATAACATAATTTCACGGATGACAAAAGCCACAAGGGCCTATCAAAGGTCATCCGCATCTATCAAAACCCACTCACAAAATGCAGCTATAAGATTGTGTCAGATCATGCATCACAATATACAATTTGAACCATCCACAGGAATGTGTCAAAAACAAAAAGCATTATCATCAAGACTCATCAAATTCCAATTCAATCATAATATACAATAATAAAAAACTGCATCCACAGAAATGAGTTCAGAATCCCCCCCCCCCCCCAAAAAAAAAAGTTAACCCTCCCTCTCCATATAATCATCTAATCTGCGTTTGGAAACATTCAAGTTCAGACGATCAACTTTCTCAGGTGGCAAGCTATTGCAATAATCTACCACTCTATTGGCGAAAAATTATTTTCTCACATTGTAGAAGTCTAAATACCTTTATGCATTAGTTCATACATAAATACACCGACACAGCTACGTTCCCCCCCCCTTATTCCAAATTCGCCTTTTCGCATCGAATCCCCTTCACCCTTTTTCGCGCCTTTGAGATAACCAAATTCGCGGCCAGCCACACAGGAAAATGTCTGCCTCAAAGGACACCTTCCAGCCGACGAAGGTCCGAGTTTCTTCGCGCCGTCATAAACCTGCGATTTGAGACAAGGAAAGCTCGGATGGCGCTGAGGTGTGAATGTTCGGCATGTCCTGGCGGCAGACGAAAGGTCTTTACGCGCGACGATATGGATTTTATGAGAATTAGGTGCTCTCTCTCGATTTTAGCTCTTGAGGGAAATAAAAGAGGAAATTCTCCCTGGAGTCGGGCAGAAGATCTTGGACCTACGTTGTGTGTGGAGCTAGCCCCACAAAGGAAACAGTTCGCCCGTTGCAAGGAAGAAACTTCGGCGAACTTGTTGTTGCCGTCACGGTATTGTAAGTGTTAAACTTATTGCAGACCTCACCCCCTTCAGAGTCAGAGGTTACACAGGACCTCCCTCTGCGGATTTTTCTAGACGCGGCTAGGTAATCATTTTTGTTTACCCACTCCAGGTGCCAATAATCGGAACGACGGACCCTTCGAGGAGAAGAATTCCGATTTGAGCCACAGTTTGACTCGCTTTCGCGATCCGGCCTAGGATCATTATATCAGGACATCGGTCTAGGATTACCACCACATTCGGTAACCTCAGACGACCTGGCTAAGTGCGAACATCGTCAGAAGAAGAAGACATTCACCGTTATTCTCCAAATACTTACAAACTCAAAGGTATCGTTAAAGTGAATTATTCACTCCCCTAATTTCACCAGTTTAATCGTTAACTAGAATTTCCAGCCCGAGCTCATAACCTCGGGTATTACAATTCAGTGCTTAATCCCGTGATATTATTCAATTCATTCTGTCAGTGAAATTAAGACGTAAGCATCTTAGTAAGTAGATTTCAAGTGTAATCCCCACGACAATATAAAGACTTACCAATTCAGTACGAAGATTAATCCTATTTTATACATATATATGCTATTTCATATTTCCAATTTATGTATAATAAAGTTTATTTTTGTATCTGTGTGTTTTAACTATTTTGGAAGATCCTTTGGCAATTGAGAAGTAATCCCCTCGGCTCAATTCTCGATATTACATAAGTCCACCCTTAACTGGCTTTTACTGAGTGAAAACACACTCAGGGGATCATTATCTTAATTTTGATCAAATCGGAAGCACCGGGGTAATTCTTATTCACCGGAAGTGGCTACGTTAGGTGTATTGGCTACACTGCACCCCCACTCTACCCTGGTGCGGAATTAAAATAGATGCCAAGGAAGTAGGACTGGGATTACCCACTCCCTAACCCTGGACAAACATCAAACCTGAACCTCTGTTTTTTTATTTTTTTAAGTGGTAGCTCCTAGTCCTATTACTAACTTCCAAATCAAATAACTTGCGAAAATCCAACTTATCCATCCCAGAACAGATTTTAAAAAGCTCAATCATATCTCCCATCACACATCTTCTTTCAAATGAAAACATATTTAATACCCTCAGTCTATCTTCATATTCACGGTGCTTCAGGGAAGATATTATTTTTGTTCCCCTCCTTTGTACTTCTTCTAGCTGGTTGATATCATGTCTAAAATGGCGGTGACCATGCTTGTATACAGTACTCTAAATGTGGCCTGACATAGGAGTTGTAGAGTTTGTGGATAACCTCTTTACTCTTGTAGCTAAGATTCCTATTAATATATCCTAGCACCCTATTTGCTTTAGGTTGTGCCTCAAAACACTGCTTCGAAAGCTTCAGTGACTTATCTACTACTACGCCTAAGTCCTTCTCATCCTCAACTTATTTTAGCAAAAGCCAATCCATTTCATAGCTAAATTCCCTATTAATCCTTCAAAATGTTAAGAACTTTGTATTTTTTAAGGTTAAAAGTCATCTGCTACTTCTGAGCCCAAGCTAATAACCTAGTAATTCACTCTGCACTTTAGAGCTGCCCGCAACTTCTTTGACTCCAGATGCTAGTTTAGTGTCATCAGCAGAAATTGACACTTTGCTATTTACAGCCACCCTAAGATCATTTATATAAACTATGAATAATGAAGGGCCTAGCACGGTTCACTGAGGTACGCCACTGATAACGTCCCTCCACTGTGACCTCACCCCATTCAGTACAACTCTCTGTTTCCAATCTTTTAGCCATTGAGCAATCCAATTCAAAACTTTACCACATATCCAATGTATTTTTAATTTGTGAACTGGTCTCATATTTGTAACCTTATTACAACTTTCATAAAATCTAAGTAAATTACATCAACATTCTCTCCCTTATTTAATTGTTTAGTTAAATAATCCATAAAATCCACTAAACTTGTTAAACACGATCTACCTCTTAAACAGATGCTGAACATCATTTATTGACCTACGACTCTCTAGATGGACAGAAATCCCCTTCTTAACTATCTCCTCAAGAATTTTACAAACTATAGAAGTTAAACTGACCGGCCTAAAGTTATTCTGGTCCTCTTTACTCACCTTTTCAAAATTTTGCACTACATTCGCTAATTTCCAATCATTAGGTATTTCTCCAAACTCTAGTGATCTAGTATATATCTTCTCAAGAGCTACTGAAATACTATATACACCTTCTTTGAGTAACCTAGAATGAATTTATAGCTATTGTGATGATTGTTTTAATGATTAACTTGCCTAGATAACAGCCATTAAACCTTCCTATATGAATTTAAAGATAAAAATGAGTTGAAGGAGAGAAAACGTGATGGAGGATAACTAATTCAGCCGGGAAGGTTTCAAAATCACTGACGCATGAATTTAACAAGATTTATTGAACAACAAATAATGGAATATGACTAATTATTGAATTTGATAATGCGGTTAATGAATATAATGTGTATTTTAATGAAATAATATATATATATATATATATATATATATATATATATATATATATATATATATATATATACATATATGAATATGTACGACGGAAGGAAACTGAATAAAAAGCAGATTGGAGTTAGTACTTTCGTCTAATAGACGAAAGTACTAACTCCAATCTGCTTTTTATTCAGTTTCCTTCTGTGGTACATATTCATATTTATAGTTATCACGTGCTAACTTTCGTGATAACTCACATATATATATATATATATATATATATATATATATATATATATATATATATATATATATATATATATATATATATATATATAATATATAATATAGGGAAATGACCGATGATTATAATGTTAAGAGGAATAAACTATATAAGGTGGTGGATATTCTAGTGAATAAGATATAAAATATGGCGGAATTATATAAATTATAGTATAGCACTGTCACGACGTTTTTGAAGTTATAAAATCAAGTGAACTTGATGGAGCGCTGATGAAATAATAGTGTTCGTTAAAATGCACTTGGGACTCGGGAAACGGGAAAGTCTATTCTGATTGGTCAATTTCAAATTGGGTTGTACAAACGTTTTGATTGGCTGGTGGTTGAGAGAAATCGTACTTTGATTTTGAGGTAACCGTATTGGTATCAAAGGTCGTACAAAAATCGATTTTGGGATCTGATGCATAATTTTTCTCAGACGGGAAATTGCCAACTGCCTCTTTACGAACTTTGTAGGAGCTTGCAAAGAGGTCAGATGCTACAATACTCCCACCAAGAGAGTTACCCAACCCTTTACAAAAAGTATTACACTATCCAGATATCTCTGAGGCCTTCTGACAATGTGACCAGACCGTGTGATGACGCCGGTGGGCTTGCTACGATTGCTGGGAATGGCACAAAATGCGGGCGAGGCACTGTGACTATCAAGAGGGGTGGATTGATGGTGATCCGTTTGGGTGACCTCTCCCAGTTGGCGTCTGGCGATAGCATGACACTCTGTGCCTGGCTTGCTGGTTGCATGGTGACCAGAGGTGGAGGGATGGTGTCCTGATTGGACAGCTCTGACGACGAGGTTTCCTGCAACAAAAGAAGAGGCGGCAGCAATCTGAAAAGAGATGGAGATATGGGCGCGATAGAGGAGATTGGGTTGGAGGTTAGATGATGATTAGGTAGGGGAATCACTGAACCATTATTAGTGATAGTAGAAGAGAAAAATTAGGACTGCTCAGAATGAACAGCATCAATAAAGGCAGCTTTCAAGCGATCCAGTATCCTGCTTGGCGCCAAATTGCAGTACATAGAAATCTGGTTTCTTAGAGATGACGAGAAAGGGTCCGTCATAAACGAGTTGCAATAAGGAGCGAGTAGAATCGCGACAGACAAAGACATGGGAATAAGTTGACATCTCTTTCGGCACGAAAAGTCTCTGATTAGCTGGCATTCTAAGAGCGGTAGGCTTAACCTCAGCCATTACCCGTACAAAATCGTGTAGATAAGATGCAGGATTGAGATGAGGAGGCAGATGTCGGTCAGAAGAAGAAAAAAATGACTAGGCAGACCAAGTTGAGTACCGTAAACTAGTTCCGCTGCAGAGCATGCAAAATCCTCTTTCAAGGACGAACGAATGCCCAACAGAATCAAAGGTAGCTTGTCCACCCAAGTGATATTAAGGATCGGTGGAGCGTAAGCTTGCCTTGAGCATCCGATGAAAACGTTCTACGGCCGAATTGCTTTGGGTGTGATAGCTTCTGGTACAAAGGCGAAACGAACCAAGCACTGCCATGAGTGCATCCCATTGGTGGGATTCAGATTGGCTGCCACGATCAGTCATGATCATTGAGGGAACAACAGAACGAGCAACCCATGTTGAGACAAAGGATCGAGTGACTGTTGAAGCTCTGATGTCCGAGATAGGAACTGCCTCTGGCCAACGAGTAAAGCGATCGATCATGGTGAGAAGATAATTGTAACCACGAGAGTAAGGAAGAGGAGCTATTAGATTGACGTGAACGGCGTCAAAACGCGTTGAAGGAAGAGGAAAAGAGACCAGAATAGCTTTTGTGTGGCGATGGACTTTGGTGCGCTGGCATGGTAGGCATGAGAGAGTCCATTTTGCCACGTCGGCATTCATACCTGGCCAAACGCGCGTTAGGCAACGAGCTGGCGTGTGGCATTGGCACGAGGATGAGAAAGACCGTGAATTTGGTCGAAAATGTGCCAACGGTAAGCGAGAGCAATGAGAGGACGAGGACAGTCAGGTAATGAATAGTCAACCAGGATGCGCCTAGAAAGACTGTCTGGCAAATCGATCTCACGAACGACGAGTTGAGAAGAGTGACGCAGCGTTTGCGTGTCTTCATCCTGTTCTTGGGCAAGCGCTAATTCCACATGATCGATAAGTGCAATGCAGGAGAGTTGCGTGCTTGAAATCCTGAAATGCTAGAGAGCACGTCTGGTACGACGTTTGAATAACAGGGAACATAGCGAGTATGGTTCGTTAACTGCAGGATGAAGTTAAGATGACGAGTGTCAACTGCAGTGTGTACTGACGAAGTACTACGAGAAGAACAAGCACCGTTCAAAGGCTTATGGTACGTAAAAATCGTAAAGTCACATCCTTCAAAGTATTGTTGGAAGTGACGGATTGCGAGGTAAAACCCGAGGAGCTCTCAAGAGAACGTACTATACCTCTTTTGAGAGTCTGAAAGAGAACGAGAGAAGAAAGCAAGATGTTGCCATTGGTCATCAACTTTCTGCTAAAATGTTTCACCTACGTGGGTTGTGAATGCGTCAGAGGCAACGCTGATGGGGGCTCCTGGAGAAGGATGAGCCAATTCCGCAGCTCGGACAATAAATAGCCTCTTTGGTGCGAGAGAACGAATCGCACGCTTCAGCAGACCATTCAAGAGGAGATTTCTTTATGGTCTTGCTGAGCAGAGAGTTGATAGGTTGCATGATCTTGGCACAAGTAGGTATGAATCTGTGGTAGAAATTAACCATGCCACAGAAACGCCTAAGTTGCTTGCGTGATGTGGGCCGGGCGAATTTGCGCATCACGGTAACTTTATCTTCGATTGGGCTAATCCCTGTGCTCGAGACATGATGACCCAAGAAGGAGAGTTAGGGGACACCAAAAAGACACTTGGAAGTGTGAAGTGTTGAGTACGATACCGTACTCTTCAAGTCAAGTGAAACCCTGACGAATGTGAGATAGATGCTCCTCTAAAGACGAAGATGCTACCAGAAGGTCGTCTATGTAGCAGAAGACAAAAAACAGACCTCTCAGAACTTGATCCATAAAACGTTGGAAGGTCTGACCACTGTTGCGAAGACCATAAGGCATCCTGTTCATTACGAAGGAACCGAATGGCGTGGTGATAGCCGTCTTTGGGATGTCATATGGATGAATAGGGATCTGGTTAAAAGCACGTACCAGATAGAGTCGAGAAAAGATCAAACAGCCGAAAAGAGTACAATTGAAATTGGACAAATCGGGCAGAGGATATCTATCGGGGATAGTACAAGCATTGAGCCGCTTGTAATCACCTACAGTTCTGTACACACCGGGGTTAGATTTGGGTACAATATGAAGCCGAGAGGCCCAATGAGAAGTAGAGGGGCTAGTTATGCCAACTTCCACCATGAATGTGAACTCCTGCTTCATTAAGGTGAGTTTATTTGGGGCTATTCGACGTGGGCGGGAAAATACAGGCCCTCCAGTCGTCTCTATCCGGTGAACCACATTGTGTTTAATAGTCCTGTTTTTAGAAATTGGTATGCTAATTGCAAGAAATTCCTGTAGCAGGCCCTGAAACTGTGGATTGGCTGAAGGAATCTGGATAGAGAGAACCCGAAACTGTGAGAATTGTAGGGCGCTCAATAAGCTTGCGGTTACGAGAGTCGACCAAAAGGTCGTGGGCAGAGAGAAAATCTAGGCCCAGAATAGGAACGTCGACCTTGGCAACAATAAAGGTCCATCGGAAAACTCTACGGAGGCCGAGAGCCAACTGAACGTTGCGCTTTCCATAAGTCCTTATATACGAGGAATTAGCGGGTTTAAGAACAAGATCAGAGGAGGAACAAGCTTTATCGTCCAGTGACGCTGGAATAACACTACATTGAGCATCAGTGTCAACTAAATATGAAAAACCAGAGAGTGGGTCATAAATGCAAAATGGTGGATCGACCTGAGATGAAGGAACGACAGAGGTAATAGACCTGATCACTTGCGTTCTCAGTTTAAATTAGTCGAAGAATTTGAATTAGAATGAGAAGAGTGAGTTTAGGGAGAGTGAATAGATTATTAAGGTGAAATTGGTGGAATAACGTAAGGTTAAGGAGGTACTGGTTGTAAATATGTGCTGGGCTGTATACATTTTACGGCATGTGTACCATATTTGTTTTGGTACCAGCACCACTTAGTTGGTTGGATGAAAGTAACATTATGATTAGAAGGACGAATTTGTGAAGAGCGAGCATTTGATTGAGAGTGAGAATAGGATGAGAGGTAGTATTGGCAAGGCTGTGTACAGTGTACAGCTTCGCTACCATATTTCTCATGATACCACCATAGACTCCTGTTTGAGAGTGAGAGAATTTAGGAGTAGGGGGATAGGCGAAAGAATGAGCAGGGGAATGCTGCGCATCACCTCTTGTGCTGGAATGCCCTCGTTGGTTTAGTCTTAGAGAGGACGAACGGCGCCTGTCGCTCCGTCCACCCTTATGACCATTCCGTCGCTCGGTCCCACATTGGAGTTTTAGTTTTTGCAGCTCTCCCTCTATCCTCTCCAAAGCGGCAGCCAAGTCCAGTGATGAATGTGAAAAGGAGGTGTTACACGGGTCCGGCCTATTGCCAGAAGGCGTCGCTGTTAACCGAACCTGCAAAATAGATGGATTTGAATGATGAATGGGACATTGTGAGACAGTTTCCCAGTTTACGTAAGGATTGAGATATATCATCTCTGCTGCTTTGGCGATTTCATCACGCTCTTCTGCTCACCAATCATGATGAGGGGCCTAATGTGGTCAGGGATCCCACGCATGAAAATCTCCGTTAGGAGCGAGTCAAAAAGCACTGATGAAGCGCCCTTCGCTCTGATTAATTCATTGAGATACTCAAGGAAACGCATGGGACGCCTATCACCCATTTTTTGAGTATTTAGCAGTTCCCTTAAGTCCTCAACCTGGGATCTTCCAAATTCAAGCTTGAAAGCTTGCTTCAACTTTCCCCCTCCCCTATTTCTCCCACTTTGTAACAAAATTTCCCGAAACAAAGCAAAGATACTTATTGGGACTTTTTGCGTGATGCATATTATGTGCTCTTGATCGGTTATGGCTTGATGTGCTATCAGAACCCTGCATATTTTGAACCACGTGATCGGATCGAAAGCGGGAAGATTGATTGATGTGTGGTTGGTGCCTCTGGCGCTGACATCCTGGTTTATATCTGCAGGATCACTAACTGCCACAGGTGACGCACATGTGGTCGTGAAAGTTGAGAAGGCCTGGCTCGCTAGCGTGATCGAGGCAGTTGAGGTAAACGTCGTGGCTTGACTATTCATGGCTAAGGGATGTGTGTCTTTGAAACTTCGGGGTAAAAAAAAATTGAGGAGTTTGAAGTAAGATGAAAACAAACTTACAGTTAAACCGAAAAGGGGGCGGGGCTTAAGCCAAGCCGAAGTCAGTGAGGGAGAAAGAAGCAGCTGAATCTGTAACTGCCTGGCGTAATCTCACGTGGAAAGAATAATATAATTTTTACGTAACTAGATGTCAAAATATATTATACCTAATTGAAAAAAAGTAAGGGTCTAAGACCAATTATAGCTATTGTGATGCTTGGTTTAATGACAAACTTGCCTAGATAGCAGCCATTAAACCTTCCTATATGAATTTAAAGATAAAAATGAGTTGAAAGAGAGAAAACGTGATGGAGGATAACTAATTCAGCCGGGAAGGTTTCAAAATCACTGACGCATAAATTTAACAAGATTTATTGAACAACAAATAATGGAATATGACTAATCATTGAAGTTGATAATACGGTTAATGAATATGTGTATTTTAATGAAATAAGGTATATATATATATATATATATATATATATATATATATATATATATATATATATATATATATATATATATAATGAAAAACTCACAAAGTATCACGTGAGGATGGCAAATGAATGCAATGTCCCGCAGGAAAAAATGAAAAGGTGTTTCCAAGTTCTTTCGAACTTTATTAAGTTCCTTATCAAGGATAACTACAAGAAATAGTATTATATTAGAGGTATATATACGAAAGAAAAGTATGAAAGACCGCCTCAAAAACAAGAAATCACCAATGAGGAAGACGGAAGGGGGAAGGTAAAAAAACACATTAAGAATTACAAGAAGCAGGTATTAAGGTCAAACTAAGCCGAAGGAAAGGGTAACAGATTGAAAGAAATGGAGATAGCCTAACGAGGGAGATTATAAGACACGATGAGCAAAAGGGGAGAAAAATACAAAGTACAAAACAGAGCAGTGACAATTAAAAATAATAAAAAAAAAAAAAAATAGGGGCCACATAACTAAAGAATGTATATAAAAAAAACACTAGGAACGCAAGACAAAACTAATTTCTTTGAGTATTAATCTTTTAATTATAGCATCTATTTTATATAAGCCAGGGGAAAGGTTAAAATTATCACATTGGCTTATAAAAACACATTTAATGATATTCCTTTTTTTATGGTCATTGGAACGATAAATAAATTTGGCCGAGTTCCAGTTAATTAAATGGTTCTTATCTGACATATGGACAAAGAAAGCACTGTTATTTTACCCTCTTCGGACATTACATATATTTATGTTGATTTATGCGAACAGAAAGTTGTTTACCTGTTTGTCCGTAATATTTACTTAGACAACCAGAACACTCAACTGAATAAACTCCTCCATCCCTCCCAAACTATGACAATTATTACGTACTAAAAAATTCTTAATGCTCATCTCATATTTAAAAGCAACAGAAATGTTAAAGTTATTCAAAAGACGAGGAAGATCACAAAAACAAAGAGAAAAAGGTAGAACTAAATTGTTATTACTATTAAAAGGGAGAGTAGGGACAGTTTGATAAAATGTCTTTTTAGCAGAAGAAAGACAGTTTTGAAGAAACGGGTAAGGGTAACAAAGTTTATGGCCAATTTCAAAGATATTGGAAAATTCCAAATCCATATATTCCGGGCTCACAACACGTAATGCCCGTAGAAACATAGAAGAAAAAACAGAGCGTTTAACTTTAGGGCTGTGATCGCTGAGGTCAGACCATTGGCTCGCACCTGTTTCCTAATTTGTGTATGTTTGTATATTCGCATGGGAACACAACAATTTCACTTACAATATTTAAAAATATTCTGCTTTGCATTGATACATAGATTATTAAATTGTGATTTAACATTATTTACAAGTATTTGCTTTGTTTTACATTAATAAATTGTTACAAGATGGCATATTATTTCAATGTTTGATTTGTGTACCCAATTTCAAGATTTCATATGGACAATGGGATGCTCATTTGTGAGGTTCCTTGTTGGTTCCACTCCACTTTGCAATTGGGCCCCACAAGACTCCCCCTCGATACCACAGATTTTCTAAAGGATGTTCTTTAACTCTAATATACACCCTTTTGTCAGTAATCAATTTATCGAATATATGGTATACAATTTGTCCTACAAGGTAAGGTTAATTAATCTTTTGGAAAAATATATATATATTTTGAGGTGTACGAGCAACTTGCCCCCCTTTAATTATAGTAAGCCGTGGCAACGGAATGAACGTGTACATTTAATATGTTTGAAGTTAATATATTTTTCAATACATCTAATTTCTTAAAAATAATAGAATGACGGCTCTTTATCAAACGATACCAGTCTCCCTGACCGTCTAAAAACGTTCGGATTTTTATAATTCTCTCCCGTTCCTAGAGAGTTTTTCCTCAATTATCTTTCACGTTACTGTTCCTTGTTCCATTTTCTTCCTCAGGCCTTGAGTGTCGCTGATCGTTCATTGCACTACTATTATATGAGGGTGGGAATCTTGCCGGTTTCAATCTCTCATCAGAGACAGTATCTTGGTTAGCATTAAGGAATTCCAGCTTGTAGACCTTGTTGTTGCGCTTGACCACTGGGAAATGGCCAGCAATGGCGCTTCTAGCGGCTTGCGAACTCGATCCATTCGGACCCATACATGCGTCGCCTCACGGGGAGCTTTGGATAGGAAAGGTTTGGGCACTGAGCGCCTTTGTCCTTCGGATGCCTGTGTGAAGTCGAATTGTGCCATGGTTATGGCCAATTCCTTTATGAATTTAAAATCAGTTTTTGACGTTGAGGATGAAACCAAGGGCTTGGGACATAGTAGGGAGCGAATGCCTAAAAGGATTATCTGAGCGGCCATCAGTTATCCCTCTTGACAGGTCATTATGGAGCTATTCAGAGTTCGGTGTACTCTTTCCTCCATTCCGTTAGTGGTTGGGCGACACGCCGTAGTGCGAAGACGATGAAAACCAACTAGGGATGATAATTCCTTGAACAATTAAGACTCGAATTAGGCTCCTCTGTCGGTTACCACGTATAACGGGACTCCAAATCTGGAAATCCAGCTGTCCAAGAAGGCCAATGCAGCCGAAGTTCGATAATTCCTCGATCCATCTTGTAGCCCGTTCAGTGCACAATAGGATAAACCAGTTATGCAACGGGTAGGATTGTCCAGGCAACGAGCACAGCGGTAGTGGTCATACGATGTCAATTTTCACGATCTCGAATCTTTACGAGGGTATAATAATGGACGGGATTGCAGATTTCGTAAGGCGATCGAGCTTGGAGGACTGACGTGAGAGGCACTCCTGTCCCCAGAGGCGAATGTCCCTACCCAAATTAGGCCCCAAATATCTAGATTTAATTGGACGGAGGGATGCCTTAATTCCAGGGTGGAACAAATTGTGCAATAGTTTGAAGATCGTCCTCCTGCATGGCGTAGGGACGAACTGCCGTGGATATCTTGATGTTACTTCACAACATAATTGAGCTTCTACGGGCAAAGGTAAAGATTTTAATCGTGACTGTAATTCTTCTGTTCTTCATCGTTATTTCGTACTGCAACCAGGCCTCGGAGGTCAAATGAGTCAATTTGAACCAAATTGACGTTCCGCGATAGGTAGTCAACAACGACGTTGTCTTGACCAAGCACGTATGCGATGTTGCTGATGTACTCTAATATCGCCATCCAGTGGCGTTGTTGCCTGTCCGTTTTGGCACACAATGGTAAAGAGAAAGCCGACACTAACGGCTTGTGGTATTTGCACAAAGTAAGATAGCGACCCCCAATCACGTGCCTGGAGTGGATCACAGCAGGATACGTCGCCAGGAGTTCCCTGTCGTATGTAGAGTATGCTTACTGCGTCTTGCTTAATTCACTTGAGACAAAGGCCTCTAGTTACAGTGATCTATTCACCATCTGGTGAAGGGCAGAACCTGTCGCGATTGGCAGCAGTCAGTCACCATTTGATAAGGCAAGTAATTGAGCAGCGGGTGACAGAGTTTGAGGGAGTTAATTAGAATTACTCTATTATTATTGAATGCCTGTCGCGTAGCATCGTTCCATTCGAGGTCACGAAATATGGTGTCCTAGAAAGTCAATCTCTTCTTTTGCAAACTTGCACTTTTCCAGGGATATTCGTAGATTATTCTCGACCCGGATTTTAAATACTTGATCTAAATGATCCAAATGGTTGTCCTAATTGTCGTGAAAATATCAGGTTATCGTCTTTATATATTCAAAAAACGAACTCTAATCCCCGAAAAATGTTATTCATGTGACGCTGGAAGGTGCAACTCGCGTTCTTGAGGCCAAAGGGTGAATATATATAATCCCTTAACCCAAACGGAGTTACCACCACAGTTTTATCTATGTCCGCCCGCTTAATCGGGATCTGATGGTAAGCACGACGTAAATACAACCAGGAGAAAGTTATTTATCCATGAAGGTGGTTTGCTACACTCTGTATTCTGGGTAACGGATATCTGTCGGGCTTCGTGATTGCATTAAACGCGCGAAAATCGCCGACCACCATTTAATCACCCAGCGACTTCTTCGGGACCATGTGAATCGGTGAGGCCCACGGTGATTTCGACGGTGGACAACTTACTCCTTCAATAGTGTCTCGAACGTTGCTTTGGCAACTTGTAGTTTCTCTTTTGAAAGAGGCCGTGATCGAGCGCAGGTTGGTGGTGCTCTGCCGGTCTCAATTGTATGTGCCACGGAGTTAGCCGAAGGTGGGATGGGACTAGTGGGCGCAGGGCTGTACAGGGCTTTATACTTCTCTAATACGGCCTTGCAACTGGACGGTAGATGCCGGAGTTTATGCATAATTAGTGCTACTGCAAGTTCCCCGAATATTTTTACTTTTGACTTGAGATTAGTTTGATTATCGAAAAGGACGCCGCGCGCACAATCCACCAACATATTAAAGTGCTCCAGAACGTCAATCCCTAATAAGGCGATGTGGTATCCACGACTACATATGACCACCCAGATGACCAGCGAAGACTAGGAATAACTATATAATGCGTGTATTTCGCCGTGCACTTTTACTTTTCCACCATTAGCCGTTGTAATGCTTACACTGGAATCACGTATTTCACTTGTTTTTAACTTGCTTACGTATTGATTAAAAATTCGCACCATATTTTATCTAATTTTGCGGCGATGGGGAATATTGACGGCATGTAGTACTAGTTTTCCGATGGGGCTGGCAAAGATGGCCTAGTGGACGGTTGCATTTGCAAGTTTTCACCTTTTTCCGGCCATCTACATGAAGACTTGCAGAATTTTGCACTCTCGAGGAAATGCAAATGGGATCGACATATTACAGGTCTCTGGCTCCTGTGAAGAGGTCGCAGTCCTATCGGTATATTATTCGCACTATAGTCGTTACTACGCGGTACAGAGTTAGAACGATTGCCATTAGGGTACACACCCATAGGCACTGAGCACGCACTTTTCGTATATTACACATTATTTATTTGATTATCACACCCATCATTTACATTGAGAACACTTATACAGGAAAAGACGTGGCACTACTATCACTTGTTTCATTATTATTATTTACGATAAGACACTCTGCCCTATAAAATGGCTTTAGTTTGTCTGCAATTTTTACAAGCTCGGCAAGGGTTAAGTGCTTCTTGGTGGCGATGATGGGCGCGATGTTTGATGGCAGTGACTGAATAAATTTGTGCCTCACTAGTTCTTCCCCAACTCCTACCTGTAGAGCTGTACTTCCTCCAGGTTGATTGAAGTTCGACCAGTGAGCGTGAAGGAGGCAATGAGCTTCTAGAATAGCTCCAGTTTGGTCCTCTCGACGGGACCAAACTTTGTTTCTTCCTTATTTATTTTTGATATATGAAATTGGGCCTCTACTATTTTAAAACAACCTGATATTGCTGTCTCATTAAAGATGGGTGGCTTGATTGTGATGGTGTTTGCGACTTCAGATCCTTCTTATTCTGTTTTTTGTTGTTGCGAGGCGTCCATATTTTGGGGGCGAAGAGGTCACCAGTTATAGAGGTAAAGGTGCCCAGTTTGTAGGTTAACGGGGTGATCCATTTTATTGGTAGCGAGGCAAAAGAAGTGGTATAATTAGAATTTAATATGACTCCAAATATCCGTTTTGTTATCCATTGGTCGGCTGTGTTACGGTAACGGGGTAGACTACTTGGCGGAAGTAGAGAAACAGAAGAAAAATGGCGTCTTTGTAGGTTTTTAATCTTGGCTTAGGGCTACCTCATTCGGGAAAGTGAAATGGCTGAGTTTCGAATTCGTTTGTGTGCTCAAGTCCTTATGACTGGCTATCAGTGTTAATAAACTTAGTGTTTCTTGTATCTCTCCTTCTCTATCAAACTGTGGAACTGTGGGCTGATAGAGCGTAGATTGAGTTACTTTCTGACTCTTGGTGGTGGACTTAATTATGATAATAATAATACTAATTCTCGTTATATGTTTTGAAAGCCTATTTATTCTAACGCAAATTTAGGGCGTGGCTCCGTTTATCCAACCA
This sequence comes from Ceratothoa steindachneri, assembly GCA_963969495.1. Classification (NCBI taxonomy): domain Eukaryota; kingdom Metazoa; phylum Arthropoda; class Malacostraca; order Isopoda; family Cymothoidae; genus Ceratothoa; species Ceratothoa steindachneri. The sequence continues at coordinate 12,097,219 of OZ018324.1, forward strand.
GAGCGCAGAGAGGATCTTAACTGATCAAAGGGGATGTGCTTGTGCTCTCCGATACGACCGCTGGGCAAAGCTTATTCGATCAGAGGGTGTGTGTATGTTCAGTGTAGGCACGTGTGTACCAAGAGAGTATTTAAATTTGGAAACCTGACCGGGCCTAATCAAGCCGACATTCGTAGCAAAATTGATTTCGTTTTTCACGGGTTCACGTCAAAGCTGGTGGGTCGAGCTCCCTCTCTATCAGATTCCGTTCCATGTATGCACAGCTGTTTGCACTGTTTTTATTATCTATGCGGCAAGATCGTTGGCTCGCACCTGTTTCCTAATGTGTGTATGTTTGTATATTCGCGTGGGAACAAAACGATTTCACTTGCGATTTAACATTATTTACAAGTATTTGCATTGTTTTTCATGAATTAATTGTAACAAGATGGCATATTATTTCAGTGTTCAATTTTTATACCCAATTTCAAGATTTCATAGAGCCAACAGGGTACTCATTTGTGAGGTTCCTTGTTGGCTCTACTGCACCTTGCAATTGAGCACCACAATATATTTTTAGTTTTTTCCCTGTGAAAATTTTAAAATTATTATTAACCGCCAGCCTCTGTTTGCCGAGGGGGCCAGCAATCATTGGACCTGCCCTGAATGTATGAGGTTGAGAGATTTGGTGTATGACGTCAGCATGGATGCCAGTGCACGCATGAAAGATGTAGCAGAAAATAGTATAGTGGAAGATAGGCCTAGACTAGTTACTGCAATGAATGAAGTGACTGATGTAAGTGATGGCGAAGGGTGAGTGAATACAGATAAAATGGATAGGTTAGGTGTGTGAGGAAGAGGGGGGTGGAAACTGTTAGCTTGATTAACAGATTTGATGGTCTGAGAGAACAAGAAGTGGAGAGTGATTTATCTGATTTCTATGTTGCAAGAATTGGAATGACTGGCTTTTTGGACGAGACTAGGAGGAATGATAGGGCTCGGCCTAAGGGGAATAGAAATACGAGCTTGACTGAGATGATTGTGGTGGGCGATTCTTAGATTAGATATTTAGATAATAAGTTGAGTGCTAGCTGATGGAATGAACTGCTTGTTTCTTTGTAGAGTGTTAGTATAGCTAATGTGTGTGGGAAGTATGATAGGCAAGTATCTGGTTTTGAGGAAGATGCAGTTGTTGGTACAAATGTGGGAGTGAATGATTTTAAGAAAGTGGGTTCGTTCGAGTTATGTCAGTGGTACAAAACGTTGATTGAAAATATGAGTGAAATTATAGTGAAAAGTGTTGTGTCAGCTGTGCTTCCAAGAATGGATGTCGGGATGGAATAGAAGTCACATGCAATTGGCCTGAATGAATATGTCAGAAGTCTGTGTGATAACTCAGGATTGGTGTTTGTGTATGTTTGGAATGTTGTTTTTTATAGAAAGAGAGAAATTTACACGATATCTGAACTACATTTGAGTATGATTGTATTATAGGTGTTATGATAGGAGTTGAATAGAGCTATTAAGTTGGTAAAGACAGAAAACTAGATGATAGTAGAGGTAAGGGCAATACATGAAATGTACGGCGTATTCAAGGTGCGGCCAGGATTAAAGAGCTGTAAAGGGTGAGCACAATCTCTTTTTTTCGGAAACAAAATTGTCTCTTTATCTACCCTCAACAGTCTCTGGGACCTTTAATCTACCTCGGCGCACTGCATAAAGAATTTCATGTCGCTGTTGAGTTGCAGGCCTAAATATTTCACCAGGTCGGTCGCCTCCAAAGGAATACCTAACAAGTAGTAGTCTTCTTTGGGGGGAACGTGACCGATGTGCATCTGTACCACCCATATTACAAAGAAAAGTAGGTCTGTGGCACCCAAATTGCAAGATATGTATGACCAGTGAGGAACCTCACGATTGAGCGCCCAGTGGAACTATGAAGTCTTGAAATTTGGTATACATATTAATTAATATGCTATGTAATGAGTAGTGAACCAATGTAAAATACATAGAGAGAAATACTTATATCACAATTGTATATTTATTAAGGGCAGCATGAGGCAAGGAAGCGGACAGCCAGGGCTACCACACGGGTACATAAACATAAGAACGCTAGGAAACAGCTGCCAGAGGAAAAGATCTCAATAATAGATAACAGTGGCAAGCCGAGCAAATACAGGGTGGTATGTTCTTTGACCGGTTAAGATTTTCGAGGACTTGTGAAATGCCAACGGTCTTTCTGATATTGGATGTAAGCCCAACTTGAGGTATAACTTACTTGCCTTTTTGTTATTACTAGCGACACGAGTCCGTCCCTTGTCCTTAAGTCTTGCTTCCTTAGCCCCAGTTACCTAACATTAACGGAAAACTTACACACGGCTGCGTATGACTCGAACAATTTTGCTTGCTCCAATTTTAGTTAAGTCCAAGCTAAGAATAAAACCTACTTATCGTCGCTTTCCTTTAGAGTCATTTTCTTTACCCGTGATTATCAAGGTAGCTTCTGGAACTCAGACTAGACGCGTATTCTCTGTGAGAAGCTTTGGGAGGCAGAGCAAACTTGACCGGAAGACTAAATGTAGGCCTAAAACATACAAACTCCAATACACCCTTATAAACCTTCAATTCCTGCAGCTGTATCCCAAGGGATACAGCCGCCGAAATAAACAACATAAATAGATATGAAAATGTGGAAAATAAAAAACAACCGCCAAAAATTGAAAATAATCCAAATGAAGTGTCGGAAAATAGATGACGTCATCGTGAACGACGACCTATACTCGTACTCGGAAGAGGGTACCATCCTGGGTTTACGGTTCACCAAGTCTGGGTACAAAACCCACATCAAGACCAGAGTCTCCCTAGCCAAAAGGCAACTTCAGAAACTATACGGGTTCCGGAACCTTAACGCTTTAAAAAAGAAGAAGCTATACACTGCCTTGGTATGCTCCATCCTGGTGTATCCGGCATTGATAACGCATATGGCAAGTTGTACTTCTCTCAGGACGATGCAGAGAGTACAAAATAAAGCCACCCTGCTATTAGCTGAAGCTAGAAGAAGCGACCGTATTAGGCAAATAGACCTGCACACAAGAGCAGGGCTTAAGCCAATTAATACGGAAGCTCAAAGGCTAGGGAGAAAGACTTGGGGTAAGATAGAGCAAACTCTTATACCCACACTCGACAACCTCAACATTGCAATCCCACAGCAGAAGCCACACAAAGTTGCAAGGTCAGCATTATTCGCAAGCGGAAGAAATTGCGCGGGAGAAGCAATAAACCCAATATATAAATAACCAAGATCGAAAAATACGAACATAAAGACAGAAGAACAACCAAAATGAAAACCAAAGAAAGAAGAGATAACGAATAAGACCATCTAAAATAAAGAAATAAAGGACAAACAATAAAAAGAGGCGAAATACCTCTTTTTAAAATAAAATTAAACAAAAGAGGCGAAGAGCCCATCAATGGGAAAAAACAACAACAAAACAAGAAAACCAAACCAAACAAACTAATTTAAAATAAAATAAAAATAAATAAAAGAGGTGAAGACCCCATCAAAAGAAAACAAAATAAAAAAGTACAAACTAATTTACGAATAAAATAAAAAATGAACAGAAGAGGCGAATTGCCCACAAAAAGAAAGAGAAACAAAATAAAAATAATAATAGACGAAAATGATTAAAAAAAAAGGCAAAAATGCCCACAAAAATAATATTAGGCTAATTAAAGTTAACAAAAGACAAACTTGAAAGGCAAGAAAGCTACGACGGAGGAAAAAATAAAATTAAATAAATATATATATTTAAAAGGAAGATTCATCCCGCCTCTGCCGGTCTAAAATGCCAACAGTAGGAACACTAGAGGCAAAAAAATAAAAAAAAGAACAAAAGAAGAAAAATATGGTTGTAAAACGAAGGCGATGCCCTCGCAACCAGGGTAACAAAAACTAGTAAACTTCCTCACCCCTATCACACCTACCACACATTTCACCACCTAGCTCATTAACATCAACATCTGACTATTTGTAGCTCCTATCTAGTTCTCTGGCAAAGGAGGCAAAGGAAAATGTAGGTTGAAAACGTACTTCTTTTAACGGCGGTCAACTCGGAGATGCCGAGATACCGGGAGTATGGTTTCTGGCTGAAGTTGTACGTTAATTGCCGGTTTCTTCATTTGAATAATGACGGCTTCGGCCATCCGAAATCTTCTGTGGTTTTGGAGTCTCAGGATGATGGAGGTGTCCTTATTCAGTTTTTCACGGGTTAGGGTAGTGCCATGAGAGTGGGCGTGTTTTTTAATCGCGCTATCTTGAAGGTGAGCTGTCAGTGGCCTTGACAGGGTTGTGGAGGTTACGCCGATGTACTTTGAATTGCGATATTCGCAGTCACCGACTTTGCACAAATATTCGTACACGACGTTAGTCTCCTGGAGTTCGCTCGTCGGAGGAAGACAGCTGTTTTTCATGATACTTGTTTTCTTGGTCTTGTATTATATAATCAAATTAATAAAAATGAATAAACAGGCAATTAACGTGCAACTTCAGCCGGAAACCATACCCCCGACGTCTCAGCGTCTTCGAGTTGACCTTCCGTTAAAAGAAGCACGTTTTCAAACTTACAGTTCCTTTGACTCCTTTGCTAGAGAACTAGATCGGAACGAAAAAAAAGTCCGAAATAGTTAAGAATTCAGTGTAAATAGTTTACTTTTTAATTGTGGGGTCCTTTCAAAACAAATTATTCAGAGTGCAAGTTGACCAAAGATCAACAGGTAGCTGGTACTGGTTGCAAGAGAAAGACGGTAACAAAAATCTAACTTTACTAACAAATAAATGGAATTGAAATATATACAGATACAAAGTTTAAAGGGAATTATCCCACATGCGAAATTAAATGTTTTCACGGAACACAGGAGGGATAACTACGGGATTAGTGGTCGAAATCAGGTCTGTGATTGAAAGGGGATTTTAATCCGGATCTCACACAAAGGATGGGACGGTTTGGGTAGACCAGATTATAGAATAATCTCTAGGCGTCAACGATTGCAACTGCTTACGTGTTCTTTGAAGGGAAGGGTCAGTAGGGATACGATGACTGCGATGGGATAGCTAGGTTATCACACGGGGCGGATGAGGGAGCACACGTAGTTTGGCCTTTGGAACTCTGACTATGGCAGAGTTCACAGATGTCGATTTTGCCTTCGTCCTCGAATCGAAATAGCCAGTCTCTCCGGTGAGCTTGTCCTTTGCTCGTAAGCGGTGTTAGGCGGAACAGTGCTGAGCCGGGCTGCTGTCTTCCGATGCTATGGTACTACAGGGCTACAGTGCTGCACGCTTAACCGAGTCGGGGGATTATATAGACACTTCTCCGGTGGCGGGGGTGGACTGGGGCGAGGGTCTCCACGACTCACGCAATCTTGGAGGAAGGCAGCGACTCCTTCGGGGCACCGAGATAAAGTTGGCTTAGAATGTTCGAAGAGCAATGATCTATGCCGAAGGACAGTAGGCTGGCTGAAAGAACACGCTAGACGAGGAAAATGTGTCCCTAAGTAAATGCAGCTGGGGTGCAATAAAATGGCGTGGACCGCATTCTCGCCATAGATCAGCCTCGCTTCCTACGCTCCATGCGGCGATCTCGAGACCACGTAGGTACAGAAGGGGATGAGGTCGCCCTTTGACCTTATTCTTGTTCATCTCCTCTCATCATGGAAGATGGCACTTTTGAAGTGACACCTTCTAAAACTGATGACTTGGGAAAAGCGGAGTCTTCCACGCAAGCGATCAACCGGGAGGGAGGGAGTAAGAAAAGGAAATTTCCTGACCTGACTTCGCGCAGGTGCACAAACTAATTCAAACCGTCTGCGTGTACATATGAAAGGGAAAAGAAATAAATTATTATAAGTTTTCGCCGACCATAAGAGAATTAAGATGGAAGGTAATTAAAAAAAATCAAAAGTGTATTTATACACGAAGCTATACAAAGCAATGAAGAAAAATGAAATAGATATTCAAAGATACATCATACACAAATGACAGGGACGATTACGGTAGTACATATATACATATAGTGGTGCAGGACAGAATCTAAAATAATAATTTTATACATACAATGGTGCTGTGCGTCCTAGACGTACGCATCCCTCCAAAAAATAACTACAAACACAGGAAAATAATTGTCCTTTAACTTATATCTAGCTGGAGTTTACATTATATACAAAATCGAAAAAATGGCTATGGAGCAATTACTATTACAATTTAGCAGGGATCGTCGCCCAAAGGATTATTGCCAAGGGTATCGGCGATGCAATTTACCGACACTTTTATATACAATATCCGATACTGAAATTCCTGCAATAATAGGCTCCATCTCATTACTGGGCTATTGTGATGTTTAATGCTACGGAGGTATGAGGGCGGGAGATGATAGGTCTCTGTAACAAATTATCGGCCTACCAGGTACATTTAAAATTTTTGAACGCTCCAAATGATAGCTAAAGCTTCCTTTTCTATCACTGCATAATTCCTCTTACGTGGGAGTAATTTGCGAGACGCGTAGGCTACAGAGTAACCCTTACCGTTGTCTTCGTACTGAAGAAGGAAAACCACAGATTCCCTCGTTGCTCGCATTCGTCCGGATCCCGAAGGGCCTACTGTGGTCAGGCAACTAAGGATAGGTGCAGATGCCAATTTTCCCTTTAGCTGATGGAAATGAGCAATAGCCCTTAAATTCCATACGATGCGATCTAGAGACTTCTTTTTGAGCAGTTTACACATCGGGGCGACCAAAGACGCGAAATTGGGGACGAACTTCTTATAAAAATGAGGCGGCAGATCCCATGAAGGAACGAAGCTGTTTCTTTGTACCGGGGAGAAGGATATCAACTATCGCCCGGAGCTTGTCTTCTTGGGCATTAAGTTGGTCGTTACCAATGTGGAAATCCAGATATTGGATCGAATTGTAGGTGAGGTGGCACTTACCGGGGCCTATTGTAAGGCCGTGCTCTCTCAAACGGCTTAAGAGCGCCTGAAGGGAGACCAAGTGTTGGTCCCAGTCACAAGTGGCAACGTAAATGTCAAAATAAAAGGTGACATTATCCAATCCGTCTAAAATTTTGCGCATTATCCGATTATAATTGCTGCAGGCCGTCATTAACCCAAAGGGAAGTAGACGGAACTGCATAAGGCGTTTGTCAGTAGGAAAGGCGGTGTATTTCCTTACGCTCCTTTTCAAGGGAATCTGATAATAGGCCTTACAGAAGTTGAGTTCGCTAATATACTTTGCCTTTTCGAACAAGTTTTCCGCATCGAAAACGGTCACGGAATTTAATTTGCTGAAATCTACGCACATGTGGTAAGAGTTATTCTGTTTCCGCACCATAACTATTGGGGAACAATAATTGATTTGGAGGGTTCAATGATTTTGAGGTTGAACAGATTGTTAACCTCGGCGTTGAAGGCATTTCTCAAATGAATTGGGAGGGGTTAAGGTTTTGAGCGAACAGGTTCCAGGGTAGTGAGCGTTATGTCATGCTCGAAATTAATAGTACACCCAGGTGTCTCGGAATTCAGGTCCTCAAACGTAATTTGAATAAGCCGCAGCTGGCTAATTTGGTCGGGAGTTAGCCGCTTATTGATATCCAAGCTGGCGACTGGTGAATTGGTAGTGCCAGGCAAGGCGGATAGTGGGTAGTTCCTATCCTGTTCGACGCACACGGCCTGTATAACGTTCATGGCATCCGTCGTGTAATCGGCATCCAAAGCTGTCTCTTCGTCGATGGCAATAATGTTGTTATTAGACGCGCGGCGGTGATATTTCTTCAACATTTTTACGTGGAACAGCTTCTGCCCTGTGGGGGTTTTAATTAAATAATCCACAGATCCCCTCGCTTCAAGGATTTGGAAAGGGCCTTTCCATTGGCTCAGAAGTTTGTTGCTCTCCGTAGGAAGTAGCAGCAGAACCTCACCACCCTGCTTAATTTTCTTCTCCTTCGACTTGAGATCAAAGTACGTTCGTACTTTTTCTAATTAACGTCGGCAGTTTGGTATGCAATCCCGGTACACTTTTATAGTCTTCGTCGAAGATCCAAAACATACGCGTAGGGAGATTGAATTTCCCTATTTAACTTGGTGTTCGAGAATAACTCCTTGAGAATGCTAATGGGACCTCGCATTTTACATCCGTAGATTAATTCGAGGGGGCAAATCCAAGAATACGATGGGGAATCTCCCCGTATGTAAATACTGCCACGGGCGAAATGCGATTCAACTCACGGGGCTGTTTGGCACACCTTCTTTAATATCGATTTTAAGGTCGCATTAAATTTTTCAGAAATTCCGTTTGCGCACGGGTGAAAGAGAGTGTTAAAGAGTGGTCTTACCATCAACAGTTTCCCGATATATTCCATTAATTCAGAGGTAAATTGCCTACCTCTGTTAGACAATACTTCCTTTGGCATGCCTACCCTAGAGAAAATGTAAATTAAGGCTTCGGTACACGTAACACTGTCGATTCTCTTTAAGGGTACTGTGTCGAGGAATCGCGTGACACAGTCTACAAGGATAAGGACATAACTATGCCATTCGCTGGAAGGGGAACGAATGGGGCTAACAAGGTCTATGCCAACTCGGGAAAAGGGTTCAGCTATGATCGTTCCCTCCGGAGGGGGGCAGGTTTAACACGCTCTTTGGCTGTGGTTTTCTGGCAGATGTCGCAGGATTGGCAGTATTCAGAAATGTCAACTGCAGCACCCGGCCAGAAGAAATACCGAAAAATCCTTTGGGCAGTCTTATTGTAGCTAAAGTGGCCAGAAAACTCACTATCGTGAGCAATTTTTAGGACCAGAAAAACATGCGAACGGGGAACACAGAGGGTGTGAATCTCGGGGTTGACGCCATCCGAGCAAACGCGATTTAGCAAGCCTTCTCTCACGATATAAGAGGCTGTCTTGTTACCACGGACAAAATTCTGCTCTGGGCTCAAAGATTTTTCTCACGAGGGAAGGGGATTTGGACACTCCTTCTGTCTTTGAGAAAATTTTACGCTCATAACGCCGCTGAAAACCGAATCTAAGGGGGTTTCAAGGGCAGCAGGCGTTTGGGAATCCTTCTTTTCCTGGGCTCTAGTAGTAACGGGCTAAGCCTCCGGGTTAGATGCGATTTGGGGGCACTGTTCTACCAAAACGGAGCAGAATCTGATAGGGGCTGACATGACTTCAGCCCATCCTGAGAAGTATTGACACTCCAGGTAACAGTTTACAATGGTGAAGCGGATGCGCGTCGTAAGTAGTCTTGGACTACCACAAACTTTTTTATGGTTAGGGACCAAAAAAGGAAGAAGTTCATTAGATACCACGATACAGGTCCACCCTGTATCGCGGAGGAGGGTGGAGACTCAGCACCCATTACCGGTTTCGTTCTCAAATTTCAAACCTCCTGGAGAGCTCTTGGTGAATGGGATTACTATGGAGTTTTGAATTTTGGAGACAGTTTGGGCGGGTGTGACCTTCGATACCGCACATGAAACAGACAATTGGCCTACTGGAGAAGGATAACGCGGGGTATTAGAGATGAGGGGCATAACATCACGGGGCTAGGATGGAGGGAAACTTCTGGGCTTAAAGGGGCCCGTAACCTTGACGATATTTGGGGAGTTCTTAGGAGGGAAGTTATTAATTTTATTCTTGGCAGAATGAGGGGGAGGCTATTGATTTTCTTCGGGTATAGTTTGTGACTCGCCGCATGGATATCTGCCTCTTATATGCTCTCTTTGAAGGAGTTTCACCGACGATCCTTCACAAAGGACCGGATCTCTGATGGTAGCGACGCCAGAAATTGAAATTATTGGAAAGAGTATACTCATAGTGACGGAAGGTCATATTTGGTTGGATGCGGGCGTGACGAAATTTGGCGCAGTAGAAATCAGGTGTCATATTATTCGCCGCGAGAAGTTCGGATTTGAGGGTGGAGTAATTCACCGTGGCTTCCGAGTGAAGGCAAACACAAATGTCTCGGAGCTGAGAACTAAGAAGGGGCAGGAGTTTGGTGATACCGGCTGTCCAGATATCTCAATGATTGACTTCAAAACTTTATCAAAGTGAGTGAGAAAAGATCAGAAGTCCTCTCCTTCTTTAAAATGGGGAGTTTAATGCAAGCAGATTGAGAGGCATCTATACATGAATTGACTGAAAGGGATTCAAGCCGATCGTGATTTAATTCCAATTTGTTTTGGTGCATTCTCTCGTGCACTTCATTCTCTCTAATCTCTTTTTTTCAGCTCTCTCTCTTTCTTCTTGTTCTCTTCTATAAGCTCTCTCTTGTTCTTCTTGTTCTCATATATAAGCTTCTATCTTTCTTCTTGTTTTCTTCTATAAGCTTTCTCTTGTTCATCTTGTTCTCCTCTATAAGCTCTCTCATTTCTCCATTCTTCCTGTAAAGGGGCGACTAGGTCTTTGCCACTTAAACCGAGGTATTCTCCTTGAAGTTTGAATCTCTCGAACGACGACTTTTGTTCGGAACACGGGGTGTAATAAGTTGCCCGAGAGAAAGGATTTAATGTACCGTCTGCACAGGACGGAGAAGGGGCTTGAGTCACAAAGTACTCACACACGGGGGAATATGCTTGTTTAAATGGGGAAACTTTGCTAGTTAAATACCAACACTAATACAATACACAAATAACCCCAAGTTGAAAAAAATCGAGCCTCCGTGAGATAAGAAAGGCTCGCACTCGACTAATCCGTCCAGAAACACCCAACACACTAAGATTATAGAATAATCTCTAGGCGTCAACGATTGCAACTGCTTACGTGTTCGTTGAAGGGAATGGCCAGTTGGGATACGATGACTGTGGTGGGATTGCTGGGTTACCTCATGGGGCGGATGAAGGATCACAGGTAGTTTGGCCTTCGGAGATGGAGTTCCTCGTCAGATACTCGCTGATTGACTATGGCAGAGTTCATGGATGTCGATTTAACCTTCGTTCTCGAATTGAAATCGCCGGTATCTCCATTCGCGACGGGTGTGTGTGTCCTTTGCTCGTATGTGGTGTTAGACGGAACAGTGCTGAGGCGAGCTGCTATGGTAATACAGGGTTACAGTGCTGCACGCTGAACCGAGTTCGGCGATTATATATACGCTTCGCCGGTGGCGGTGGTTGTCCTAAGCGAGGGTTTCCTCGAATCGCGCGATCTTGAGGGAAGGCAGTGACTCCTTCGGGGGACCGAGATAAAGTTGGCTTAGAATGTTCAAAGAGCTTCGATCTATGGCGAATGGCAAGAGGCTGGCTGAAAGGGCATGCGAACCGAGGAAAATGTGTCCCTAAGTAAGTGCACCTGGAAGGCAATAAAACGGCGTGGACCGCATCCTCGTCGTAGAATCAGCCTCACTTCCCACGCTCCATGCGGCGATCTCAAGACCACGTGGGTACAGAAGGGGAGGAATTCGCCCTTCGACCTTATTATTTTATATATAAAAGGTTTTCAATAAGGTCGCTCGATTTTTAAATGTACTCGTAAATAAAACAAGTTGTGTGTGATATATGCACTCAATTTATTTTAAATTTGAAAGTACATTTTATGGCATTAAGTGTGGAATATGACCTCGTTCAAATGTCCGCTGTGGCTTTGCTTAATTGAACGCATTGGGGAGGCCCAATTTTCGATGACTTTGTCGCATAAATCTGGCTGAATTTGTTGGATGGTTTTCGTTTTGTTGACTTTGAGGACATCAACTGTTTGCGGATTATTCGCATAGACCTGCGATTGAAGGTAGCCCCAAAGAAAGTAGTTTAATGGCGTTAAATCGCATGATCTCGGTGGCCAGTTGACGTCGCCGCCGCGCGAGATGACCCTGCCCTGAAATTGCTGGTGCAAAATGTCTATCGTAGCGTGCGCAGTGTGACACGTAGCGCCGTCCTGTTGGAACCACATGTCGTCAGTATCCATATCAGGCATATAATGCAGTTTAAGCCACAAAAAGTTGCTTATCATCGATCTGTAGGTTTCGTCATTGACGGTTATGGCAATCCCACCTTCATTCTCAAAAAAATACGGACCGATGATTCCGTTAGACGAAAATCCGCACCAAACAGTGACTTTGTTGAGATTCAATTGCTGCTGGTGTATCTCATATGGATTTTTTTCTTCCCAAACCCGACAATTTTGCTTGTTTACAAATCCCTTCATCCAAAAATGGGCTTCGTCGCTGTAGAGAGGATAGAAATCACGTAGCGCGGAAAGTTTGTCGAACAGAGCACGGATTTTGATAATAACATTTTATGATTTGCACACACTGTTCAACGCTATAACCTTCCATCGTGACTTGCGAAGTACTACTGAACAGTTCACAGTGAGGTTCCAGATATTGCTTTAACAACATGGCCACTATCGCCTGCCAAAGCTCGAGCGTCCTTGTTGAAAGACCTTATATATATATATATATATATATATATATATATATATATATATATATATATATATATATATATATATATAGAGAGAGAGAGAGAGAGAGAGAGAGAGAGAGAGAGAGAGAGAAAGTATGTGTGTCTCTTAGTGTGCGAGCGGGCTATAGAGCAATTACTTAGTAAGGCTACTTCTATAGTAAAATAGAAATGATAAACAATTTCAAACTTCATCATTTGAAAATATCGGGTTACTTTCTCTTAGAATCACCAATTTAAACAATAAAATATATGAAAAATTGAAAGTCTCAAGTCAATTTTTTAAGTAAATTGTCCCTCAGTGTGTTGTTAACGTTGGTGAGTTTTACGAAATTTGCTCCCGAGGGCTTAAAATTTAGAAAAATCGAGGCTAAACAAAGAAAGGTGAAAAGAAATGACGGGGGAAATCCCATGTGACAGGGATTGATTCCTCTCCACTGTATATCGAATATTTGCTTATGAAAAAGTATTTTTTCTTACCTTTATAATAGTGGAGTAATTGATATGTCTCAAAATAAGTATGAACAGAGCCTGAAAATCTTTGCTTAAACGATATTTTTTTTTTAATCTAAATATCATTTTCTCGAAATAATAGGTTAGGTTCTTTTAGGTCATCTTCAGTTGTAAACTGTACACATAAGTGTGACATCGTTTTATTATTTTTATGGATGAGTTTGTTTTTTGTTTTTTTGCCCTCAGTCTAGAAACTTGTGCTAAGCACATGGAGATGCAATCTTCCAAGGCAGTTCAAAATTGGCCTGTGGGATTCTTGTAAGAAATTATAGAATTTCGTTTTGATCAACTCATATTAAAGCTCAGGTTTTCTTGATTGTTTTTCTAAAAGTTAAGAGAGTGAAAACGCCAGACCATAGGAATGAGGTCGGCCTAAAATTAAAAGTGTAAAGTAATAAAGCAACTTTCGTTAAAATTAGGACACTAGTTACTGAGTTGGTTCCTTTTTTTTAGTGTGCTTAAAAAAAAATGTGCGCAAACGAATTGAAATACGTAAACCTATTTTGATACTTTGTGTTTAAAAGTGTTCTTTTAATATTTTTATTACTTTCTTAAAATAATTTAAAAAACTAATTTTTCTTGAATTACATTTATAGACGTGTATTATCTCACCTAATTATTACTTGAAGTAATACTCATGAACTCTATTAATGTTACACTAAACCAACTTCTATTCTTTCGGACCAAAATTGTTTAGATATTTTAATTTGTTTCTCTACGGTTAAAAATCTGTCTTAGCTCACAAAATACAAAAACATTTGTGATTTTTCGGTCATTTTAACCTATTTTCTGCCAATATTGGCTACTTTGGCTTTGAGACATGCACCACTTTTTTAAGGGTAAAATGAAAATATTCACTTTGGCTATTTCTATTTAATCAAAATATAACTAAAGATTTTCTTTCACACATTTTCCCTTTTGTTTTACCTCTTTAAAACAGTTAAAAGTCATAGAAAGACTAAAAAGATATGTACATGACATATCAGGAAGTCAATTCTTCTATTCACTGAGACAGCGAAAAATATTCTAAATAGTTTTCTAAACGAAATTACAAATTCAGTCATTTTATTTGTCCAGGTATTCTAATTCTTTAAGCCTACACGCATTTATCTTAACTTCCATTACTCTCCTGAAAACTACTTTAGACATTTTTCAAGTTCCTTTTTTGGGTATAAATGAATTTAAACCTTTGGTTTATCGCTTCCTTCTGGGTTATTACGAACGTGATTAGGCCTCGCTAATACCTCCGAAAGAAGGGCCTAACACATAGCTTATGACGTCAGCATACTTCGGGTTTTTCTCAGAGTCGGAGCTATTCGATTTCTTTCTTTCATACGGAACTTTATTGTTAGTTATTTAAAAAACAAAACAAAACCGAAACCCGGAAATAGAATGACTCGGGATACACTCCCACACAAAATCTGGTGATAAATAATTTTTTAAATAAGGAATATTAACTGGAGGTAGGATTTTTGACGAGTTTTATGATGTCACTATTTTTTCTACAAACCCAAGAGGTAGGTACTTGAATAACTAATAGGCCGAAGTTAGCTAGATAACAGTTTTATAGGTTAAAAATATTCCACACATACAAATGATTACAGTTGATAAATATTAATTCCTAAAAAATAATGAGACTAAACCATATATATATATATATATATATATATATATATATATATATATATATATATACATATATATATATATATATATATATATATATATATATATATATATATATACATATATATATATATATATATATATATATATATATATATATATATATATATATATATATATATATATATATATATATATATATATATATATATATATATATATATATATATATATATGAACATTAATGAAATGACATCGTAAAATTTACACAACTTTCAGTTTTTGTGTGTTAAAGCAAAGAGCGACATTACTTTCCTATTAATGACATTGTCTGTAACGCCCCGCCTACTGCTGTCGATCCTAAAGCGAGCGCCGAAAGTTTTGTTTCTGCCTAAGCTTGGAATGAATTCTAGTACACAGACGTGGAAATTCATCTCTTAATCTAAGAAGGAAGGGTGGGGAGTATCTACATGAGAAGATTCTGGACTCTTACTTCGAGAAAAGGAAGCAAGGAAAAAGAGAGAACACAACTTCTTTTCGCCAAGAATCAGAGGGATACAGAACTCCCGAACGAGGTGTACGAGACATCAAATAGAACAATAGTATCCACCTAAAGAACTATTTTCAGTAACGATATACTACAAATACCTAAAGACAGGTAATATATTGATGGAAAACAAAATCACAGCTGATCATTCAAAGTTCAAATCTACCAATGTATTTTATAAATTCCAATGTCCCCATGAGAATGGTGAACATGATCCCAATAAATCTACATTGAGCTGAACACAACAAACCTGTCTCGAAGACTGACTATACACCTTCAAGGATGTGATATCGAACTTCATCATGACCGGATAAACGGCCATAAATAACCAGAAAAAGAATTTACTATCGTCCTCAGAGGAAACTTTGGCATCTGTCACCTTAAGATTCTCCAAACCACATCGGATATATGTTTGAGGTCAACACACACAATGCGCGAGCTCAAATCGAATACTCCACATCTTTCACCAAAGGAGAACATGACTCACACCGTCCGTTTAAATTAAAGAAGGCCCCGCAAATGACTACGAGCACGTCGGACCAAGTCCGGTCGCGTATGCATTCGTTTGCAGAAGTTCCGGATATTCTTGGTTAATAGTAAATTTAAAAGCGTTCTTGAAGAATCTTTTTATACTTCATTCTCTACGAAGTGTCTCATTTGCTCCGCAACTACCACTTCTCTCGTAAGATACTAATTTCATAAGCTTCACTTCCCTGCTTATTGTGGCTTGTTAAAAGAGTGCTGTTTCTGCAGTCCAACCAAGAAATACTCGTATAGATCGACCAACTCAAGACTCCATCCTGGAGATGCCACAGAAAATGCAAAAGCTCACGGTCATATTTAATAATAATATTCAGAAAATAAAAATAGTTATTAAAGATAAAAGTGATTTGCTATAACATTTTTTTCAGGTCCTGTCCGCAAATAGGAAATGTATTAAATAAATTGAAAAGCGTAAAAAAAAAATAAGGAAAAATTCAATCTGATATTTAACCAAAC
This sequence comes from Ceratothoa steindachneri, assembly GCA_963969495.1. NCBI lineage: Eukaryota > Metazoa > Arthropoda > Malacostraca > Isopoda > Cymothoidae > Ceratothoa > Ceratothoa steindachneri. The sequence continues at coordinate 12,113,323 of OZ018324.1, forward strand.
GTGTATTTAATAAAGCAAGGCGCTTTGCCCTGGCACTGATATTGTATATATATATATATAGAGGTTGAGGATAAATCCCAAAATGAGACATGTAAAATTTCTCATTTAATTAAGTACAACGTTTCGGGTATCTTACCCATCTTCTGGTTCATAAACCACTCAAAATATTTTCACAACCTACCAATCTCTAATCGGTTCCCTCTATAATCTTTTCTCAGTCTCTCCGCTTTTGCCGTCCACTAAAGGTGACTAATATTTTTGTGTACCAATTAATTGCCCCAATTAGTATATTTTTATATTTATCCATATTTATAACATCTACATTTAGTCTCAAGTTTTTAAATGATTTTTTCACATTTTCAATTTATTAAATAATTTATTACTATTGCTGCTTCATTTAGTGACTAATATCTGTGTCAACCAATAATTGTATCAACTAGTGTTATATTTATGCATATTTAAAGTACCCATAATTGATCCATATCTAAATTTCAATAGTTTTCAAACGATTTGCCATAATTTCAATTAACTAAATAATTTATTTTTAAACTTTGTGTGCATTATAATTTTTGTAATTTTAAACGTGTTCTAAATCTCTTTTATAGACCAGAAGTTGGGTAAGATACCCGAAACGTTGTACTTAATTAAATGAGAAATTTTACATGTCTCATTTTGGGATTTATCCTCAACCTCAAAATAAGCCTTCTTAGAAGCAAACCTATAGAATATATATATATATATATATATATATATATATATATATATATATATATATATATATATATATATATATATATATATATATATATTCCGATGTATGTAGCGATCACATATTACCCAGGAGCAGAAAATTGGCATAGAACAATGTAATGTCAGTCTTATGGATAGTATATTTTTCTTAATTAGGTTCTATTATGTGGAAATTTATGCGAATGCATGAAGCTAAGGAAGTAAACACATTGTAAATATGATAGTCATATTTGTTCTCATGGTTAAAATAGTAAAGCACACATAGAAAACAAGTGTTACTTTCATTAAATAATATTAATTTCATATAAATATATATAGTTGGAAGGGGCTACTGCTTTTGATGAGCGAGCTGAATTTGTGTAGTTTTTGTGAGAGTAACTCCCTATTTACATTCTCTTTCCTTTTGACCCAAGTTCTTTACAGCTTATCTGATCTAAATTAATCGAACTTCCCTTTTTATCCCAGGCGTCAACAAAACTCTTTGCAACAACACTTAAATAACAATAATAAAGTATTACCACTTTATAAATAATGTAGCACTACTTAGTAAATCAATTACAGTATCGACCTGAAAATTCCACCAACTTATAATTCTTGAATTCTAATCAAGGCAAAATAATGAATGGATTCTGAATGTAAGTTGTGCTGGAGCCTGAATCCTGGAAAACACTCTAATGATAACCAAATGGTAATGAATGTCTATCAAAGAGTATTTCGAAAAGCGCTATTTTTTTCTTGTTTATATAAGTTAAAACGAGGAGGCGGATTTAAAATATCCCATGAATGGATAAGGGGGAGGGGGGGGTAGTGATTTTAGGAAACAAGATACTGTTTTTGTAAATACTTCAGACGAAAATTTGCCCTTGTGTGCGTATCCATATGTGGATTAAGAATTTTGTGTTGTGTTTACGTTGGACGCATCAGAAAGGAAATATTTATGATCTTGCATTAGGCACGCTTGGCAACGGGTATTTGTCTCAGATATTTCTCCTGAAGAGAATTTCGGATAGTGCCAGCCGTCATAATAGTATATATATATATATATATATATATATATATATATATATATATATAAAACCTTACATGGTTTACTTCACTTCTCATGGTTGAAGATTTAATTTTGATTACATTTTTTAACTATGTGTTCAGAGAATAATTGCACGCAGTCAGAATATCATATTTTCGTCGTTTTCTTTCTAATCTAACGAGTATAGGTTTTTCACAGTTAAAATGGCGAAAGTCAGATAGTTTCAGAATATTTTCAAGAATATATTTTATTTCACTTTTATCAGAACAACTGCGAGAGACAAGAAATTTATGCATGAGATCTGAAATTAATCTTGGAAAATATCCTAAAAATTATCTGTTGTTCAAAGGAAGTTGAGTGTTTTTTAATCTAAGACTGACCTGTTTTAGTGACAAAAGCAAGGGATTTTGATATAATCTTTATAATCTTTTTCGGCTTTCAATTAACCAACTTGATAAAAAACAAACACAAACAAAAAACACACCATGCACACAGACTCACCCTTTTCAAATGCACTTTATACACAAACACACATTAACCACTAGTGGCAACACGTCGGAAGAAAACGAACAAAAAGACCAAACCAAACAATCAACAACAGCAAAATATAAATTGGCATTCGTTAATGGATGGGAAAGGTTGACTGCGTTTATGATCGCGTTTTTGTCTGTAAAATACGCACCGTTTACACATCGAGACTAAATTTAGAGAGATGATTTGTGTGTTTGTTTCACCAATGAGGAATATATTAGGTGGCTTTTGGATGTTGGCAGTATTTTTTGACATGCTTTCGGTAGCAATTAAACATACATAAAATTCTCCATAGGAATTTGTAGCTCGTCTGAGTGTGGAAAGTTATTATTGCCTCTACTCTTTAATGAATCGGTGAGATGAACTCGTTAGCAAAAAGATATTAAAGTAATTATAGCCTATCCTTCCTCATTTTGCATTTATTCGGTTTAGCTTTAAACACTAAGCAATTAAATTGTCAAATACATGTTTTAGCTATGAAAGTTGTCTACCTTGATCAGATAAAAAAACTAGAATGTCATCTATAAAGCCATTGGAAAAAGGAAGGCCATCTAGGGCTTCGTTAAAGAAAGGCAAAATGTTTATTTAAGATGACGATCTCAAAGGAAGTTGCATGGAATTGAATTAGTATGACACAAAGGTCGTGCAGTCCGACGTATTCTGCATGATCAACTTTTTTATAGATACTCGCTGAATCACCTTTAGAATATCAATCTTTGAAAAGAAATTTGCATCTGAAATAAGTGCCGTAAGTTCAAAGATGAAAGGAACAGGATAAATGAAGCCCGAAAATCACAAACCGTCCTCTACGGGTTTTGCAAATGTTCTATTACACTCGGTTGTTGATCTTTCGAGAGGTTTTCGTGCGGGATGGAAAAAGTTCTACTAAACAAACTTAAAGATCTTCTTTTCTAGCATGTGTCATTAAAACGTCTTTTCCATTGTGCGCAGGTGTGTTGAAATAGAAGCGAAATTAATCGAGATCTCTGATATCTTGCGCAAAGGGTACAAGAAGTCTGACATCGACAAGAGGTTCAACATCAAGAAAGTGACCTTCCACAGGGTCTCGGATAGGCACAAGTACGGGAAAATCCTCAAAAATTGACCTCGTTCAGGTAAAACTCTAGTTGTTAACCGTTTGATATGAAAAAAGGCCTTCAAAAGTGTTCCGAAGCTCAAATGACTGAACTTGTAAAGAAGATGAAAATCTCGGTTGTTACAGTGTCCAAGGTTGTCAAGGAGGAGAGCACCAAGAGCTTAAGTTGCATGGAAAGTCCTCTCTCCCCCGACCGTATGCGAGAACAACGTCGAGAGCGCTGTCGTCGCCTTTTAGACGAATCGAAGGTTCATAGCAATCGAATTCTCATTTTTATTCTGATGAAAGAACTTCACAGTCGATCCGGTCATTAACAAGCAGAACGATCGCGTGGTAAGCTTTGGCCAAGAAGTCTCCGATGTCTACTATCTGTCTACGACCAACACCCAGTTTCTTTAATGATGCGCGGCGTTGTGGATTCGAATGGTGAGAAGATGCCACCGTTTGGTTCCCAGGCCGGTTAAAGGTGTGCCACGTCCGGTTACAGGCTCACCGCAGCCGATTACGAGAATATTTTACCAACAAAAGTCCTACGGGTGAGAAAATCACGAAGAAGGTGGAGTAAATCTTTCTGCAGGAAGGTGCCCGGCCCACATGGCCGAGACCGTGCAAGAGTGGTGGGATCGAACTTAAACTTCTATCAAAGGACTTTTAGACAACCGCAGTCACCGACCTCAATCCTTCAGACTACAGCTTGTGCACCCATGTAGAAGGCGTGGGCTGCAAGATTCATCACAAACACCTTTAAAGAGCTGAAGTTCTCCGCCAACTGCGAGTGCGCCACAACGATGAAGTACTTCGTCCGCAATATGTGGGCGGACTTCAAGTCTCGCCTGGAGCACGTACTCGCCGCCAAGGGTGGCCACATTGATTAATATTACATTGTAAACATATTTATATGCTATATGGTATATAGGAAGGTATAATAAATATTTTTGTGATAGGCAGGAACTGGTTAACACATTCTGATGATATGGAGCGATTAAAGATCTTTATCCGTCACTCTAAGACACCAAGAAGATGGAGACTGTTGAATCGATGTCAATTAAAGAGTTCTATCCCTTGGTTAGAAACTGAACGACAAAGCAAGTCTTCCAACCCTGCAGTGTTCCTAAGGCAAGTGTGGATGGGGTCTGATTCTATCTCACAGATCTTGACTTGAAGAGAGGAGCACAAGATGACAGTCTAGCTTATACCATTAGCGGATTATTGGGGAATTCTTCTCGAGGGGAAGGGGTGGGCCAGCAATAGGGGCCAGGGGTTAGGAATGAGAGTGGAAGCAAATATTTCTGAGTTGTGATTTTCTCGGACCTAAGTTCAGGAACAAATGCCTTGACAGCTTTCCTGAGGCCGTCCTTTTCATGGCCCAGGTGAAGCCATTTAGCAACGGTAGAGTTGCGTGAAACATGCTGGCGGTAGTTGCCGCAGCACTTAGTGGTATCGAGGTAATTTCCGAGTGAGAGAAGAGCGATGCTCTCAGCGAATTTGTCAGCAATGGAAATTCGGGTTCAGGTTCCCGTAGATTTAGACAGATTGGAAGAATGAAATTGGGGTATGCGGAATTTTGACCAGACCCTGACGGATACGCGCTGATGTAATTTGTGGTTTGATAAGTATATGAGTCAGCAACCGTTCTTTATGGCAAAAGTGAGGGATGGTCTCAGGTGCAGAGTGTTGTTGAATGCTAAGACAACTTAAGAAAAGTTAGACTGACTTTTCATTGTGGTTTCACTTTTTATCACTGAGATTTACACCAAGTTTTATTTTTATTTGCGTTGGCTTCACGGAGTGTTCGTTTAGCGTTTACACAGTTACAAGGTCGAAATGATGCGGCAACCGATTTCACTGATGTTATTCAATTGGTCACGGCTCGTAAAAGAAGCTAATCTCCATGCTTCACCAATGTTGCGGGGTGACCTCGGAAAATAAGACACAGTGCGGATTTATACAGTTTTACTAGGGATTACTTCTAATAATTGGCTGCTAAATTGCTCTCGATTAGAGGTTTAGGTGATGGAGAGTGACAAGCCTCAAAAAGTACAGAACCCCGCGAACAAGCCTAAAAGGAAAAATCGTAGGATATATATATATATATATATATATATATATATATATATATATATATATATATATATATATATATATATATATATATATATATATATATATATATATATATATATATATATGAAAATTAACCCACATGAAAATGAAAGGATGAATCCAAGCACTTTCAAATTATATTTGCAAGTTAATTTTCAAGGAAAAGCATGAAAAAGGAAATGACAGCCTTATATAGTGTACACAGATACGAAGGGAACGCCCATTACATAGTACAAACCAATAGAAAAAAACACAAAAACAAGAGAGTAAAATACCACAAAAAAAACAATAGGCAACTAATAACGGGCATATGCATCCCTAAAACGATATACAGACAACAACGCTATATTAAAATAGTTGTGAACTTATATGGAAGTTTAATACAATACCTTACTCCGACAATTTCATTCTTGTCAGCTTCGATGTTTGTTATGTATTTACTAAAGTTCCCTTAGACGATCTTCTTCCTCTCCTTTGTGATAAATTATATAATGTGAATCTCCATGTACCGGTCAATACTTTCCTAAGGCCTATTTATCTTTGTGCTAAAAATTGTAAATTTTCATTTAATGATAAATTTTACCTTCAAAGATTTATTCTTCCGATGGGGGGTTGTCTATCTCCTACCCTCTCTTATTTATATATTGAATTATTTGATACGTTATTCTTGCCCTAAATCCTCGACTTGTCTATTGTATGGTACCGCTACATTGCTGATATTATATGACTTTGGCTTTCCTCAAAAGATATTCACAATTTTGTATGTAATCTTAATGCTCTAGTCCCTTCTATTTAATTTACTCTTGAAATTGAAGAAATTGGGAGTCTTCCTTTTATTGACGTTTTGATACATAGGACGCCGTCAGGTTTTAAATTCTCTGTTTATCGCAAACCGTCTAATTCCAGTTCATATATTCACTTATATTCTTATTACAGTGTTAAAATTACGCCTTGTTAGTCCGGAATTTTTGAATAAGGAATTGTTCAATATATTTGAAATAGGTAAAAAACTTTGTTACCTTAGTCAATATTTGATACTTCATTAAAATTTGCTAAGATAACTTTTTTATAGAAATGATAACCCACCGGTTTTCAATTACAAAAATTATCTTATCTTGCCATATTTGAACCATTCTTTTGTCTCACCCGTATTTTTAAGTAACTTAATATCTCTGTAAATTTTAGATATGAATCCACTTTATGTAAAATGTTTGTCCACAATAATACAAAGAAAAAGGTGCAGTATATTCTATAGAATGTTCAATTTATAATTTACCTTATTTCGGGCAAACTGGTAAATCTTTATCTACTAGAACTTACCAACATAAGTATAATATTAGAAGAGGTGAAACAAACAGCGCTTGATTTTTACATTTATCTGAAAATAACCACCCCATTGAGTGGAATTCTGTAAAATTCCTTTATCATTCCATTGATTTGACAAAAAGAAATATTGTCGAGTCTTCATTAATTGGCATCTTACCTAATATAAATATTTCCCCTAGCTTATTTAAACTCGACTCTGTTTTAAAAAAACTTGTACTAAATGAAATAACTTCAT